>ML776711.1:2246870-2314370 GCA_009831015.1 Picea engelmannii | reverse complement strand
TGGAACAAAGACTATCTTCAAAAGAACAACAAAAATGGGTAACCAAGATATTGGGTTATGATTTTGAAATCCTCTATAAAAAGGGGAAGAAAAATGTTGTGGCAGATGCACTCTCAAGAAAGGATGAATATGTTGAGGCCTTTATCTGTGCTATCTCGATCATCCAACCCGATTGGATAATAGAAGCAAGGGATCAATGGAAGAATGACGAAAAAGTGTGGACTCTCATGCAAAGGTTGCTGCAGGATTCTAGTCCATCAGATACATTTACATGGAAAAATGATTCACTATGGTACACATATCGCTTATATTTATGTAAGAACTTCCAACTCAAACAAAAGGTACTATTGGAATTGCACACCTCTCTAGTAGGAGGGTACTCAGGATTTTTGAAAACCTACCATAGAGTCAAGAAGGATTTTTTTTGGGATGGCCTTAAAACTGATGTTCAAAGGTTTGTGGCAGAATGTTTGGTTTTCCAACAAAATAAGGTGGAAACAATTAAGACCCCGGGTCTTTTACAACCATTATCCATCCCAAGTTAGCACTAAGAGGAGGTTTCCATGGATTTCATCACAGGGTTACCAAAGTCTGAAGGAAAGAGTGTAATCATGGTCATTGTTGATAGACTGACCAAGTACTCACACTTTTGTGCACTCTCTCATCCCTTCAAAGCTAGTACAGTTGTCACAACAATCATGGAGACAGTTCAAAAGCTACATGGCAGCCCAAAGATTATTGTAAGTGACAGAGATCCCATCTTCACTGGACATTTTTGGACAGAATTATTTTCTTTTTTGGGTACTCAATTGGCTCATAGCTCATCCTATCATCCTCAATCTAATGGACAAACCGAGATAGTGAAAAAATGTCTGGAAGGCTACCTTTGTTGCTTTGTCTCGGATAAACAAACACAATGGTTAAAATAGTTACCCTTGGCAGAATGGTGGTATAACACTTCCTTTCATACTGCAACAAAAATGACACCATTTATGGCACTGTATGGATACCACCCTCCTTCCATCACTTATTCTCTAAAAGAAAAATCTAAGGTTCAAGCAATGGAATATCACATCGAGAATCAACAACAAGTTCTCCAAATCTTAAAGGACAACCTGACCATGGCACAGAATCACATGAAACAACAAGCAAATCAACATTGTAGTGATAGAAGTTTTGTAGTAGGGGATTGGGTGTTTTTAAGATTCTCAATGATAGTTAAAGGTTATGATTGAGCCTTCAAAATGAATTTCCTCAACAATACCTTTCCAACAAGATATCGTTCTCCCCAAATAGAGATCGTATGCCAAAGTTACGCCCCAGGGAAGTTCATGCACCAAACTACCCAAAACGGGGTCCACAAAAATGTTGGCTTTTCATATTCCGGGGTTAGGGTTTTGAATTTTATTTATGATAAAAAGTCCTTTGGAGCCTCATTCTAAAGGAATCTTCTTACAAATGAAATTAGCGGACACATCTCTTCTCAGAGATAAGATTCCACCATTCTAGTGAGTCTTGCACTCTGTATTTTTACATTCTTTGTACATTTTCACTCATTAATAGAAAATTGTGTATTATTGTATCTTTGTGTTTATGGTTTCATCTCTGATACATTTTTGTTATATTATTGGATATCCAAGATAACTTTGTACATTTATTTATTATATCTCCTCTCTCATTTTGTGCTGAAAATAATTTGGATCATCGTACCACATATCACCATAAATGGATCGACAAGTACTATCCATCTATGAGTGTATTGCATGTGTTAAATATGTCCATCATGTCCATATTCCTCATTCAAATTTGGGTACCTTAACCATTCTTAGTGGTTTCTTGTATATTGCATCAAAGTGTCTTCATGTGAGGGCCATGCTTAGAGCTACGTCATAAGGGGACCAATTTGGATACTTCTCCAAAACACCCATAAAGTTAGTTTACATCAATACAATATTCCTTGACATCAATGAAAACCAACTGTCCAAAAATACCCCCCTTTGGCATTGATGGCAAGACTTAGGCATGATAATACCTATGCTCATGTTCCCCCTGACTGAATGCCTCTATCTCTCCATGCCTTATTTTTTATTTCTCCCCCTTTGACATCAATGGAAATGGATACTGCTCATCTAGAGATGATCCCCCTATCTACAAGCTTCTACTAAATCTACATATTGTTCTCTCTGTGGTGCTTCCTCATGTAATTCTTTGATGTATATATGAAAAGCATTCAAAAGTTTCATTACTTGAACTTCTTTAAGACTTATGTTTCTCTCCACCTATCTAGTTAAGCTTGACGCTGAGTGGATCACTGTGGGGAATAAACTACTCCAAGTTTTTGTCACAGATACTCGAAAGGTTACCTTGCAAGAGTTTTGGTGAATATATTTGCAATCTACTCCTTTTTCCAGACATACTCTATCTTGATGCTATTCATTATAGCTTGTTCTTGTAATAAGTGATACTTGATTGGAATGTGCTTAGTCTTAGAGTGCATCACTGAATTTTTTGAAATATTGATGGTGTTGGTGTTGTCACAAAGGATTGAAATGGGATCATTATACTTTACTTGCATATATTGCAAGGTTTTCTTCATCCAAAGAACCTAAGTACAACATGTTGTTGCTGCAATGTACTATGCCTCTGTTGCAGACAAATATATTGATGATTGTTTATTTCTTATCCATGATACCAGACACTCACCCAAGTAGAAATTTTTTCCACTTGTACTTCTTCTATCATCAACACAACCTGCCCAATCTGCATCTGTGTAGGCCACAATATATAGATCCTTCCCTTTTGGATACCATAAACCAAACTCTTATGTACCTTTGAGATATATGAATATCCTATTTACTGCCAAAACATGTGATTCCTTTGTTGCTACTTAAAACTTGGAAACATGTCCATCTGCATGCATCACATCTGGTCTAGACTTAGGATCACATCCTTACTATACCATATGTGATAAAATGACTCTTCAAAATCTATATCCTCAACTTGAGAGTATACTTTGCATACCATTCTTTCTTTATTCCTGGTAACATGTTTGTCCTCATTCAACTTGTTTATGAAGACCCACTTTGTTCCAATGGAATTATTATTCCTTGGCCTTGGATCCAATTCCCATGTGTCATTATTTTCAATCTAATCTAACTCTTCATCCATAGCTTTGACCCATTATTTATTTTTGTTGGCTTCTTCAAAACTACTTGACTCAATAGTAGATAGAAGTTCTAGAAGTTGTTTTTATGGTGAATGGGTTCTTCTTCTGGTTTCAACCCCTGCATGTTTATTTCCAATGATCTGATCTGATGGATGATTCTTTAGTACTCATCTGTTAGGTGTCTTTGGAGGTGCTTGAAGTTCTTTCTACTCATATTCTTTCTTTGCTCCTAACTATTCTTGTTCATCTTCTTATTCTTATCCTTCTTCCTTCAATTCTTCTTCTTTATGGACATGTTCCCCTAGTTCTTTTCTTCCTTAATTATTTTTTCGCCCATTAGACTCATCAATTGTCACATTGATGCTTTCCACTATTTTGTTGAGCCTTAGGTTAAAGCATTTGTATGCTTTTATTTTTGTTCAGTATCCAATCATTATTCCTTTGTCAACTCGAGAGTGAAACTTTCTCATTCTTCCATCTTCTCTTTTGATGTGAATTTTCTTCCAAAAATTCCGAAGTGCTTCACATTCGTTGGTCTTCCTTTCCATAGCTCGTAGGGAGTCTTATCAATGTTTCTTCTAAGAATTCCTCTATTTTGAATGTGAATTGTTGTGTGTACTGCTTGAACCCAAAATACATCTGTTAATTTTGAATCCATCAGCATGGTTCTGGTCATTTCATGTATTGTCTTGTTCTTCCTTTCGACAACTCCATTTTGTTGAGGTGTCTTGGATATCGAGAACTGCTTTTCTATGCCATGCTCGAGTCTTGGCTATCAAGAAATGCTTGGTTGATATCTCTGAAGTTTTAACTGGTGAAGTAAATTTTGGAGGAGCCTTTGGATCCATGTGAGAAAATGATAACTCTCCTCTTTTTCCTCTTTATTACAAATTTTGAATCACCAAAATAGATCTTCCAATAAAAACGTTATGCCAATTGTGAGTTATGTACCTTTTAAGCCCTTAATTTGGAGTTTGTCCTCCTTTCCAACCTTCCTTCTAATGTATTTATGAAACTTTATCCCTTTCTGATTTTAAAATTTTGGCTTGTAGTACTCTAAAATGTCTTCTCTACGATGTTATAGGTCTGATGAAAATTGGATGTGCCAAGTCAAATTTTTGGTAACTTTCCCAAGCCTTGCTGATTTTTGCCTTTCTAGGAGAGCGAACCTATAGAGAATGCCATGTGCCCAATATTTAATACTTAATTCTTAAATTTCTACTAGAAATAATATCGATTGTCCTTTTTCAAATGCAACATGTCTCATAGAATTGGTATCCTTTCTGAAGAATATATGATTGTTTTACCCAAAATACATATTTGAGACTAGCTATAGGACTAGTAAATGAACCCTATCTTCCACAAGGTATATCTATAAAGGTATAATGAACAGGAAGATTAAATTTGAACCACGGGTACCTTGAGATGTCTTATAAATAACCTCCAAGTTTTTCTATCTAAAGTGTCTTGAAAAAAAAATATACTGAAAATTCCAAGATGACTTCCTTGAAGAAGGAAAACCTTAGAACCGATGTTGTGATACCAAATTTTATGATCCAATGCCTTAAAATTGATAAAATTCAATGAATATAGTCCACTTTGAGGAGGAAACCTCATTTTTACAATATATCTAATTCATAATACAATATGAGATGAGATAAGATGATGTTAAGACTATGTCTCCTTGGTATATATATAGGATACAAAGGATACAATTATAATGAAATATTGAAGGGTACCATAAGGGTTCTAGCCAACATATGTTGGAATACTGAGGAGGGGGGGGGTGAATCAGTATTAGTAATTTTATCACTTTTAACCACAATATTTTAACTTAATCAATAGTATCAGTATATCATCAATGTGTCAATTAGAATTATATCATCAATGTATCATCAACACATAAACATAAGAATCACATAAAGTACACAGTACACCATAATTTACATGGAAAACCAAATGGGATAAAACCACAAAATGCTTTCTTATATATCAAAGATTACATTCATTGGAAGCACTAGCTTCCCAATTCTCCAACTACAACTGGGAGGAGGCTATAACCCCCTATTTATAGGCTCCAACCTGAAGGGAGATACAACTCCTCAAATTCCCTGGCTCCAACCAAGAGGCTACAACCCCTTGATTCTCAGGCTCCAACCTTAAGGAAGCTCTATCTCCCTAAGTTCTTTGACACCAATCAAAAGGAGTTTGCAGCCCCATTTTCTTGCCCCATCTTGTCATACTTAAATGTAAATGTAGAAAAAACTATCACTACCACTGATATTGTCACTACCTTTGATAATAAACCTGTAATCAATCTTTCATCCAACTTTCCACTGTCGCATCAACCTACAACCTATCACATAAACCTGCCATTGTATCCAAATTGTCACTATCATTGTATCATCAACCTATAAATTTCATCATCCTATAACACATACCATCAACCTGTGCTATAGAAAAACTTGTGCCATATCATCCATCAACTATCCAACCATGTACCACAATGTACCTCAAACATGAATCATATTGTTGTGATGGTTTTGTCACTTGGGTGAGCAAAAAAACAACACTTTCATGTTTAAATGAGTCTACTAAACAAGACAGAAGTTTGTAAGTGGGTTAGATAATCCAAACACACATGAAAACAAAGAAATACAACTAAAACAACTAAGAAATAAATTTTAGAAATCTTGAGAAACTTAGAACCATGAAAATCAAACAATGTCCAATATAATTCCACCAATGGATCAATAGATTAGTAGGAAAAACACTGTAGAGAAAGGCAGGGACTTGTGATTCCTCTCTTCCTCCTTGGGAGGGATATTGAGTTCCCTAATTGAGAGATATTCTCTACTTACAATGGAAGAAATGGAAAATGGTAAAGAAAATCAATGCCTATTCCCTCAAGAGGTGAGTGGAATGGCCTATTACAATGGTGCTTGAAGGATTCAAAGAGAAAAGAGGATTCTCAAGGAAGAATTCTTGCAACATAACAATACGTTGAATATCTCGGTTTATTATCACACCCATGGCTCTTATTTATAGAATCCATTCATGGAAAAAGGTAATTGGTTCATAATGTCAACAAGGCAGCTTTTAGGGAACCCTTTATCCCTTGAACAACCTCCAAGTTAGATTTTTCTCAGATATGAGTGTTAAATCGCACTGGGGGTCAAACTCGAAGTGGTTGAGGGGCTGACAAGATTCATAAATGCATCATTCATGGAAGTGAAAATCTTTTCTCGTAGACAGTCATGCATTTTGTGCATAATGCACGATGAGGGTTGTGTTGGCCCGCGCATGCTACGCATTGTGCGCGCGGCTCCTTTGGTGAATATACGTACTTCAATTTTTGACCCAATTATATATTTGTTTTCCTTCTTGATGAATTTTGGTCTTATAGGTGGACTAATTGTTGTTGGCATTGATATTTTTCCTTAACCATTGTGTTCAATGTTGCAGATGATTTTTCAATGATAACAGATGCCCCCTGATCTGTGAGGTTAGGAGCATACGTATAGCCGAAATACATCAATGTTTCTTGTATTGAGAATGCCATTGTAAGGAAGGATGAAGAGAGGAATTGCAAGAGCGGTCCATTGGAGGGACAGGGAAAACTGTGGGACCCAAACCTTTCTCTAGGAGAAAAAATAAAATGTGTAAAAACAAGGCAGGCATGCCCCATGCTTGTGTCATAAAACCAAAATGTGAGATTGTAACTGAAGATATATATTGATGTAGATAATTGTAGAACCCTTGGGGGCATTTGATAATGGAAAATGACGATTCTAAATGGTGAACGGAATCTAAAGTGAGGCAAGGATGATTGTAAGAATTGTTTATGACTCGTAGTCATTGATGACCTAACAAATTTAGAGGTCTTCAGCTGGTATGAAACAATTGCAATAGTCGCATAGTAATACCCACCGTAACATGAGAATTTTTCTGAAGTCAAATGTTATGGGGGTCAACAGAATCATAGAGTAATTATGATTCTCTTTGTATCGTGCGAGACTCCTCATTGAAAAGGTAATGAGATTCAATATATTGTCGCTCTTCTGGAAACTATGTTGATGTTGACAGGAAGGGAGACATGACTTGAATAAGCAAAGGGCTTCATGAAATCCACTAAGTAATAGGTGATATTAGGTATTGAAGGGTAATATGAATGAAGTCAATATTCTATGAGACTAAATACTTCCCTTGGTTGGGGAATTTTGAAAGATGATTGGAAGCAACCGTAAAACTAGATCTGGTGTCAGGGGGACGACTAGATATGGGGTTAAACTGTGCCAGAGGCTTAACAAAGTGACCAAACTGAGATATCATGGGTACATGGAATTGGGATACTTGGGGTTTGTGAATGATGTCAGAATGAAAAAAGAGTGGATTCCCTAACCAAGGGCGACATGGTTTTCTTTGCCAAGAAAAAAGAAGGCCATCAAGGATGACGACGAAAAATATATGTATGTGTTGGAAACAAAGACTTTATACAATTACCAAATAAATAAAGAATAATTTGGGTTGAGTATACAGATACAAAAACAAGTGACCCAATGAAATATGACTTGGCCTGTTAAAGCACAAGTTAGTGAAAGAAAACTGGTGGAGGGTGGGGGGCCCATGGATGAGTTTCTATATTAGGTAAACGGATGGAGGACAATCTGCAAATGCGAAAATCGATGGTTGATGAGATGGAGGGCTAATGATACTGCAGAGATGTAGTCAATAGAACCAAGATGATATGACCTGGGATTCCATTGGGAAGGTTATCAATATGATGAGAATAAGTATCGGGTTCATTCTTAGAAATGCAAAATACTATTGGTACTCCCATCCCTAGGGGGTGAAATCAACATGAGTGTCAAGTTACCAAGGGGAACTATGAACGAGAAAATTCATGTGGGGGAGAGTGCTATCGGATGACAGTACAAAAAAGGTGATAGAGGTGAAGGTACTGCAGAGCTGAATGTAGGGATCCTAAAGGTAAATGTCAGAGGATTTGACTAGGATATGTAATTGTTAAAAGAGGGAGTAACAACATGCCAGTGTTGGAAATATACCTGAAGAGGATGTAAGTGTTTCTTGAACAACTAAATGCACACATGAAAACCAAATACATGACATGAACAATACCTGATGATAAAAAACATATAATAGTTATTTGATAAAATTGAAAGTGAGCATGCGTACCTGAACGTGGTGTAATAAAAATGCTCCTCCGGGGCAAAATGCAGATGATGACCCAGGTAATGAGAATGTGTATATGGTTGTATCAGGATCTCCTGGCTGAAAATGGAGCAGAAAAAAAAGGCTTTGGGCTCCTGTAATAGAGTGTGGAAGTTGGGAAAAAGGGCCTATATATGGATGGTGGGCCCACAATGCCACCTCATTTGAATTGACACTATTGGTGATCTGGCGAGAGTGTTGTGAGGTGATTTGGCATATTATGACATATTGAGGATACCGATCAGGCGGGTGAAAGACCTCTTGTGAGAGGAAAAGTGCTCGATGATGGAGTGCATTCCATGGGAAATCGGTGGTAGTGAGTTCCTCCAAGATATCTTCGTCATAGTGAAAAATATGAGAATACAGGGGATCCTGGGAGGTGACAGGGGGAATGATCAATGGGTAAGCTTTAGAGTCCTCAAGTGGTAAGGACGTAGACGGGATATCGTGTACAGGGTGTGAGGGACCGTTGGAAATAAATTGAATGTCTTGATACTATGGAGAGTACCTTGTTCGCTCGGGGACTGATGATGAAATATATCGAATATCAGTAATGTGAGCCACAGTAGGGAGTAGATGAGAGGGCTCTGGCTGAGATGTTTGGAGTTTGCAGCTAATGTTTGGTGAAATTGGGGTAGAGCTAGGAAATGATGAGTGTAGTGTCCATACTTTGAACATATGGCACAAGCGAATTTGGTTCGCAACCCTTTATTGTGTGTGGTTGAGGACTCCGTAGTACCAGTTGATGTACTTGGTGGAGTGGCGGGAAATGTGGTTTCTCTAGGGAGATGGATCAGATTGTGTAACTCGGGAAGAGTAAGAAATTTGTTAGTGGGGTGCCCTTCTCTTTCGCATAGTGCGCAAGGAGGTTGAGCTTAGGGAGGAAGTGGAGTTGTGGGCTCATTCTTTCTACATCTGCCCCCATTGGTGGTCGTGTTGCTGCTAGTTGGGGGCAAGGGTAGTGTGGCAGGAGCCTGTACTAGGATCTGCATCAGTAATCCCTCTGTCCGAGGAGGGAGATATGGCATAGGTACCATCGTGGGTGGATGGAGATACCATGCAGAGATGGAAAGAACCATATTTGGAAGGGTGAGAGTAGAAACTACCTGGAAATATTGAACTCCAGGTGGGGGATAGAAAAATGGAATTTTTGTAATGGCTTGGGGGACTGTCTCCCAAACTAGGATTTTCCCATGGAGGTGGGGAAAATCTGAGATAAGTGGTGTATCGGGGTTCTCAGGGAATTCGTGAGGTAATATTTCTTCAATTAATGGAAATTCAATGTCGGGAGGGGTCTTGATGGAAGGAGTGTTGTCTCTGATAGTAGTTCCATTAGAAGATACTGCACACACTTGTGTTGAAGTGTGTAGGAGAGGCAATGCTCCATGATACACCCCCAACAAGGATGGGTTCTTGAAAATTATGGGACCCATGTCGATGACCAAAAACGCATCTGATCTAGTGCGGACAAGGGGGGTAATGTTATCAATATTGGTGGAATGATTAGGATCGTAATGCGTAAGTTGGTCGATTGTGACAATTTTCCTGTTGTGGGAGAACATCATCATTTGAAACATAGAAGAGGCTACTGCCTTCATAACATACATGTAACTACGCCCAAACAAGATATTGTAATCAAGTGGGGTGTCGATAACTTCAATGTTGATTAAGATGGTTTTTCCCTCAAGTTATACAGGGAGATTTTGGACAAGCCCTTCAGGGGATGATGGTTGGTCATTGTAAGCTCCTAGGGTGATGGCAGATGGTACTAGCTCAGGTGAGCCAAGTTTCTTCCATACTACTTTGGACATGATGCATGTGGATGCACCTTCATTGATGATGCATCGATGAAATGTGGTGTTCCAGATCTTAACAAGTATCTGAAAAGATACCAGGGTGGGGAGGCATGGTTCTCCGCTACCTAGATAAAATGTGATGAGTCTAGTATCAGCTGGGTCGACTTCCCCCAAGGTGAAAAGAAAGAATTTCCATTGAGTTTGACAGGTTTGGAGGACCTCCAATACAAACATGGTTGTAGGAGACTATGCTAAGTCATTGACTAGACTATAGTTATGGGATTCCCTAACATGAGGGTTATGTACGTTTTGTTGTAACTACATACAGGGTATACGAGGGTTTGGTTCAGTGTTAGGGCGGGGAATCATCAATGGTTGTCCAGTTGTAGCTGGAGTTTCTTTTGAGGTGGTTGAGGTAGATTCAGGGGGAACACCATATTGTCGACTGTGTGTTTGAAAAATAATATCTTCTTCGTTGGTAAGGAGGATATTGCAATCGGTCAGATTTCCAGGTTGATTGGGACCCAGGTTTTGATACTGCTCCATTTGTGGTGGAGTAGGGTGTACCTCTTGTTGGGTATTCATCACACCTTGGTGTGGAATAGGGTTTTGCAAAATAGCCAGAGGTGGAGGTTACAAATACTATTGTGGGGTCTACTAAGGGGAAAACAGTGCTAGAGGACGTCGTATGTTCATGGATTATTTCATCTGTTTGAAGTCAGGAATTTGGGGGTAGTGGTGTGTATAATGTCCATACTCACCACATAGAGTGCAAGGGAAGTTTGTTCTAAGGTTTTTTTTCTTCCCTTATCGTGGTTGATTATTATTGGTGCCCCTTTGGGGGTTTTGGTTTCCTTGATTCTGGTTGCCCCCAGTGGGATGGTTTTGTTGGGGTTCATTTCCTCCTGGTCCCGGGTTGTTATTGTTTCGGTTTTTCCCTTTCTTCTTGGAATTATTCGGTGGATGGGATAGATTTTCCATATTCAATTGTTCAAAAGTCTAAATTTGTTGAATGGGAGAGGTTTGAACAAAGTTAACTCCAACATGTGGTTGTCTTGGTGGAGGAGAAACCAGTTGTGGAGGACCAGGAAATGGAAAATATGGATTGTTTTGTGGAGACAATCGATATGGTGTGTATAAAGTTGAATCACTTCCACTAATTTTGAGGTTATATGAGGAGGTAGAAGGTGAACTCGTACTTGGTTGAGAGACCAAATGCATCATTGGTACTGGTGAGGGTCCACCCATTGGTGGAGGGGTAGCAACATGATATGATTGTTGGTGAGTGCGGGGGGTAATAAGACATATATCCATATGGTTGTGGATATTTAGGTCCACCATAAGTGGGTGACAGGTGGTCATAAGGGTTGATATGGGTCATAGAACCGATCAACCCATCCACAACATGGGACATCCTAGGTTTGTCCTAAACAAATGGTATGGGTCTAGGTGCATCAGGCAATACTCTGTACAAGCAACATGATTGAGAATAGAAGAGGTCAAACTATTGGGCCTTGTTGATGGCTTCCTCTTCTGACTGAGGAAAAGTGGATAATACATCCTTGGTGATAACAGAGATGAGTGATTTGAGAAACCAGTCAAGACGTTGTTCTTTGGTGGTTTCTTCTTTACACAAACTACGTCGCTGATGCCATTCATGGATGTGGTCTTCTATATGGATAGGCGTGTTTTTTTTAAACTCGGAGAGAAGTTCTAAGTTAGTATCATGATGAACTAGTAGTTGGAAAAAGGAAAAAAAGGCCTTGACCAATGATTCAAAGGTCACATGGGACCCTAATTTTTCGTCCACATACCATTTGGATAATGAGCTCGTGAGAATTCTCTGAAATAAACTTAAGTGGATGGAATCATCCATGATGTTGTTTGAAGACCTCCATAAGTGAAATGTCATGACATGGTTGGTGGGATATTCCCCTGCTTTTCCTTCAAACTTTGGAATATCTGAAGGTAGTTTGGTAGGCATATTGGGCCATGTGGGGTCATGTAAAATGGGATCATTCATGAGTTTGGTAAAATTAGGAATCTTGAGGGATTCCAATTATGGAATAGGGGGGTTTGGTGGGGGATTAGTTCTAGCCATTGTGTGATTAGGTAGTGGACCTGTCCCTTGAGAGGGAATTGGTGGGGTTGTACTTCTCCCTCGAGAAGAAGTTTTACCCCCACCTCCTTGTGAAGGCGAACTAATAGATGTATGGACTTGGGTACTAGACCCAAGAAAAGTGGAATGAAGTAAAGCTGATCCCAAAACAGTATCACTCACGGGGGTGTGATATGGTTGAGACGGTGAGTCGGAAAGACTAGGGACTCCTCCTAGAATAGGAGGGATATTTTGCAAACGTATGGAATGATGAGGATTCTATGGTTCCTCTATGGTTTCTGACTAGGAAAGTGAATGTGTGAAAATGGTGACAAGAGAGAAATAAATGAATAAGAGATTTGTATATGTTTGACCTTCTCAATATAGTATAACTCACAATTGCATGTAATCAAACAAACATCATACATAAATCAACTGTAAATGAACAAGCATGTGGATAGGTGGATTTTGTCTATGTGGGGGGAATAAAAACAAATGCTCGTGTCTTAAAAGATGTATTGTCCTTCCTCTCAATTAGCACTGGGCCTTCTAATAACACTCAACAGTGGGGTCTGAATCCACCAGAAGAGGAACTAGTGAAGGTTAAAGTAATCAGTTATAGTGGCGATATTTCCCAATAGCCACACAAAATATGATCAAGGTGTGAATACAACCCACAATTTCCACCTAGGTAGATGTCCTAAGTTTTGGCCACTAGTTACCTCGATCAAAGTGCGACATTTATATTTTCATCCTCAGAAATGGGTCACGGGTTGGATGCCCTCAGAAGAGTTGGGTGATTCAAGGAGGGATGTGTAGAACAAACGAACCTCGACCTTCGAACCTTCATAGGTATCTCCCTGCCTTATGGTGTAGGAACACTTGACTTGGAGGATTTGAAAGTTCCCTATTTCTCAACTTCTATTGTTTGAAAACGTGAGAACCTAATAATGATGGGTTATTTAAATGCCTACCCCGAGATCATACCTAGACTAAAAAAATTCTTTTGGCACCCCCTGTGGAGGAAAATTTAGTTTGTTATTAGAATTTTTTTATATGTGGTGGACTGAGAGATTGGGATCATGGAACAACCTCGTTTGAATTAATGGGTGTGGATAATTTCCAAAGAAGTAGTTGGATCTTTCAGAATTCCTTTGGAGAAAACCTACTTCCACCTTCACTATTCTAATAGAAATTATGTGTGTGAGGAGTAGCTTTGTGTGCAAGAAAGTGACAAGTGTGAAAAGACTTTAATAAGTTAAGTGTGAGATTGTATCATGTGTACTTTCCTATGGTCCTTACAAATCTTCTTTACCTATCTTACTATGTGTATTTGGTACAACCTTGTGGAATATTTAAATCCATAAAGAACTAACAATGTGGACATATGGGTCCTTACAAATCCTTTAAACTCCCTAAAATGTTGTCTATACTAAGAAATATTTGAAACTATCCTAGATTTGTAGACATGTGGGAATGTATGGGAGTGTTACTTTGATCTTTAAACTTTCCTATATTGTGATCTAAACTAAGAAATCATTTTAGAAACTATTCTAAGATTGCAAACATCTGGGCATGTATGGGCCCTTACAAATCTTTAAGATGATTTCAAAAACTAAGAGAAACCCTAGGGGGTATTTGTCCTCTCCTAAATATTTTTTAAGGGAGATGAAATGTACTTTTAACCACCTTTATGATTCCCAATATCACACTAGGGTGCGAGGGAAGAGCATACTTGAGGGTCAAAATTAACTTCTAGTCCCAATTTAAGTGATTTGTGTATGAAAGCAATAGCTTCGATTTAAAATTTCACAAGACAAATGAGCCATCCATGTGGAAACAAAAAAAAAGAGGAGAATAGTGATTCTTTTCACCCCCTAAGTGCCTATTTTAGCTAACCTTTCTAATGGGAAAGGAATCTAAGTGGAGTGTAGTTTCTTTAAAAAGTGCATGAAAAAAAAAAATATGAAGGCTAGGGGCCCTCAAACCATTCATAAAAACCCTTACAATTTGAAAAACTAGACTTATGCCTAGGTTATAGTTCTAACAGGCATGAAGAGGGCGCACAATGTGCAGAGTAATGAATATTGTTTCACACACAATGCATAGATTGCGCGTCTATGGGCCTGAAAAGCCACGCACTTCCTGCCACACGTCGGGGGATATATTTTCGAGTGAAATACTTCTTCCCCACCTTTGAATTTTGACTTTGGTAGGATGGGATAGGCCGGTTTTGGTACCTGCAAGGAAAAAAAATCAAAATGAAGGGCTCCCAAGGATCAAATAGGGAGGAATTTGATACTAATATCCAGTATGGTCACCAATTCGTTGTGTTGGTTTTGTCACTTGGGTGAGCAAAACAACAACACTTACATGTTTAGATGAGCCTACTAAACAAGACAAAAATTTATGAGTGGGTTAGATAAGCCAAACACACATGAAAACAAATAAATACAACTAAGAAATAAATGTTAGAAAGCTTGAGAAACTTAGAACCATGAAAATCAAACAATGACCAACATAATGCTACCAATGGATCAATAGATTAGTAGGAAGAACATTGTAGAGAAAGGAAAGGACTTATGAGTCCCCTCTTGCTCCTTGGGAAGGCTCTTGATTTCCCTAATTGAGATATCTTCTCTCCTTACAATGGAATAAATGGAAAATGGTGAAGAAAAACAATGCCTATTCCCTCAAGAGGTGAGTGTAATGGCCTATTGCAATGGTGCTTGAAGGCTTCAAAGAGAAAAGAGGATTCTCAACAAAAAATTCTTGCATCATAACAATACCTTGAAGATATTGGTTTCTTATCACACCCATGGTTCTTGTTTATAGCATCCATTCATGGTAACAATTAATTGGTTCATAGTGTGAACAAGGGGCCTTTTAGGGCACCCTCTATCTCTTGACTAGACTCCAAGCTAGATTTCGCTCAGATATGAGTGTCAAATCGCATTGGGGGTCAGACTAGAAGTGGTTGAGGGGCCAACAAGATTCATAAAAGTGCCATTCATGGAAGTGTGTGGATTTTCTTGTATAAATTCATGCATTTTGGGCATAATGCATGTTGAGGGCTGTGTTGGCTCGTGCATGTTGCGTACTATGCATGCACCTCATTTGGTGAATCTTTTCACTTCAATTTTTTACCCAATTATATAGTTGTTTGCCTTCTAGATGAATTTTGGTGTTGTAGGTGGATTAATTGTTGTTGGCATTGATTTTTTTCCTTAACCATTGTGTGCAATGTTGTGGACGATTTTTTAGTGATAACACATACCATATACCATAAGATATGACACTATCACAAATGTGTTCTTCTAACAATGAACCATAGAAACCATATACAATATACCAAGGATACGTCTCAAACATGTATCATTGACATAAAAAAATGGACCTCGTCCATATGCAACAATGAACCAAAAGGGGCCTCCAAAACATGACTCAAGCATGTTCCATATCATCCATGATAGACACACATAAATAACATACCTATGATCTTGTACCACTCTACTGTATCAGATAATAAATAAGTAAACCAAGTTAGACATCAACAATTTGGTACAAGCATCTCTACACACTCTTTCACAAGCTTTTCAAAGATCTGTGACTTCCTTCACTATTTCCCATAGATTATCTAGGATTTTCTCTATTGCAACCTTTGTACATCCTCGCCCTTCTGAATTGCAACATGTGGATGCCTCAGAAGCCATGGTTACTTACAATTTTTGCAATTCTGAGACTTTCACCTTCGATCTTCCTTCACAACTCTAGGCTTGATACCTCAAATTCAACCTCAGATTTGACAATAGACCAAACGTTCATCACAAGATAGATAATCAATAGAGATGTATGTGAATACAATTATGAAATACTCCTTGATTTGTATTTATATGTTTTCTAAGTAACCTTTGTTGTGTTGGTTTTGTCACATGGGTGAGAAAAAACATAACACTTACTTGCCTAGTTAAGTCAGCTAAACAAGATAGAGAGTTGTGAGTTGATTAGATAACCAAATACACATGAAACAAATAAATAAAAATAAAAGTAAAAGGAAACAAATGTTAGAAAAACTTGCAAGAACTAGAACCATGAAAAATGAAAATAACAATCATATAACTACCAATGGATCAATATATTGATAGGCTAGCACCATAGAGAAAGGAAGGGACTTATGAATCCCCTCTTCCTCCTTGGGAGGGATCTTGAGTCCCCTAATAGAGATCTCTTCTCTTCATACAATGGAAAGTAACAATGGTGAATAAATACAATGTCAATCCTCTCAAGAGATGAGTGGAATGGCCCTTGCTATAGTGCTTGAATGATTCAAAGAGAAATGAGGATTCGCCAAGAAGAATTCTTGCAGCATAACAATACCTTGAAGTTATTATTTTTATAGCACACCCGTGTCACATATTTATAGTGTCCATTCATGGAAAGATATAATTGGTTCATAATGTGAACAAGGATCCTTTTAGGGCACTTCCTAGCCCTTGACCAGCCTCCAAGCTAGATTTCGCTCAAATCTGAGTGTCAAATCATGTTGGGGGTCAGACTGGAAGTGGTTGAGAGGCCGACAAGATTCATAAATGTGTCGTTCATGAGAAGTGTGTGGCTTTTCTCGTAGATAGTCATGCATCCTGCTCATTCTGTGCACATTGCACAATTAGGGTTGTGTTGGCCCGTTCATTCTGTGCACAGTGAGTTCTCTTCCTTTGGTGAATTTTTGAACTTTGATTTATGAAAAAGTATATAGATTTATTACTTTTTGATGGATTTTGATGTTGTAGGTGTACTAATTACTATTGGAATTGATGTATTTCTTCAACCGTTGTTTGTAATGTTGTGAACGTTTTTTTGGTGATAACATATGCCCCCTGGTGTGTGAGGTTAGGAGCATACATATAGCCGAAATACATCAATGTTTCTTTTGTTGATGGAGCCATTGTGTGGAAGAGTGAAGAGAGGAACCGCAAGAGTGATTCGCTAGGGGGAGAGGGAATATTGTTGGAACCAAACCTTTCTCTAGTAAGAAAAAAAAAAAATTTGTATATAAATGAGGTGAGCATGCCCCATGCTTTTGTCATGAAACCAAAATGTGGGACTATAACTGAAGGTGTATGATGATGTAGATATTTGTAGTGCCCTTGGGGGAGGTTGATAATGGCAGATGAAGGTTTTGAATGGTGAATTGGCTCTGAATCAAGTAATCGATGATGCTAAGAAGTATCGATGACTCATAGGCATTGATGGCCTATCAAATTCAGAGGTCTTCAACTGGTATGGAAAACTGCAATGGTCGCATAGTAAGACCCACCTTAACATGAGATTTTGATGAACTCGAATGTTATGGGGGTCAACGGAACCTGAAAGCAATGATGAATCTCTCTCTTTCATCCAAGACTCCTCATTGAAAAATTAATGAGAGTCAAGACACTATCTCCCTTTTGGAAACTGTGTTGATGTCGATAGGAAGGGAGACACAACTTCAAGAAGCAAAGGGATTCTTGAAATCCACCAACTAATAGATGATTTCAGGTACTGATGGGTAACATGGATGAAGTCAAGACACTATGGGAATCAAGACTACCCTCAGTTGGGGTTTTGAAGGATGATTAGCAACAACCGTAAAATTGGATCTAGTGTCAGGGGGACAACTAGATGTGGGGTAAAAGTGTGTTGAAGGATGAAAAAGTGGGCAAACTCAGAGATCGTGGTTACATGGATTTTTGATACTCAGGGTTTGTCAATGATGTATATATGAAAAAAGGGTGGATTTCGCAACCAAGGGAGACATGGGTTTCTTTGCTAGGTAAAAGAAGGCCATTGCAGGTGATGACTAAAAAAACTATGTATATGCTGGAAACAAGGGATTTATACAATTACCAAATCAATAAAGAATAATTGGGGTTGAGTATATAGATACAGAAATGGGTGCCCCAACGAAGCATGGTTTGTCCTGTTTAGAGCACAAGTTTGTGAAAAAGAACTGGTGGAGGGTGGGGGGCCCATGGGTGGGTTTATGTATTAGGTAAATGGATGGAGGACAATCTACAGATGGTAAAATTGATGGTGGATGAGATGGAGGTATAATGGAACTACGGGGGTGAAGTCAACATAACCAATTGTAGGATGATATGACCTGGGAGTCCATTAGGAAGGTTAGAAATATGATAAGAAGTATGTGGTTCATTCCCAGAAGTGAAAAAAACTATCGGGACTCCCAATCCTAGGGGGTGAAAACAACATGAGTGTTAAGTTTCCAAGGGGAACTATGAATGGGACAACTCAAGTGGGGGAGAGTGTTATCGGTTGATAGTACCAAAATGTGGCAGAGGTAAAGGTACTGCAGAGCCTGATGTAGGGACCCTAAAGGTAAATTTCATAGGGTGTGACTCAGATATGAAATTGTTTACAGAGGGAGTAATTACATACCAGTGGTGAACATATACCTGAAGAGGTTGTAATATTTCTTAACAAGTACCTACACATAAAAATCCAAATACCCAACATGAACAATATCTGATGATAAAGAACATATAACAATTATTTGATAAAACTGAAAGTAATCATGTGTACTTGAGCATGGCGTGAAAACAATTCTCCTCCTGGGAGAAGTGTAGATGATAACAGGGGGAATGTGAATGTGTATATGGTTGCATCAGTATCTCATGGCCAAGAATGGTTCAAAAAACAAAGGCTCTGGGATCCTGTACTAGAATGTGAAAGTTGGGAAAATGGGCCTATATATGAATGGTGGGTCTACAATGCCACCTCATTTGTACTGACACTATTGGTGATCTAAAGAGAGTGTTTTGAGGTGATTTGGAATATTGTGGGATCTTGGGGCTACTGATTTGGGAGTTGTGAGAGAGAGATTAGTGGCCTTATCATGTCGCATTTTGTGAATTTAAGGGAGGGTAGCTAGGGACAGTATGGAGGGCCGTACAGGGTGTTTTTAAGGGTAGGTGCCCAATAGTGCACAAGAAATAGGTAAATACCTACACATGGGTGTGTGGGTAGAAGTCAATTTCCCACACATTATGTATTGGTTTATCCCAAGAAGTCATGAATTCATGAAAGCACAGATGTAATGGTCATACCCATGCATAATGTGTGGTTGTAAGGGTTACAGTTGCACATATGGGCACGTGGGGTAGATAGACAGGTGCACATTGGATGTGTGTTGGCATAGGGGTAGACCCAGGGTTCAGCTTTAACAATGCACCAACAAGACCTAACTATTGGCCCTTTCAGCAACACCTGCAAAGAATATGCAGTCTCACTTGAAGTAGCTATAAGGGGTTGCAGGACACAGGTGTCTACAACCATAGTAAATGCAGAGCGGATTCACAACAACAACACACAGTGACCCAATTATTCTTTATCTTCCTTAAACCTACTACACGAGTTATATTTCATATCTAACACAATATCAAAATATCAACATATAAAATGACAGAGAACACAACATCAATCAAACATAACACAATATATACATGGTTCACCCTCTCCCTAGGGCTACGTCAACATAACTGTGTTTTATGATATATTAAGATGGAAGAACACAGTTCTTATCTGCGCTCTTAGCTAGCATATCTTCTCTTCTTCTCTCTCTTTCTCTCCCCTCCCTGTGCACCCAGCTGTAGGGTTGATCTTTGCATCCAGCTAAAGATCTTACAATACGAAAAGGCTCTAGCACTCAACACTTCTCTCTCACACACAATAGTACTCACTCAATCACACAATAACAAGGAACGCTTAGCCAACTTAGCACCAATCCATCCCAGGTCCTTTAGACCTTTATGTATACATTAAAATAGCTCACCAACAACCTTAGGCCAAAACCTATGTGTCCAAAACCATAGATACCAAAACCCTAGGTGTCTAAAACCCTAGGTCAACTTGACTCGCATTTTTAGGGCTTCACCAGCCTATCTTTCCTTCCTTCACACGCGGTGTTCGAAAGCATCTGTTGACATCCTCTTTTGATTTCTGAGTTGTCCATAGTCCCTCTTCCTTTATGATCTGTCATTGTCGATCTCCTAGTCCAAGGGATTTCTTTCTCTTACTCCTCACCATTTTTTTTGCTCTTTTGCTCACTTCAACCCAGTATTAGTCACTGTGTCTTCCATGCAGTTTTCATTCCATATTTTCTTCCTTAATATTCACTTTCTTCCATACCCAAGGGCCAATAGGCCCCCAACACTCACCCATGACTCGTCCCAAGGCACTTCAAGTCTGAACTTTCTGTTTCATTTTGACTTTAGACTACGCAGGGTAGCCTGTGATTTCTTGTTTGTCCCTCCTTTCTATGTGCAGACTGTCTTTTCTTTGTCTGGTACCCAGTTTCAACTACACCTGGTGCCTAGACCCTTTTCCTTATGCTTTTACTAAGAGTTGTCAGGAAGCTGGTTGTCATAATACAATTTCAACTGATTTTCATTCACCAAACCTTCCTTCCATTCTCTAGTCAAAGTCTTCAAATGCACAACTCCTCCTTATGTAACATAGGAAACCTCATATGGCACAATCCAATGCATCATGTACTTCCCTAGATGCCTCATGAACTTTCTGTAATATACCAATACCATGTCTCCTTGCCTGAAATATTTCTTCTTGATGTGTTTGTCATGGTAGGAGTTTTCTCTTTCTTTTTGAACCTGCAGGTGAAATCCTGCAATAAATCTGTCTTCTTCCAGTTCGACCAACTATGAAAGCCTCTCCTACACATCACCAGTGTCATCCATATCTATAAAGGTTATGATTCTCAAACTAGGAACCAAATATTCCATAGGTACAACTACTTCTAGACCATAGACCAATTTAAAGGGGGTTTGCATGGTCACATTCTTGCAAGTGGTTCTATAGGCCCATAATACTGTTGGTACTCTAAAATCCTAGTCATCCCTATTCACACTGCATATCTTCATTAGTGCTATCTCCAGGATATTATCGAATGCTTCAACTTTCCCATTTTATTGTGGATAATAGGGTGTGCTCTTCTGATGGTGAACTTCAAATTCCTAAGTCAAGGCTTCAATAGTATTGTTAATAAAATTTGTTCCTTGATTGCTCATAAGGATTTTTGGGCATCCAAACCTAGTTATGATATCATCAAATATGAAGCGTGCAACTGTAGTTGCACTACAGTCCTTAACTGCTCATGCTTTTTCCCATCTGGTCAAATACTCTATCGCAATGATTATGTATCTAGCTCCTGTGCGCTTTCTTGGTGAGTTGATAGGTCCCACAAATTCAATGGCCCATTTCTCAAATGCCTGTAAGGTCATTTGAGGCACTAAAGACATCTCATCTCTTCTGGAYGATTTCCCAACTCTTTGGCATACATCATAGATCTTATAATATTCCTTAGCATCTTTGTGTAGAGTAGGCCACCAAAGGCTAGCCCTAAGAATCTTATGTGTTGTTGTTTTCCTTGTGTAGTGTCCTCCYGCGATGCCTTCATATGCTTCTGCTAGGATCAATGGTAATTTTGCTTCCATAAAACACCTCTTCAATATCTCATCAGGTCCCATCTTGTATAGTTGTCCAGTTATAAGTGAAAAATCTGCAGCACGTACTACCAACTATTTCTTCTGAATAATTGTATAGTCACTAGGTTCCATTCCTATTGACAAGAACTGCACTATCTCTACGAAGTGATCGTCAACCTTCCTTATGGCCAACAACTGTGCATATGGTAGTGTATCCTCCAAACTAGTAGGCTCGTCTCCATGTTCCAACCTCGACAAGTGGTCAGGACCTTTGTTCATTCTTCCTGGTTTAACCACGATATCGAAATCATATTCCTGAAATAGCAAAATCCATATGCATATTATTCCCCCCAACATTGGCTTGTTGACTAGGTATTTAAGTGCATAATGATCAGAGAACATCTTAAAATTTCCTCCTAACAAGTAGTGGTGGAACTTCTGCAGCACATACACCATGGCTAATCCTTCTCTCTCAGTGGTGGTGTAATTAATCTCAGTTGTTGATAGCTTCCTGCTAGCAAAGGCTAATGGGTGGTCAATGTCTCTAGCTCTTGGTTTTGTTAACACTTCTCCTAATGTGATAGAATATGCATCAACATGGACGTGGAATGCCTTAGTCCAATCTGGGAAAACCAGAATGGGTGCAGTAACCATTTTTTGTTGCATTGTGTCGAAGCTCTGTTGGCATTCTTCTATCCAATGAAACTGACAATCTTTATTTAAAATCTTCTCCATGGGTGTTTTGATCTGTGCATATCCCTTAATGAACTTCCTATAGTTTCCAGTATGTCCGATCGCAGTGTGCAATTTTTTGACTGAAGTAGGAGGGGGTAGATTGACTATAATGGAAATCTTGGATGGATCTACTAGCAATCCCTGCTTACACACAATATGGCCTAGCAACAATCCGAAGGGTGAAAAGAAGATGCAATTCTTTAAGTTCAAGGAAATCTGACACTACCCGCACTTATCCAATATTAGTCTTAAACATTCAATATGATTTTGCAAAATGATGAAAACAGTCCAATCATCAAAATATGCTTCTAGGTATTTATGTAAAAACTCCTTAAATGATTTGACCACCACCCTGGAAAATATGGTTGGTGCATTATTCAATCCAAATGGCATCACTATATACTGGTAGGATCCCCATTCTATTGAAAATGTGGTCTTATGGTGATCTTCCTTGGCAATCATGATCTGATGGTATCTTGAAAATCCATCTGTAAAAGAATATACCTCTTGTCCTCCTACATTGTCTAACACTTCATCAGTGAATGGCGTAGGGAATGGGTCATGAAAAAATGCATCATTCATCTTCCTAATATCTACATAGATCCTAATTTCTCATGTTTTCTTATCTTGTACCACCATAGGGCTAATCCACTCTGACTCTTCAACATGTTTTATGATTCCTGCTTCCAGCATTCTGTCAAGCTCAATATTCACTTTCTCCTTGTATTTAGGGTTTAATATGTAGGGTCTCTGTTTAACTGGCCTTGCATCTAGTTTCAAAGGGATCCTCATCTCTCCCATAGGCCCTTTAATTCCCTTCATATTAGTGAACTTGGTTGGAAACAAGTCATGATACTCATGTAGTAACTTTGTGATCTTGTCAATGGTGGCAGCATCCCATAATATCCAACATTAGCAAGTTTTGGTGTCTTTTCTGTTCCAATGTTGATTTGTTTTTATTTTAATTGGCTATCCAACAAAAGGTTGTTCGACTCCTGGTTCTTCTACCTCTCTTTGGCCTTTTGTTTCTGCGAAGTTCACATTCCTAGGATCATCGTCTTCAGTTGCATTGATATTGTAATAGCTTTGCAACTTCTGAAGAGGTGCATTCCATTCATCCTCTTCTTTATCCAAAGGGAGGCTAGGTGCCTCCTCAAACAATTTTTGTCTTGCAACCTGTAATGCTTGATCTATTGTAGGATATTGGCTTTCAAACAAAAAGGTAGTTAAAAAGTTCTCGGTCAAATCTTCCCAATCTGCAATGATGAGGCACAATTTTGCTTGAAGATATCAGTTGATAGGGGTCATGTCTAGTGTGTTGATGAATTTGTGCACCAACTATTCTTGAGGAATGTTGCTCCAGGATTCCTTGCAATGTTGCACATGGTCCTTCAGACAACTTTGGCCTGTGTACCAAACTTTTCAACCTTCTACTTGATCTAAAAATCGCACTATCATCAAAGTGTGACATTGTACCCAGTATCTAATATTGTTTTTCTGTGTCCCCCACCATCTTGTTGGACTTGATTTCAGGGCCTCATCCATTGCCAAAAATCTTTGTTGTGTTGGTACTATTTCTTCTAATTCCAACAGGAAGGCTTTTAAATGATTTAGACCATTGAAGGTGGGCAAGTTACTTACTGTTGTGTCGATCCAACAAACTTCTCTAGTTAATCTAGCACATATCCTTGTAGATAATTCATACATTTTGTTCTTCCAGTTCTCCGATGATTCTTTTGAATCTGATGAGCATGCGTTGTCACTTCACCAACTAAAATTTTCATCTGTTGTAGGATTAATGTAGTCCTATTATCTATCTGTTAATTTGTATATGTTTTCTAGTTCATATGCATGGTCTTCTTCCCTGATGGTTTCTGTGTATCTTTGAATTTCATCGGGATCCAAAGGTGTAATGACCCTAAGGTTGTCTCCTTCAAACCTCATTCTTCTTTTATTTAAATCAACCACGGTGGAATTATTGAAAGCCCAATCAATTCCTAACAATGTAGGGTAAGGACAACTATCATCAACGATCTCAATCACCTCAATGTCTGCAAACATCCTTACTCCGTCGATGTCCACAGGGACATGGTCCAGTCTTCCAAAGGGGATTACATCTTGCTGATTAGCCATCCTAAGCCTGATAGGGGAATAGATCAACTTAGGTTTTCCCATCAGTTCCAAGGTCTGCTTCATCATGACATTGACCTCTGACCCTAAGTCGAGGACCACATAGTCTATATCATACTCTCCAATCTGATCATTAAGGTGTAGTTATTTATTTTTCCTTCTCTTATTGGATAGTTGATGTACTGCTTTATTCAGTAAAGGATCTACCCTTCCTATCTCATATTGTCTGACCAAATTTTGTAGTTCTTGTATGGGTTTTTCATCTTTAATCAACTCAATAAATGTATACAAGAAACTCATAAGTTTACTCACCTCTTTTCCATCTCTGGGAGAAGTAGACTAATCAAATGCCAGAGGAATTCCACATTCTCTTACTTCTGGTCAAACCTTTTATGAAGAAGAATGATCTCTTCTAAATTCCTTTCTTGCTTCCTCAAATATCCACTTTTCTTTCCTTGGATCAAACTCTTGTGTCTTCACGGTAGCTTTCCTGACTCCTTATTCTTCTGTATTCTTTCCTTGGATCACTCTTTCTTCTCTTGTAACAACACCTCCTCTAGTGATAACAACAACTTTGGGGTCTGCTATGCAAGGTTCTTCTTTGATTAGTTGTATTTGTTGGTTTCATCCTTGTTTCTCCTTAATATTAGCTTGCAATGTTGGAAATTCCTCGATAACATGCTTGAATGAGTTGCAGTAGATGCAAGTGGAATAAGGGTTCTGACAGTCCCTTTATAAGTGTCATGGTTGGGCGTAGTTATAACCGATGATTTTTCCTTGACCTTGACCCATACCTCCTTCTCTTTCTAGGAATCCACCACGAGGGTTGAAGTTTCCTCTCCCAGGGGAATTATACTGTGTAGTGCTTCCTTCTTGTTGTACTTCACCTTGAATTTTGTATATATCCCTCGACCTTTCATGCATGAGATCATAAGCCCTACAATCCATGTCATCATGTCCTACCAACTTATAGAACGTGCAATACAAATTTGTGGGTGTCTGGACATATTTTTGCAGATAGTAACATTCACAAGGGAGATTTCAATTTCTACATACCTCGCACAAGGGTAGGGTAACTTGGTTCAAAGGGCTCGGAGCTCCAGAGGCCAAGTATTCATGAAATAGGGGAGAGTTCTCCTTGTCATGGCCTTCTGATTTGCATCTAATACACCATATGTCTTCTCTTTTATCTTTTCCCTTGTCTTTCTTCATATCTTCGACCTGCAGTGATAAGCTAGTTAGCTGACTCAAGATTTGACTCATACCTAATATGGATTCTCCCATTGGGGTTGATTATAATTTCATGGTGATCTCCAGTGCTGAAGCCTACGAAGCAATCTTTTGTTGCATCAGAGGAACTCTGATGTGTGGCAAGAGGGTGGCAATGAACAATTCCTTTTTCTACACATATGGGATCTGAAAACTCAAATGACCTGTCAAGGTCTTAAATCTCTGATCAAACTCCCACATAGGTTTAGTTGTTCTCTGCGTGATTTCTTTTAGTTATGTAATGCACTGCAACTCTGACTTAGGTTTCTTGAATTTGGAAATTAACGCATTCTTAATGGAATTCAATAGTTTAGGTGTATCTCCTTGGATGAATTTCATGTACCAGCTCAGTGCGAGATCTCTTAGGGTAGTGATGAACTGAGCTCATTTGATAGCTTCATCGGTGATATTTTTAATACTTCACACAAATTCACATAGAAACCAGTGTTGATAGGGATCTTCAGATCCATCTCCTCTAAAGGTGGGTAACCTCATCTCATCTACCATAGATATCCCTAGGTTTCCTGAATGAATATGTGGTGGACTGCTAGTGACAGTTATCTGAGTGTTCTGATGACTTACGTTACTCTGGTTACTTAACACTGTTGAAGAAATAGGAAGAATAATAGTACTTACTTAAACATTCAGTGCATTTCTTGAAGTTTCTCACTCTTCTAGGTGAGGTTCCTCTGTCCTAATGGGTTTTGAATGTTCTTCGTCTATCATATCTACCTCTTCTCCACTATATAACCCTTCATCTTCGTAGTTCTTCTTAAACAGGTTCGCGAGATGAACTTCTCTAAGCACTCTCCCACTTCGCATATGTCCAGCCTCTGTGTCGTTGTAGTTGTCTGAATTTTTGAACATTATCTCTTTCGATCTGATTGATTACTCTATCTTCAATATGTTCTTCTCATCCAATAAAATCTTGATCTTCAACTTCAGAAAATGTAAAAATTTTCCTTTAGGTCCCTTAAAGAAATATCTCTTTGCTTGGCTAATATGATTCCACTCTATCAATAGCAAACTCAGTGATATATCCTCCGATGGTACTATCAAACCAGTGATCTACTTCTCTTGACATAGCGTTTTCAACTCTCTTGACCTTCTTGATCAATGTTGACATCCAAACCATAGGTGTTCTGAGTCTGACTTTGAACTGCGTATCTTCTAACCTAGCTAGCCACTTGTATAACTCTTGATGAATTCCTGTAAAGAAAATCTCATGTATATCAATAAAGATATATCTTCCCAACCAATCCTCTGTACTAAGATTAAGGTTCTTGTTATGGGCTCCAGTGAAGTCATTTTCTTGATCCTCTATCCACTTCTGAATCTCTGTCTTCGATTGAAACCACCTTGACATTCCCTCAAGAAGATTATTGTCCCAACAATGGAACCATTTGTTAGCATAGGGGAAGACCCAGGGTTCAGTTTTAACAACACACCAACAAGCCCTAACTACTGGCCCTTTCGACAACACCTACAAAGCAGATGCAATCTCACCCGAAGCAGCTATAAGGGGTTTCAGGACACAACTGTCTACAACCAGAGGAAATGCAGAGTGGATTCACAACAACAACACAAAGTCACCTAGTTATTATTTATCTTCCTTAAAACTACTGCGTGAGTTATATTTCAGATCTAACACAATATCACAATATAAACATATCAAATGATAGATAACACAACATCAATCACACATAAAACAAGATATACGTGGTTCACCCTCTCCCTAGGGATACGTCCACAGAACTGTGATTTATGATATATTAAGATGGAAGCATACAGTTCTTATCTATGCTCTTAGGTAGTAGATCTTCTCTTATTCTCTCTCTTTCTCTCCCCTCCTTTCACACCTAGATGTAGGGTTGATATTCAAATCTAGCTTAAAATATTACAATACCAGAAGGCTCTCACACTCAACACTTCTCTCTCTCACATAGTAGTACTCACTCAATCACACAATAACAATGAACTCTCAGCCAACTTAGCACCAACCCATCCCAAGTCCTTTAGACCTTTATTTATACATTACAATAGCTCATCGACAACCTTAGGCCAAGACCTAGGTGTCCAAAACCCTAGATACCAAAACCCTAGGTGTCTTTTCACACACCCACTACGACAACTAAGATTTTTCACCATTTTTTTCTCCTTTTTCTCAAGGAATAGAATCCTCGAATTACTATGGGGCCTAGCGTAGAACTTCCCTTCCCTTATTCTCCCCCATGTGATTGTTGGAAATGACCACAGGCCTTACCAAAAAGGTTCTTTCAACTTTCGCGATTCAGGGAATCACGATGCAAGCGTTCCCCTGTTCTTTGTCTTTCGAAATGCTGAAACCCAAAAGGGTCTAATAGATCCTTAGATCCTCCCTTGGATCGCTTTTCATATGACCAGTCCTATGGCCTGGTGTTGGTCCTTTAAATGCTTTTGGGGTTTCATGATTCGGGAAACGCGATGCAAGCGTTCCTCCTTTCCCTTTTGAATCCTCGGAACCCGAAAGCCTAGTACCATCCAGAACTATGGTCCAGATCGTTGACTTGATCAACGACCCAGATTAAATCCCGACACTCTACCTTTTGGGATTTTTGGCGAGGTCTTTACTCCTATTCCTTCGATTTCCAAAACCCTGGTGGCCTTAGATCTTTGCCTCGCATCCCTACAAATGGGCAGTCCAGATTCTTTCGGGACTCCTCCTCCCTACCATAAGACCCTGTCCAGTGACCTAGGGCTCATTCATAGAGTGCATCAGGGTTTTGCGTACCGGGATTTCACGACTGGCAAAGATGATGGGTCTTGCCCTTGGGTTTCCCAGGTGTCAAAACACCGAAACACCAAAACCTATTCACGCTAAACCATTTTGGGGTTTCGCATATCGGGATTTCAGGACTGGCAAATACAAGGGAACTTGCCCTTGGGTTTCCCGGGTGCCAAAACGCCGAAACACCAAAACCTAATCACGCTAGACCATTTCGGGGTTTCACATATCAGGATTTTGCGACTGACGAATACAAGGGAACTTGCCCTTGGGTTTCCCAGGTGTCGAAACTCCGAAACACCAAAACCTATTCACGCTAGACCATTTTGAGGTTTCACATATCAGGATTTCATGATTGGCGAATACAAGGGAACTTGCCCTTGGGTTTCCCGGGTGCCGAAACGCTGAAACACCAAAAACTATTCATGTTAAACCATTTTGGGGTTTTTCATATCGGGATTTCGTGACTGGCGAATACAAGGGAACTTGCCCTTGGGTTTCCCATGTGCTGAAGCGTTGAAACACCAAAACCTATTCACGCTAGACCATTTTTGGGTTTCACATATCAAGATTTCGTGACTGGCGAATACAAGGGAACTTGCCCTTGGGTTTCTTGGGTGCCGAAACGCTGAAACACCAAAACCTGAGAGAACCACCATCTCTTGTACAAGGTTTCCAGACTCAGATCACATGATCCTTCAATGGGTTCTTGAGTAATTATCCCTAGGCTTGGTGACCAGACTGAAAAGCCTTCCTAAATCACCGAGCTATGAACTTCTGTGACAGGGGTGAAGTAAAATTATGGGTTTACTAAAACAATAGTCTTTTCAAGGAGCTCACTCCTGCTCTGGAATGCGAGGGAACTTCTCGAAAGGAGGTGCCTTCGAGGAAATCAAACCAGGGAATAACATGAGTCAAGTAAATGGGACAAATCTCTAGGGAATGGACTCATAATCTGAACTTGTTCATTCTATATATAAATTGATTATGTTCATATAAGTATAAGCATGCATCCACTACTTCCGATCAAAAAACCAGGCAAACACTTCTATACAAAAACCATTTATGAGTGTACAAACATGAGAATGTGTTCCAGGATATTAAATTCAAGATACAAGATATAAACACTTATCAGAAGACACCAGGTGTGACGCGACTGCTGAGAGGGGTGCTCGTTTCCACCCAACCGTAGGCTCCGTGACTCCAAATGGATTTACCACTAGCCACCCCTGAGCTAGATCACGATGCTTGAGGTTCAATTTTCTACTTCTGGCTCAACGAAAGTCAAGGATGAAGGTTACTCTCCTTCTCCTCTATTCAGAACTCCCTATGTTTCTGGAGTTTCTCTAGTTCTTCTCTGCAATCCCTGTCACACACGTTCTCCTCTCTTCTCTCTCCCCTTACCACACTTCCTCTCTTACCTTTTTTCAGAAAGATTGCGTGTGGCGCCAATGTCCCCATCCGTGGTCAGGTCTGGGAGTTGTACAGATGGGTGGTTCACTCCCATCCCCTCATTAACTCTTGAGGAGCCTTCCCACCTACCAATCTGATAGGAAATCCATTCTGGGGTCAGAGAGTTGCTTTAGTCTTTGAGCAAGAAAAACCAGTACAGTATTGGCTTGGTGGAAGTTAACGCAACCATTCTGGGTCCCTTCCACCACATCTCATTAACCATCGTGGTCTCTTTTATCACATCCCCCTCCCAACCGCGATGCAACACATATTCATGACATAATTTACATTCATCGACCTTTCATAAAAAGGTCTGTCAAATCAAACATTCAAGTCTTTGAGTTTTCCATAATTCTTGGCTAATATAGTTATTTTTGCAGACTAGGGTAAACAGGGTGTTACATGTCTAAAACCCTAGGTCAACTTGACCCATGTTTTCAGGGCTTTGCCAACCTATCCTTCCTTCCTTCACGTGCGGTGCTCCAAAGAATATGTTGACATCCTCTTTCACTTGCTGAGTTTTCCATGATCCCTCTTCCTTTTTGATATCTCATCCTCGATATCCTAGTCCAACGGTTTGCTTTCTCTTACTTCGCACCATCTTTTCTACTCTTTTTCTCACTTTGACCCAGTATTAGTCAATGTGTCTTCCGCAGTTCGCATTCCGTATTTTCTACCTTAATATTCACCTGCTTCCATACCCAAGGGCCAACAATGAACACATGTACCATGGAAAGATACGTGCTCATGCACGGTTGTGAGTGTGACAGTTTCAAATTACTGCATAGTTGTATGACAAACAATCGTGCATAGATGTGCAATTGTATTGGGTAAATCCGCACTCTGTGTGCAGGCTTATGGATGTATTATTTTTTTTATGATTATTATTTTTTATGTATGAGGTGGTTGATCAGGTGTTTCTGGGTGAATGCAGGTGATCAACAGAGTTAGGGACGATGTCGGTCCACTGGTGAGAGTGATACTAGGATCGATTGAGAGAGGTTGTAATGGAGCATCTAGTAGTGAGTAGGCATTTGGTGTCTTGTGGTTTACTAAAGTTCTTTGAATATCTATTGATTTGGTCAGAGGAGTTATTATAATGTAGACCCCCTATCCCTCCTGAGGGTTGTGCGACCTCCTGGTCAGGATCTTCTGGTTTCGGAGCCGAAATGGCTCTTCTGGTCCCGAACAGGAACCCTTTGAATGAACACATAGGTCCCTTCACCAATGCTCAATGGGATTTTCCAAGCACCAAGCGTGAGCTCCCACAGCACACGACCAAGGGCCGTGACCTTGCGCCAAACTGAAAAGGGAACTTATCAAGGACTGGGACTTCACAAGTCAAGTGTCCCATTCCTTTGCCCTTCAAACCTCCAATAGCCAAAATGACAAAATATCTCGATGCTTGTTCCTTTGGGATTTCGAGTTTCATGAAATCAGGACACAAGGAGTATCCTTGTTTCTTGAAGTCTTCGATCGTCGAAAAGCCGAAATGTCCCAGCTCCTTATCCTCTAGGTTTTTGTGAATTGCGACTTCGGGTTTTGCAATTTTAGGAAACATAGTTACAAGGGATATCTCTGCCCCTTGGGACCCTCGGTGACCGAAATGACGAAATGCCAAAAGGGCTGATTGAGACTTTTACCGAAAAGGAATATTGAACTTCATGACTTTGCAGATCCTGATGCAAATTCCTTGACCCTTCAACTCCTGAAACCCGAAATGCCGAAATACTGGGGACTGGGACTTCACAAGTCAAGCATCCTGTCCCTTCACTCTTTGATCCCCTGCTTGTCAAAATGACAAATATCCTAGTGTTTGATCAATGGATCACAATGATCTCTTGGATCGACGGTTTTGGTTGAATCGCGATTTTGCGGTTCAGGATTCTGAAAGAAAAGAGTCTTTGTCTTTCCAACTCACTGTACCCGAAATCCTGAAATGGACCAATAGTCTAGATCTTCTTCTGATCAATGGTCACTACTCCTCCCTAGATTTGGGCATTAAGAAAGCCCTTGTCGCTAACCCCCTCATAGCTCCACCTGATCCAATGGCTTGCGGGGTTTCAACGTTTCTCCTCGAGAACTCTCCACCATCCGTCCAAGTCTCCGAGATATCCCCTCCTGGATCTACACAGTGTTAAATTCTGCGCTCCCTCCTCAAATCGAATGGTTCGCCAGATTTTCCACCATGATCCAACGTTCAATGACGTTCTTCCTCCTGAGCTCTTACTCGCTTCAGACTTAGAAAATTTTCTAAGTCTTCAAAGACTCAGTCTTCACCTCTTCCAGGGAATGAGTTCTTGGATCTTGAAAACACTTCCGAAGTATTATTCCTCCTGATCTTTGTCTGGTTCAGACTTCGATCTCTAACACACTCCTTACATCTGAGGGATTTCGATAACTCAGATCCACGGTGTTCTTGTCTGGCTCGATGCACACCTTGCAGAGCTTCCAATGAAGAGAAACAATTGAAACTGGGAAAATTCACAGTTCCATCCACTTGTTCATGAAAACAGAAAATAACAAGAAAAGGTACATAGTCCAAACACAATACATTTGGGTCAACTCTCCATTCTGTTATATTCACAAGTGGCCACTGGCTACACAATACATTCAAAATTACAGTCACTCAAAAGATTGATATCTTCTGCTAACTTGCAGTTCTCTCTTACAACTAATTTATCTCTGTCTTTCAGCTCTCTCTAACTATGTGTCCCAACTTCTACATAACTCCAAAATGTTTCTAGGGTTTTCCATGGCTACTTTCCTACTCTAAAATTCATCCTACGCTATTTTAGTTCAATTGCATTCCAGAGCTGAAGTGGAAACTCCTACTCTGTTTACAATTTCAAAACTTGCCTCAGAGGGTAAAATTCGGCACCGGTTCAAGCATGCCTCCAAAGGTGAATTTACGACGCTGAGTGGAGGTGGATTCCAAAATCGGTTGCAATTTCCCACGCAGAAGTTCTGGAAGAACTCTCATGTGTTGTGTGGTCTCGCCTCTGTGCGCTCACCAATGATGCTCCTGCATCATACTCCCCTTTGACAAAAATTCATGGACTCCTATCCATGAGCTCCTCTACTAACTTTCTCTGCTTCTGGATAGCATCTTTTTTTTCCCAACTCACATCTTCTATTGGGTGTCCTTTCCATTTGACTAGATACTCAAAATAAGTTCTCCTCCTGGTCTTATTTCCAATCCTCTGATCCATAATATTCTCCATCTATAGCTTCTCTGCCATAGGCATCTGCTTCTCCCACTGAATCTTTCCTTGATCTTCAGATCCTTCTGTGTCATCTTTCCTATAAGGGTATAGGTCTGAGACATTGAATATGGGTGAACTACCCACACCATCTAGCAGCTTGATCTCATAGGTGTTTGCATCAAACTTCCTCAAGATCTTACAGGGTTTTATATTCTTCACCATCAATTTGTTATATGTTCCCCTAGGGAACCTTTCCTTCCTGAGATGTGCTAAAACCAGATCTCCCACTTCAAATTGAAGTTCCCTGCGATGTTGATCAAATCTGTGCTTGTATTTCTGGTTAGAACTCTGTAATTGTTCTTTGATCCAACTATGGAGTCTCTGCATTTCAACATCAAAATCCTCTTCTCCGACACTTTTGATCTCTCTCTGTTCCAAGTCCCTTAACTCAAACACTCCCCTAGGTTTCCCTCCATAAAGTATTTGGAATGGACTCCTTCCAATGCTCCTGTTTGGTGAGTTATTGTATGCAAGTTCTGCTTGCAGCAGAATCTGATCCCACTGGTTATGATGTTCAGTAACCAGGCTTCTCAATAATTTTCCCAAACTTCTATTTACCAGCTCAATCTGCCCATCTGTCTGAGGGTGATAAGTTGACCTGAAGGAAAAATCTATCCCCATCTTCTTCCACAACGTCCTCCAAAAGTGACCAACAAATTTTGTGTCTCTGTCTGAGACAATGCTCCTGGGTAGACCGTGAAGTCTCACAACTTCTTTGAAAAACAGAATTGCAACATCTGTTGCATCACTGGTCTTCTAGCATGGAATGAAGTGTGCCATCTTTGAAAACCTATATACCACCACAAATATGGAATCAAATCCCCTTTGTGTTCTTGGCAATCCCAACACGAAATCCATGCGTATTGCATCCCAAGGCCTCTTTGGTATTGGCAATGGTTAATACAATCCAGTGTTCTGTCTTTTCCCCTTTGCATGTTGACAGATCCTACATTTGTTCACAAACATTATCACCTCTATTCTCATACCTGGCCAATAGTATGAACGGCTCAACTGTGCAAATGTTTTATCCTGGCCGAAATGTCCAACCAATCCTCCACTATGCTTCTCCTTCAGAAGATTGTCCCTCATTGAGCATCTTGGTATGCACAATTGATTTCCTCTAAACAACAATCCTTCATGAACCATATACTCTGTCCACTCACTTCTATCTCTCAGTACAAGTCTTGTACATGCTTCATAGGCCTCCTTGAAATCTGTATCATCACAATACATATCCTTAAGGTGTTCAAACACCAAGGTCTTCATTTGGAATTCCTGCAGAATTAAACATCTCCTGCTTAACGCATCAACAACTTTGTTAGCATTCCTAGCAATATGTTTTATGACAAAAGTAAAATTTTTCATAAATTCAACCCATTTTGCATGCCTTTGATTTAGTTTTTCTTGTCGGGTTATGAATTGTAAAGCTTGGTTATAGCTATACAAGACAAATTCTTGCAGGACAAGATAATGCCTCCATTTCTTCAATGCTTGAATTATGGCATAAAACTCCTTGTCATATGTGGAGTATTTCCTCTTAGTCTCATTCACCTTATTTCTAAAATAGGCAATAGGTCGATTGTCCTGAATCAAAACTATTCCTATTGCAACTCCACTTGCATCACATCATACCTGAAATGTCTTCCCAAAATTTAGCAAGACTAGAATTGGTCGTTCTGTTATCCTCTCCTTCAGTATATTGAAGCTCCTTTCGGCCTCCTCTGTCCATTTAAAAGACTTGTGCTGCTTCTTTACTGTATCCATCATGGGTGCACAAATCCCACTGAATTGTCTAATGAACTTTCTATAAAAACTTGCTAAACCATGAAAGCTCCTTACCTCGAACATGCTCCTTGGTGACGGCCACTCTCTGATCGCTTTCACCTTCTTTGGATCCATCTTCAATTCATTCGAAGAGATCATGAAACCCAAAAAAATAAGTGTCATATTCATAAAAGAGGACTTCTTCAAATTGATCAACAACTTCTCTTGCTGTAGCCTCCTCATTACTAGCGTTAGGTGCCTCAAATGATCCTCTTTAGTCTTGCTAAAGATTAGTATATCATCCAGATATACAACCACGAATTTGCCAATGAAATATTTTAGAATTTCATTCATCATCCTCATAAAAGTGCTTGGGGAATTCATTAAGCCAAATGGCATAACCATCCACTCATACAGACCTTCATTCATCTTAAAGGTTGTTTTCCATTCATCACCTTCTCTCATCCTGATCTGGTGATATCCACTTTTCAGATCTATCTTAGAAAATAAATTTGCTCCACTTAAGCAATCCATTAAATCATCCATTCTTGGTAAAGGAAATATGTACCTGATGTTGATATTGTTGATGGCTCTTGAGTCTGTGCACATTCTCCATCCTCCATATTTCTTTGGGCTTAACACAGTTGGTACTGTGCATGGGCTCAAACTTTCTCTGACCAAACCCTTATCCAGCAACTCTTGGACTTGGTTCCTCACCTCCTCATTTTCGCAAGGTGTTAATCTGTACGTTGCCTTGTTCGGTAGGATTTCTTCTGGTATCAAGTTGATATGATGATTGATACTCCTGATGGGCGGAAATGAGTTTGGCAGCTCATCCACCACTATATCAACAAAATTATCTAGCAGCTCCTAAACTTATTGAGGAAAATCATCCATTGATGTACTCGTAAGGATGACTCTAGGCTTCCTCACCACAACGAACTGCATCTCCTGTTCTTCCTTGAATTCTTTCAGAATTTCCTTCCCATTCATGAGAAGTATGCTTGTGTTGGCTTCCTCTTTCGCTCTCTTCTCCTCCATTGGCAACAACATATGCATCCTACCCTTCTTCTCCAATGTATATGTATTATTCCTTCCATCGTGAATGACATTTCTGTCAAACTGCCATGATCTTTCCAACAAAATGTGGCATACATCCATGGGAATTACATCACATAGGATTTCATCTTTATATCCTCCTATTTTAATTTCAACCAGGCATTGTTTAGCGATCATTACCTGGTGTCCTTTTTGCAACCATGATACTTTGTATGGCCTTGTATGTGAAATTGTCTTCAGCTCCAATTTCTCCACCATCTCTATGGATACTAGGTTGTCAGTACTCCCACTTTCAATGATCACCTTGCATACTTTGTCCTTAGTCTTGCAAGCTATCCTGAAGAGATTGTTTCTCTGCACTGGATTTTCAATTTCTCCCTCTGGTTTTAAGAGAAATTTTCTCAACATCAGGGATGCTCCATCCTCCGCTCCCTCTGCCTCAACATCTCTTCATTGTGCTTCTAAAATGTGAGCTTTTCCTCCTTCCTTCTTCTTCTCAAGGCATTCCCAATACATGTGCCCTATCTTTCCACAGTTATAACACCTTACTCCTCCTCTGCCTCTTCCTCTAGAAGAGTTTCTTCCACCACTCTATCTTCCTTGTAAACTTCCTCCTCGTTCTGCATGATTGTGTGGTTTCTCATCCTCATCCTTAGACTGTTGTGCTCTGTCATGGTTAAATCCCTTGCTTTTGCTTGGCACTGAGATTTTACCTCTTCCTCACTGGTTTTGTTTTCTGGCCAACTTCTCCTCTGCCTTCAGCGCAAATTGATAAGCATCTTCCACAGTCTTGACTGACATCATGTTGAGCTCGTCCTGGATCTCATATCTCAAGCCATTTATATATCTGGTGACTTTCTTTTCGTCTCTCTCCCTTTGTCCAGTTCTGATGTTCAGCCGGTAGAACTTCTTGGTGTACTCCTTGATGGTCATCCCTTTCTGTCTCAGGTTTTGTAGCTTCCTGAACATATTTATTTGATAGTCTTTGGGTATGAACTTAGCCTTCAATTTGGCTACCATCCTGTCCCAACTCTTTATCCTTTGCTTGCATTTAATTCTCCTCTCAGCCTACAATTCGTCCCACCATAGTGATGCATGCCCTTTTAGTCGGGTGACTTACTTCTTCACCTTCTTCTCCTCATTTACATATTTATAGTCGAAGTGTTTGTCCATGGACCTTACCCAATCCAACAGTTCTTCAACATCTAGATTTCTCTCATACATGGGGACCTCTATATTAGCTATGCCTCCCAATCTGGCAATTGCTCTCAACAAACATTCTTCTGCAGCATCCTCTCCTGCAGCTTCTTCAACCTCAAACTCTTCACTTTCTACATCAATGACATCCCCAATGTTAGGTTCTCTTCTCTGTGTTGCTTCCATTTTTTCCAATCGGGCATGAAGCTCTCGCATCTCCCTCCCTACAACACGGTTGGCTAAAGCCAGCTCTCGTCTTCTTTGTGGCCTTATGTTGACTATCTATCACACACAGAGTACAACTTTGAGTCCTCTGTCTCCTTTTCCTCCTTCACCTGAAGTCTACAGACGAAAAACTGATGCTCTGATACCACTTGATGTAGACCCCCTATCCCTCCTGAGGGTTGCACATCCTCTCGATTAGGATCTTCTGGTTTCGGAGCTGAAATGGCTCTTCTAGTCCCAAACTGGAACACTTCAAATTAACACACAGGTCCCTTCACCAATTCTCAGTAGGCTTTTCCAAGCGCCAAGCATGAGCTCCCACAGTATACGACCAAGGGTCGTGACCTTGCGCCAAACCAAAAAGGGCACTTATCGGGGACCAGGACTTCACGAGTCAAGCATCTCGTTCCTTTGTCCTTCAAACCTCCAGTAGTTGAAATGCTGAAATGTCGTGGTGCTTGTTCCTTTGGGATTTCACGCTTTGCGAAGTCAGGACACAAGGAGTATCCTTGTTCCTTGAAGTCTCTGGTCACCGAAAAGATGAAATGTTCCGGCGCCTTATCCTCCGGGTTTTTGTGAATTACGACTTCGGGTTTCGCAATTTCGGGAAATCCTGTTACAAAGGATATATCTGCCCCTTGGGACCCCCGGTGACTGAAATTTTGAAATGCCAAAAGGGCTGATCGGGACTTTTACCAAAAAGTAATTTCAGACTTCGTGGATCCTAATGCAAATTCCTTGACGCTTCAACTCCCGAAACCCGAAATGTCGAAATACCGGGTACCGGGACTTCACAAGTCAAGTGTCCCATCCCTTCACTCTTCGAGCCCCCAGTTGCTGAAACGTCAAAATGCTAAAATATCCTGGCATTTGATCAACATCTCAGAGTGATCCGTGGGATCGATGGTTCTGGTTGAATCATGACTTCGTGATTTTGCGGTTTGAGATTCTGAAAGACAAGATTCTCTGTCTTTCCAACTCGCAGTACCCAAAATCCTAAAATGTACCAACGGTCCATATCTTCTTGTGATCAATGGTCACTACTCCTCCCGAGATTTGGGAATCAAGAAATCCCTCACTGCTAACCCCCTCGCAGCTCCACCCGATCCAGTTCCTTGCGGGGTTTCGACGTTTCTCCTCAAGGACTCTCCACCATCCATCCAGGTCTCCGGGATCTCCACTCCTGGATCTACGCAGTGTTAAATTTTGCGCTCCTTCCTCAAATCAGATAATCCATGGGATTTTCCACCACGATCCAACGTTCAACGACGTTCTTCCTCTTGAGATTTTACTCACTTCAGACTTAGAAAAATTTCTAAGTATTCGAAGACTCAGTATTCACCTCTTCTAGGGAATGAGTTCATGGATCTCAATAACACTTCTGAAGTGTTATTCCTCCTGAGCTTTGTCTGGTTCAAACTTCGATCTCCCATGAACTCCTTGCATCTGAGGGATTTCGATAACTCAGATCCACAGTTTTCCTCTCCGGCTCGATGCACACCTTGTAGATCTTCCAATGAAGAGAAACAATTGAAACTGGGAAAATTCACAGTTCCATCCACTTGTTCATGAAAACAGAAAATAACAGGAAAATGCACACAATCCAAACACCATACATTTGGGTTAATTTTCCATTATGTTATATTCACAAGTGCCCACTGGCTACACGATACATTCAAAATTACAGTCACTCAAAAGATTGATATCTCCTGCTAACTCGAGGTTCTCTCTTACAACTAATTTCTCTATGTCTTTCAGCTCTCTCTAACTGTGTGTCCCAACTTCTACATAACTCCAAAATGTTTCTAGGGTTTTCCCTGTCTACTTTCCTACCCTAAAATTCATCCTACGCTATCTTAGTTCAGTCGCATTCCAGAGCCAAAGTGGAAACTCCTGCTTTGTTTACAATTTCAAAACTTGCCTCAAAGGGTAAAATTCAGCACCGGTTCAAGCATGCCTCCAAAGGTGAATTTTCGGCGCTGAGTTGAGGTGGATTCTGAAATTGGTTGCAACTTCCCACATAGAAGTTCTAGAAGAACTCTCACGTGTTGTGTGGTCCCGCCTCTGTGCGCTCACCAATGATGCTCCTGCATCATCTTACTTCAATTTTTTTATTTGTATGTGGACCACCGACCTACAGTGCTTTGTGGTATAGGGTGAGTAGTTGAAGTTCTCTGCAGTAGAGGACATATATTTTATGACTGGACTCCTATTCTAGGGGAGGGAACTGGAGATTGATCCCCATATACCAGGGGAGGATATGGTAGAGACTATTCCGGTGATACATTGTTCTGGGTTGAACCCTATGTCAAGGTTGGTGGTGTGGATTGAGGCCCTGTATGACCTATTGACAGAGTGCATAGCGGCCATGGTGGTGAGGATTTATGGATCCTTATCCATTCAACAGATCATAGGTGGGCATCTGAGAGTGGTCGAGGAGGTTTTGCATGGTGACATTTTTTCATGGGGTGTGTTGATGCAGACCCGAATGGTGTCCCAGCTGAACTGGTGTTTGCATGTCGATTCTTGTGACTTTGCATTTGGGTTATTTTTGGTTGAATGGTTCTTGGAGAGGGTGCCCCAATTGTGCCCTCAGATTCTATTGGTTCCAGCATGGTGGTGAGAGTCTCGGTTGATGCAGTGGGAGAATGTTTTGGCTCGTCATGGTGGAGGGGAGGGTGGCCATTAATTTACGGCCACAATTTCTCGAGTGTGGAGGAAAATGCTACAGATGATCTTACAGTTTCCATACATTGGTATGGGTTATAGACATGATCCAGACAAGGTTCTACCTCCTCGGGAGGAGTAGGACCAGAGAGGTATGTGTGTTATCTGTCCTTTTTATTTTGGTAAACAATGTTGATCATAAATGTGTATGGATGCTGACACTATATCTGGGTTTCTTTTTTAGATGTTGGATCCCGGGGTCGGGAAGATGAGGTCGTCTAGGAGCTATCTCGACGATATCTCATAGAGGCAAGGGATGGTCATAAGCATCGATGAGATGATGTTGATGCAGGACCATCAAGAGAGCCATAGGGGGATGGTGTAGCTATTTTAGAGGAACTGCGTCAACGGTTCGAGCAGGTACTACAGGGGGTTCCAAAGGGAATATGGGCCCAGATATAGGATGACAAGGTCTTGGACTAGTGTGTAGGATTACTAGTAGAGTGGTGGGAGTTGATTCCCAGGGCAACAATGGTGGGGGAATCTATGATGATATGACTTCCTTCTAGAGCTGGAGTGCCCCCAGCTGGTGGGGTTCCTTCAGCTAACAGGGGACCTGGGGGGAGCTTTAGGGGAACCGTGAGTGTCGAGCTGATATGTATGGATTTTTCTACTTTATTTTTTGTAGGGTATTTGATACCTAATTTTGTATTCATATTGATGATGAGACTTATGAGCCTACGAGAAGATGTGTATATATATTTTTTGTAAAACAATGATGACCATTTTGATATATATCGTGGATATATTGATGATCATACTTGTCTCTATGTTTTGTGTTTATGGTTGCGATGCCTTTTACTATCTGTGACAGATGTATCATGCTATGTATATGATGTTTTTAATGTGATAAATGCCAATCCAATACTGGGTTAGCCATGTGATCTACTACTTTATTGAGGTTCCTTGGAATATGTGAAAATGTAATGGAATCAAAGTTGTGATATAGGAGTCTAAATTGTAGTTATTTGTGGAAGAGGACATGATCGTGAACATGATTCATGTTGTTGAGTTGCAGAACAATGGGCTGGGAATCTAAGAGAATGCTAAGGTGACGAATGTGGCAGTGACTAGCCTCAGCGAGGAGACCAATGATGACGACATATTCATCTTGGTTGTTGGTTCTTAGACCTAAGCATATGTCGTTGGAATGGAGTATCACATGTGAGGGGGTATAGAGGGCCCAAGTAACCGAAGAGAGATTCTAGGCCCAACAACTGGCACTGTCAGCGTAACCAATGCGCTAGGCTAATGGATGATGCATTTGTCAACAACATGGGTGAGAGATCAGACATGAGGAGTGGTGTTTGATGTAAAATAAGACTAAAAACTATACAAATGTATATAAGTAGGGGGGCTACGCTTAGGCATAGAACTTATTCAAGTACAACCCACTGACAGGTTCTTTGAGGGGGGAGCTTTTAGGAGAGACCAAGATGTAGGTGCATTTAGTGAGGAAATGTTTGATGATGAAGGGGTCGTGCCATAATGACTCGAATTTCACATGGTCAAGAGTGTCATGGGAGATATCATAGGATAAAACAAGATCACCTTTGTTGAATGAGCGAAGGTTGACATGGCATTCGAAGGTGACTTTGGATCATTTTTTAGCTGCCTCATTGTGTTGTAATGAATATCGACGATCTTCATCAAGGGACTCTAAGGTCAGTAGGCATTGCTCCATTGGAGCAGTGTCAGGTAAGAGCTTTATGGAAGTGTGTAATGTGGGGAGTTCACACTCAATAGGGAGTGTGGGTTCGATCCCATGTATGAGGTGGAACGGTGTAAAACTGGTGGTAATTTTGACTGGCATGCGATAGGCCCATAAAGATGAAAAAAACATATGGTGCAAGTTGGTCTTGTGTTTGTTAATGGTGCATTGTAGCATGGTTTTGAGGACATTGTTCACAGCCTCAACCTTCCTGTTGGACTGAGGGTAGTATGGGGATGAAAAATCATGGGTGAATCCTAACTTTGAGGAGAGTTATACAAATATCTTGTTCTCAAAGTGTTTACCATGATAAGAAACTAACTGTTGTGGGACTCTGAACTGGGTAATGACATGGTTGAAGAAAAAACGCATTGTTGTGTCAGCAGTGTTGTTAAATGTGGGCATGGCTTTGGCCCATTTGGTAAAATAATCCAGTACCACCACAATGTACATGTGTCCATTACTAAATGGAGGATTGCAAGTCATGAAATCTATGCCCCATTTATAAAAGGAGTCGACCATGATGACTAGGTGTAGAAGAGATGGTGGAGCTTGAGCTTTGTTTTCATAAAGCTAGCATTTATCGCATCGCTTGATAGCATGGATACAGTTATAAAATAGAGTGGGTCAGAAGTATCCTACTCAAATGATTTTTTGGGTGGTAGATATGCCCGAGAGGTGACCACCGCATGTGTCGTTGTGGCAATCATTCAAGATTTTGTCAGCTTCGTCTATGGTAAGACATCACCGAAGGATGGTATTGACCCCGTGTCAGTAAATAATGTATTTGATGAGTATGTATCGGGGATCCTGATGGCAAATCCATTGATGGTCATCTCAAGAGAGGTGAGACCTGAACTTTTTTGTATGAAGGTAGAAGAGAAGGTCGCCATACTAGGGGTTGTCCGAGGAGATGAAGAAGAGGTGTTCATCAGGAAAATATTCATTGATGGGGGAATATTTGGCATCTGAGGGAAAATCTATAATGAGTTCGTCTAGGAAAAAAAAATTCTTTTTTTTGGGAGTACAAAACTCTAGATCGTATTCCTGAAGGATAGTGATCCATCGGGAAAAAAATTTCATTGACCTGTCATCGGATGAGCAAGTACTACACGGGGTTGGAATATGCCATGACCTTGGTAGTTCAAAGAAGAATGTAATTCTGTAGTTTTTGGATTGCGAGGACAACCACTAATGTGAGTTTTTCATCATGATTATATTTTAAGGGTGGTCCTGAAAGGTTTTTACTAATGTATTAAATCAAATGTTCATGCCCATGATCCCCTAATTGGACAAGGACTCCTGTGACTGAAACAATAGAGGATGATATGTAGAGGATGTAATCACGATCATAGTTTGGGGGACTAATCAAAAGGGTGTTGGATAGGGTGGCTTTCAAATCATCAAAATATGTTTGAGCATGTTTGTCCCATCGAAATGGGATGTCATGGCGTAGTAAGTAGAGAAAACCATGTGCTTGAGTAATGTAGTTTGGGAAAAAGTGACGTAAAAAGTTGCCTTTGCCTTGTAGGCTCTGCAGTTGGTGTAAAGTCTTAGGTGGTGGAATTGTTTTGATAGCTTGGACCTTGAGGGGGTCCATAGTGATACCATGTTGGGAGACAATGAACCTGAGGAGGCACCCAAAAGTGACACAGAAGACACAATTGAGGGGGTTCAAGAGGATATTATATTGGCAACATCGTTGAAAAATGATGCATAAGGTGTCTAAATTTTGGGTTCGCTTTTTGGATCGAGCAATGAGGTCATCCAAATAAGCAAGAATGATACAAGCAAGATCATGAAAAATGTAGGTCATGGCCCATTGGAACGTAGAACCAACAATTTTTATCCCAAAGGGCATGACGTGATAACAAAAGGTACCCCAAGGGGTTATAAAAGTGGTTTTGTATTGATCTGTTGGGTGGACTTGAATTTGATTGTAACCAAAGAACCCATCCATAAAGGATAGTGCCTCGTGGCCGACACAATCATCGATTATTTGGTCGATGAAAGGGGTTGAGAATTTTTCTTTGGAACAAGCTTGGTTGAGGTCCTGAAAGTATGTGCAGACATGAATAGTTCCCTTTTTTTGTTAACAGGGACGGGGTTGGAGACCCAAGAAATGTATGCAATGGGGTAAATGAACCCTACAACACGTAATTTGTCAATTTCGGCTTTGATAGTCACAACTTTGGATGGGTGGAGGGAGCGTTGATTTTTGCAAACAAGGGAGATATCCATCCATGTGTCGATTTGATGTTCGACTGTAGAAGAATCAAGGCCAGACATCTTCGTATATGACTAGGAAAAAATATCCTGACAGTCCTGGAAGAGATCTTTGTAAGAATTTATTTATTCAGGCGATCATGCGATGCCAATGGTGATCTCTTCTATGATTCCTGGTGTAATGGAAATGTCAACTTTTACTGTGGGGGATATGTTGGCCATGTTTCCTTCTTCAAAAGAATTGGGGGTAGGAATAGGGTTTTTGAACCAGTCAATATGCTCCAAAGGAATAAAATCCTTGGTTTCGATTGTACACAAGGGGGCTTGGTCATGAGGGGGAAATACCTCTTGTGATAGGAAAAGTGCTCAATGATGGAGTGCATTCCATGGGAAATCAGGGGTATTCATTTCCTTCAAGATATTTTCGTCGCAGTGGAAAATGTGAGAATACGGGGGATCCTGGGAGATGGTAGGGGGAACCATCAATGGATAAGTGTTATTTGCCTCAAGGGATGTGGACATAGAAGGGATATCGTATACCGGGTGTGATGGCTTGCTTGACATAAACCAAATTTTAAGACACTATGGATGATACACAGTGGTGGGAGAAAGATACCGTATGGGAGATGTGTCGAAGAATTGGGAGGATTTGGGGGATTATCCTCAGACTATCAAAATGTGAACCATGGAGGAATGGGGAGTGACTCGGGTTCATGGGAGGTGATGATGATAGTATCTTGGGAGTGGATGAGGGAATTATGTTGTATCATGAGTGGTGAGGTGATCAGATGAGTTTGAATAGGGGTTGAGTGACAACCTTGATTTTCAACAATCAAAGGACATTGGTACGTGAAATGAGCAAGTGAGTCACAGAGAGCACAAGGACATCTCATTCATTCAGGGACTGATGAATAAATATAAGGAATTTCGATAATGTGAGCATCAATAGGGAGATACTGAGAGGGCTCAGGAAAATATGTGTGGTGTACTGCAATTAATGTTTGATGAAATTGAGGTAGAGCTGGGAAATGATGAGTGTAATGGCCATATTCAGAGCATATGGCACAAGCGAAATTGATTCGTAACCCTTTCTTGTGTTTGGTTGAGGACTCTGTAGTATTGGTGGATGTACTTGGTGAAGTGGAAAGCAATGGGATTTCTTTAGGGAGTTGGATAAGATTGTGTAACTCAGGAAGAGTGGGACATCTGTTAGTGGGGTGTCCTTCTCTTTTGCATAGTGTGCAAGAAGGTTCATCTCGCGGAGGGAGTGGAGAAATGGGCTCATTCTTCCTTTGTCTTCCCCCAATGGTGGCAGTTTTGTCATTGGTTGGGGGTGGGGGTGGTGTGGTAGAGGCATGTACTAGGAGCTGCATCAGTAATTCCTCTGTCTGAGGAGGGAGAGATGGTGTAGGAACCATATAGGGTGGATTGAGATACCATACAAGGATGGCGAGAACCATGCTGGGAAGGGTGAGGGTAGTAGCTACCTGGAATTCTTAGACTCTAGGTGGGGGGTAGAAAAAGGCAATTTGGGTAATGGCTTGGGGAACTATCTCCAAAACTGGTATTTTCCATTGGANATCTAGGACAAGTGGTGCGGTGGTGTTTTTAGGGAATGATTAAGGTAGGGATTCTCCAAGAGGGGACTTAGTAAGAGGAGTATTGTATCTTATATATGTTATGTTAGAGGAAACTACACACACTTGTGCTGAAATAGATGATTTTAGGAGAGGTGGTGATCCATGATAAGTTCCTAACAAGGATGGGTCTTTGAATATTCCAAGGGCAATGTCGATGACTAGAAAATCATCTGATATAGTGCAGACAAGAGGGAGGATGTTATCGATATTGGAGGAATGATTAGGCTCATAATGTGTAAGTTGGTTGATGGTGACGATTTTCCCATTATGGGGGAACATCATCATACGAAACACAGAAGAGGCTACCACCTTCATAGCATACATGTAGCTATGTTCGATCAAGATATTGTAATCAAGTGGGGTGTCGATAACTTCAATGTCAATCAGGATGGTTTTTCCCCCAAGTTCTACAGGGACATTTTGGAAGATACCTTTAGGGGATGATGGTCGACCGTCATAATATCTTAGTGTGATGGTAGATAGTACTAGATTAGGTGAGCCAAGTTTCTTTCATACTACTTTGGACATTATGCATGTGGATTCACCTTCATCGATGAACTATGATGTTTTGGATCTTAACTAGTATCTGAAAGAATACCAGAGCAGAGAGGCATGGTTCTCCTCTATCTAAATCAAAGGTGGTTAGTCGAGTATCAGCTGGGTTGACTACCCCCAAGGCAGAAAGAAAGGATTTCCACTATGAGGAACAATTTTGGAGGACCTCCAACACATACATGGTCATAGGAGACTGTGTTATGCCATCAACTAGACTGTAGTTATGGGCTACCCTAGCATGAGGGTTATGTACATTATGTCGTAAATGTATGTTGGGTATACAAGGGTTTGGTTCAGTGTTAGGGCGTGGTATCATCAATGGTTGTTTTGTTGTAGCTGGAGTTGTTTCTGAGGTGGTTGGGGGAGAGTTGAGAGGCATGTCGTATTGATGATTGTTTTTTTGTAGAATTGTTGGAAATATAATTGAGAGGGGGGGTGAATCAGTTATAATATAAGATTGAAACTATTCTTGTTCTTTTATGAATCTTTCTAGATTATTATTTAATGTGTTACTCATAAATTAACGTGCATAGTTATAAAATATTTGATCAATCACACAAAATACATAGAGACACATATTTTCATGAAGAAATCCATAAAGGGAGAAAACATCTTCTTCTTCAGATGTCAATTAAGCTCCAACCTTCATGTACATCATAGTCTTTGAGAGACAACTCACATATGAGGCTACAACCTCTGATAGCAAGCTACAACTTGCAGAGAGAACCAACTCTCAGATTTCTCTAGCACCAACTAGATGGAAGAACCAACTCCCAGTTTTCTCTAGCACCAACTCCAAGAATATCTTCTAGCACCAACTAGAATTTAGAGGACTAAAATCCTCCCTAGCACCACCCTACCACCATGATTGAATCTTGAAAATTTTTTACTTACTTTCTCTGTCTCTGATATGGTCTATTACAGCTCCATGTCTCTTCTGCCTTCTTCAACATCTATGCTCTGTTCCACTTCTGCATGTTTATGCTTCTATGCTCTACTCTTTTTCCTCCTATGCACAACACTACTATGTTCAACTTCTCTTCTACCTTTTATGCTCTATGTTTCCTTTGCATTCCTTTTCGTTGCACCTCTTCTTTGCTCCTTTTCTATTTCTTAATACCACCTCTATGCTCATGCATCATTTCCCAAAAATCACATTCTCTGCATGTCTTTATCACGCCAAGTCCTCTGCCAAATCATCCTAGCAACTCTTCATCACAATAGCTTTGTGTTGCATCTCAATTCTATATATTCTCTTCTATGTTCTACATGTCATATCTTTTCCCAGTTCTCTCCCAAGTCCTCATCGCAACTCTGCCACTTTACTAGTGGTTACTCACTATCTATTCATAATCAGTTCCCGTAATCCTGAGATTCCTTTTCTTCACTAGCAGTTATAGTCAGTCGTTTTATTCATTGTAGGCAAATCCATCCTAAGCCCCTTCCTTTATGTGACCACTGGCGATGACCACATGCCTATTCAAGAAGCGCTTCACGATCTTGGTCTAGTGAGTGCTATCTCCTTCTTTCGATATGACCTTGGGCGATGATCTCACGTGACCACGCGATTGCGGGTGCGACTAAAGGCGGTTTGAGGTAAACCCGCTTTTCGCCCTGCAATTCATTACAAAGCTCCACATATGCCTTTGGAAATACCATGGTTTTGATTGCAACCCACTCAAGAAAAATTAAGACTCGAGCATGTTCTAGCCCCACAATTGACCATGATCATTGATCTCCAATCCCTTGGCGATGCCACTCGATCAACAACTATTATTTGCCTTCCTTTCCTCCTTCTATGCACGATTCCAAATCTCCACGATCTGTCGACACATAGCTTCCTTTCAAATCATTGGATACGATTGATTCTAGCCTTCCTGTCTTCAGGAGTTTCAACTCTTAAATCTTTCTTTTCCCATATGAAAATATTCCAGAGTGGAATATCTATTGACACCTGTATCCTTGAATCTATGATCAAGATCTCCTCCATGAGTTCGACCTTCGGGACTTTTAATTCTCAAACTCTTATTTCTTTTGTACGTCAATCTTTCGAAGTCGATGATCTGGGGACATATGTCCTTCTCAATCAAGGGCTCTTCCTTTACTTCAGGGATTTTACCTCTCAAACAGATCAATGATCCTATGTCCCCTTTCTCTATCAACGATCGAGATATGCTTCACTACTACGAGCTTTGGCAATTTCAATTCTCAACCTTCATGCTCTCTGAGAATGTTTTTAGCCGGAGTCCATAGATTCCCACCACGTGTCTTGCTCAAATCAATGGTCCTTGTTTGCTTCGGGAGTTCGACCTTCAGGAGATTCAACTCCTCTACACTCGCTTGATCCTGGAGCGTTTCACCTGAAGTCCATGATCTAATGACCTGTGTCCCCTTGAATCAGATGGTTGAGGCTTACTTCGGGCCTTTACCCAAAATCCACAGATTTACACCACATCTCTTCTAGATCAGATGGCCTAGATCCACTTCGGACGATCCGACACTTGAGATTTACTCCAGACAATATAATGACTGAGATCTATTTCAAATGATCAGATGATTGAGATTTACTTCGTCTCTCCGAGCTTCGGGAATTTAAATTCTCAACTAGAAATTCTTGAAGTGATATTTCTCTGGAGCTCATGATTCGTCGCTGTTAGCACTCTGTAAATTTTCCCAGAGGTTGACAAAGAAGGAATCCACAAAGGTAACTTTATCCAACCACTTTTAAAGCTGGGATCTAGCCCTTCTAGCTTCAGAGAGGGATCTCTCTATATGATTTAGCTTTGTTTTTAATTTAGATATTAGGCTAGGTAAAGGAACAAGTTTGTTTTGTTGTAAAAGGGTTTATAAATTGGTTGAGACAGTCTACACATCCATTGGGCTATAGGGTCTGTGTTTAAACAACTATGAGATAAAACCAGAAACGCCAAAGAAGACTCTCACAGGGCGAGATAATGTACTCAGCTGGATCTTTTAGAAATTTAAATGATGGACAGAAGAAATATAAGAGAAATAACTTCAACTAACAAGCAGTTAAGAATTTCTTAATCGAAGATATTAGAAGATAAACATTTAAATCTTTAGAATCGGAAACAGGGTATCAAAGATAAATCCTGCAACATTACGTTACTCTTCAAGACTAGTTCTAGAAAACAAAATGATTACAGAGAAAGAAAAACATTCAACTCAGAAAATTAACATCACCAGTGAACACACGCAAGAATCCTGTAAAAGTGCCCCCTCTTTATTAATGGCAGATCTTCTTCAAAAATATTACAGTTTGATAGCGATAGGGTGTGCGAATCAACAACCCCCAATAGTTCGAGAGTTGAAGTATTTATAATTCAAATTACAAACGTTCCTGTCATAACTGATCAGGACATGCTCATTCTATTTTTAGTCTAACTGCTTTAACTAATCAAAAACTGTTTGATGACTCAATACAACTGCATGCAGAACTTCTGGGGTAGGTCGTTGGCGAGGTGCCTTCGCAACCTCTTCTGACTGGACATATGAGTGGATTGTGACAGCTCATCTACTAATCTAATAGATCACAAAGTTCTTCCCATCTGAGATGACTTGGCACTGTGACTTTAAGTAATCTCTGATACACTTCATCCATGTCTGTATATTTAGAAAATGTAGGCTTAATGAGGAATATATACTTAATCTTGTGTTGGATACTAATATCCAACTGTAGGGCATCCATGAATGCTTTACCTATGATGCTCCCTTGTACCCCTGCAAACTTGGAACTATCCTTAGACACTTCAGTCAATCTTTTCTTGTAATCAGGGAGTGTCATTAATTTGTCATTAATGACTTTCAGACCAGGTAGGCCTTTCTTTTGGAGAGCATCAATCTTATTGAATAACTTCTGCACTCCCTGATCCATGACTTGAACCTTTTCCTCAATCTGAATCATTAGAATTCTCTTGGTTAAAACCCTTTTTACTTCGATTATAGTCTCTGTTCTATCCTCGATCTTTAGTTCTTCTAGTTCCTCTCTGGTCTTGGAATTCAGGAACCTGATGATCTCATTTGCTTGTGCTGGCATGTCTCCCAGTTCCACTATGATTTTCTCAACAACCTGTTTTCTCCTCTGGAGAAACTCATTTTGTTCAAACATGATTTGAATCATTGGCTAGATTTCATTGATGGACTTAGTGATGTCTATCCATACAATCTCTTTGACCTCAGCCAAAGTCTTCCTTGCCATTGTTTGCTTTTGGAGCTTCTATAACTCCTTCTTGAGATGCTATGTTACCTGCTTTTCTTTGGATAGGCTTGTCTGAAAGGAAGTTTTGAGCTCTTGGAGGTTCTCCACTTCTTTCTTAAGCCAACTGATTTATGTCTCTTGCAGGTTCATTTTCTCCATGGACTTGGCAAGGTCTATTGTTCCTTCTGGTAGTGACACTGGTGTGGCAGAGGGGATTGTCGTCACTGTTTCTGTGCTCAATTCGGAAATTGGGATAGCACTCAATGGAATGCCTTCCATTGGCTTCATCTTCTCTTTCACCTTTAGGAGTCTCTCCATCTCAGCCTCCATCTCTTTTAGCTGAGCATTCTGCTCCATGAGTAACTTTAGCATCTCATCCTTCTCACCTTCCTTTTCTGCTATCTCCTTCGCTTGTGAATCCTCTGTGGGCGGGAGTTTTAGTTGTTTTCTTAAGGATGCGATGTCAGCATTTTTATTTTTTATCATCTCTTCTGCAGCCTTGACATTCGCAGGGTCATAACCGATATTAAGGACCATCTCCTCCAACGTCTTGATTCTGTTGTCCTTCGCGAAAGTTGATATTTTCTCCAGCTTGAGTTGTGTCTGAGCATTGTTCAAAGACACCTGAAACTTTGCTGCAGAAGCTGAAGTGTGGGCCAATGTGTGAAAAACCATCTCCCCTGTTTGTTTGTACAAATCCATCTGATCTGTTGGATGCACGTCCTTCGCCTGGAATTTGAACGTGGCCCTTTTGTAATCTGAGATCACCTTGGGATCCGGTACCTGTGCTTGGAGGTAGGCCATGTGCATCCTACCCTTTTCTGTGTCAAATGATGAAAGAATCCAATACTGAGTTGTGGATGACTGCTTCCGAAACTGGGCATAAGTACTGCTAGTGAGGGTCTAGTTCTTCTTCTTGATTAATTCATATTTTTTGAAAATGCCCAACTTGGGCCTAGTTTTACTTGGTTGAGTATCCAGGGGAGAATCTGTGGATTTTTTCAGTATTGTTGTTGTGATTGCTTTATTCTAGCTCGAACCAAAAGGGAGAATGACTGGCTTGACCCCTGTGGTAGCTACTGTGGTAGGTGGGACCTCTTGTTCTACTGTCGCACCAAGCACTGAAACTGTCTTTAGCCTCTTTGTGTGCATCTGGAACTCCTCTGATGACACCTCTGTTATAGGAGGAAACGACTCCTGTCGGGGCCTCTTCTCCTTGGGGACATGAGGTGTGGTAGTGGGTGGCACACTCTTCGAGGGCACCTGAGGTTCCACTTCATCTTGTTGTTCCACGTCCATCAGAGTGTCGGGCACCCATACTGTCTGATTTGCAAATTTATCGATCTCTGGCTTAGACTCATGAGTATACGGGACATTCTTATTTTTCACCCTCATTTCCGAAATGATCCCCCATGGATCATAGTGCCAGGTGAAACTCGTAAAGAATTTCATCTCCTTCAAAATTCTATCCGCTTCTTCCCCTGCACCTCGACTATTGCAGATGAAAGAACCAATCTGCCCCTTGATTCTCAATTGTTGCTTCTTCTTCAGGGAAACAAAATGAATGTCATCTGAATTCATTATCTACCTAATATATTCTAATGCAAAAATCCTTACCGGCACATATTGAGGTAGTTTGTAAGGCACCAATTCGCACCCGAAAACTCTGATTTCGGTGTGGTTCTGATATAAGTACCAATCTCATGTCTTCGTGTTGTCCGAGAGATGCATAATTCTCTGGACTTCATCATTTATTCGTGGCTCAGTCCTGCCACTCAAAATGCTTACCACTGGGTGGTAAAACTGATCAATGAAATCTTTGAAATCGTATTCAGCAGAGTTACGCTTCAGAAGAGAAGTCCATGTTGTGACTGGCTGGGGTCGTCCGTCTGCATCCATCTTCTGCATGGAGAAACTGAATTTGTCGGCACGAGGAATTTGCATCATCTGGTCAATATCTTCAAGAGTGATGAAGAAGAGGACGTCTCCATATGAAGAGACGATGGCCTTCTGGTCGGGGATGTAATGGGCTTGGCATTTGAGGGAAAATTCGAGGAAATGATGAATCTGGGGAAAAATATACAAGGGCAAGTTGGACTCCCAGAGTCCAATTTCGTCGCTCTGGTCCAGGAACACCTCCCGGAGCCACGACAGAAGATCTGAAAAGTCGAAGTCGCAAATGGTATCTATGATCAATCTATCTTTATCCACCAACGGGATTTTGTCCAGGTCAACAGGAGGAGGAAGAAAATGATTCTCTTCTCTTTCCATTGGTCTTGGCTTTGGCGCCATCTCTACAACAGTACCTGCAATAAACAATGTGTTAGTGGGGTCGACTGGCTGTGGATGAAGGTGGTGGAAAAGCGATGGAGGCGTAAGAGTAAAAATTCCTGGTGCGATGGACGAATAGTGAATGACGAGGGAGAACGGTAATTTTATTCAAAACTGGGTCGGTTGGACATGGGAAAACGGTCAGCATGACAACGGGTATGTTATCCAGTTATTAATGGACAATGATCCACTTGGGGGTGACATGGCAGGTGACGGTGGCCGAAGCATACGGACGGGTGACGTGGAGGCTGGTGATTGGAGGTAAAAGTCGCCAAAAGGGGTTGTTTATGAGTGAGGGACTTAGGTACTGAAAACAGGGACTGACAGTAGTTATGGGATGTGACATGACCCCGGGAGCAAGTGGAACAAGTGGGCTCAGTGGAGGATGACGTCCATGAGTGATGGGTTGTTAGATAACACGTGGGAATAGGACTTCTGGACCAATAGGACAATGGTACATGTAACAAGGGACCCGCCGAAAGGAATATTCATTTCGCCCCCCCCCCTTTGGTTAAAAGCAGAACACTAGGGGGGGTCCGAAATTCATTGTGAGCCCTAGATCTGCATGCTTATTTCCTGGCCGCAGATCTTAGAGTGCTCCTTAATACTCATTCCGGACCCCCCCCCCTCGGTTAAAAGCAGAACGGAGGGGGGGGTCCGAAATCCATTGTAGACCATCAATTCAAGTGCTCTATTCTTGGCTGTCTAGATGTGCGCCCATGTTATTACCAATTCCGGACCCCCCCCTGGTTAAAAGAATAATGGTCGGGGGGGTCCGAAATGCACTGTGAGCCGTAGATCTCAGTGCCATGATCCAGACCGTTGATAAGTGCAAGAAACATAGGTTGGGAGCAGAGAAAAATGTACTTGGGGAAAAACTTAGGATATAAAGCATTTTTTGGGTTTTCCCAATTTTTCACATCTACACCACCAAGGGGACTTCATCTAAACTATTCTAAGGCAATGGAGACATGGTGTAACATTTTCATCAATCTGGTTTCATGGGTGGTGAAGAAAATCGAGCAACTAACCTACATGCTAACCTATCTTCCTAGGACTATTAACCCAGATTAAACTGTTGGGTTAAGAAATTATTCTACCTAAGGGTTATCTGACAAGGATTAGATAGTCTGGTCAGATTTATTCACTAAATTAACCTAGGGGCTATCTGACCAGGATTAGACAATCTGGTCAGATTTACTCACTAATTTAACCTAGGGGCTATCTGATCAGGATTAGACAGTTTGGTCAGATTTATTCACTAGCCTAGCAACATTAAATTTAAAAAGAACTTGGTCATGCTTGAAAGGTATGACCAAGTTACTATTATTGCATGGGGCTTTTCTTTAAATTCTTTTATGCCCTCTTTTACTTTTCTTTTCTTTTTCTTTTTCTTTCTCTTTCTTTTTCTTTTACAAATTATTTGAAGAATGAAACATCATTTGTCAACAAAATCACTAGATACAGATAATATTCAAGTCATCAATGGATTCCCATAATTTATGGGGTGATAATAGCGGCTCCACCTGGGGATGGTACTTTCCCTGTTAAGTGCCAAGAATCCTGGTTCCTGTCATTCTGAACAAATCTGTCTAGTAGTCTTTATTGGTTTTATTCTCAAAAATGGAAAAACAGTGATCAACAGCTTAGGGCCTTCTCTTCGGGCTTCAACCAACTGACTAATGTTCCACGCTCAGAAAAATGCAAGTAATAACTGAAAATTAAAATGGTATGTACAGTGGAGAGTGGAAAACCCAAATCTTCTACTGAGGTGGGACATAATGTTTCAGCATTCTGCCATTCACAGGTGCTCTTGGCAGATCTGACCCATCAGCATTGTTTAGCAAAAAGGCATTGTTTCCTTTGAAAGCTTGGGTCATGTATGGCCCTGTCCACAGATTGTCAAATTTCCCATGCTTTCCCTTGTCCTCGTTCCTGGCATCCCATCTCAACACCAGATCTCCCAGCTCAAAATCATCCTCCTTGGTTTGTTTATCAAAGATATTCTTGATGTTCTCTTGGACGACCTGTGTTTTGTTGAAGACATATTCTCTAGTCTGCTGCAAATGAATCATCTGATTTATTCTTCTCTGAGAGTCATTTGGCTCAACTTGTATCTCCTGAAGTAACTTCATGACAGGGACTCCCAAAGAAGTTGGGAAAAAATCCTCGGTACCATAGACCAACTGGTATGGTGACATACCAATTGACCTTTTGATGGTCAGTCTATCTGCCCATAAAGCAAATACCAGCTTATCATGCCATGAATTTTTGTTTTCCTGCAATGTTTTCTTGATGATATTTACCAAATTTTTGTTTGAGGACTCCGCCAACCCATTCCCCTGAGGGTAGTAGGTTGTGGAGTGCCCCAAGCCAATGTGGTAACGGTTGCAGAAATCTATGAGTTTCTTCGACCGAAAGGCAGCTGCATTGTCAGTAATAATCTTTCTAGGACAACCAAAACGAGACAAAATATTATTTTCAAGAAATTTGATAATAATAGAGTCATTTGCTTGCCTGCATGGTATGGCTTCAATCCATTTGGTAAAATAATCAGTGGCAGTAAGAATCCACCTATGTTGGCCTGAAGACGGAGGGTGTATTTCTCTAATGAAATCGAGTCCCCATTATTGGAAAGGAGCCTCAACTGAAATTGGTTTAAGGAGTAGAGGAAGGAGTTTCCTTTTACCCTCAAATAATTGACACTGGTGACATGCTGCTACTTTTTGATGTACATCTGCAAATAGGGTGGGCCAATAAAAACCAGCTCTGAGTATTTTGTTGGCTGTGACCTTCCAGTTTAAATGGCCACCACATTATCCTGCATGAAACTCTTGCAACACTTTGTCAGCTTCATCTTTCAGTAAACAATTTAAAAGAATACCTGCAGGGTCTTTCCAATACAAATTTCCTTCTAGAATACAGAATTTCAAAGCCTTCAACTTTAAAAATCTAGCTTTGGTCTTAGTTAAACCAGGGAGAGCTTGTAAATTTTGTAAGACAAATATAAGGTCTGCATACCATGGAGAGTTGAGAAATACCTCTCTAACATTTGGAGTCGCCATCTCACCCTGTTCATCTGCCACATCTAGAAAATTAATGTCAAGAGCTTGGAAGTTAGATTCAGCCATCAGTTTAGCAAGTCCTTGGCCTTTGATTAATTTTGTGGGCTTAATCTCTATATCGTATTCTAAAATGACTACAATCCATTTTCCCCTTCTTCCATGAGGGTTGTCCTGTGTCAAAATATCCTTAACTACCACGTTCAGAACATGCGCTATGGTGTGTGAATGGAGAATATAGACCCTGAAGTCCTTTATGGCTTTTACCAAAGGAAAAGCTTGCTTCTCCATGATATTGTAGTTCAAGGCAACATCTCTTAATGCTTTGCTGAAGAAAGCTATGGGCTATTCATACCCTTCATTGTTCTTCTTCAGTAATACCGCTGCTATAGTATGTTCAGAGGCGAAAGAAAAAATATAGAAATCTTTAGTGAAATCGGGACTGATCAGAACTGGGGCCTCTATGAGTGCTCGTTTGACTTGTTCGAAGGATTGTCTGGACTCAGAGTCCCATTTGATTCTTACATCTTTTTTAAGCATGTTTGTTATGTTTCTGAGAAGTTCGGCCAGATTGGGAATGAATCTTCGTAGGAAGTTAATCTGTCCGATAAAAGACTATAGTTCCTTGAGGTTTCTTGGGTGTTCTACCTTTAGTATGGCCTCTATTCTGCTGGGGTCAATTCTGATTCCATCTTTAGAGATGATATGTCCCAGCAGTTTTCCCTCTTCTAACCCAAAAAGACACTTCTTGGGATTTAAAGAAATCCTGAACCTCCTACATATCTCAAAAACTCATCTAAGGTGTCACAAGTGTTCATCATCCATTTTGGAAAACATAGTCACATCTTCTAAATAAACGACAATAAACTTACCTTCTTCTTCCATGAAGGTGATATCCATTGCCCTCTGAAACGTGGCTCCGACGTTCATCAGACCGAAAGGCATCTTCACATACATGAAAGTGCCCCATGGGGTGGTAAAAGCGGTTTTATCTTGATCATCCGGGTGAACGAGGATCTGGTTGTAACCCGAGAAACCATCCAACAGAGATATCCGACTGGACCCGACCACCCTTTGCAGGAGGTGGTCCATTTTCGGTAATGGGTAATTATCTTTCAGGGACACTTTGTTCAGATTTCAGAAATCAATACAGAGCCTTATTTCCCCGGTTTTCTTCCGTGTAGGGACTAAATTAGAGACCCACTTAGAGAAACATAGCGGGACTATGATCTTGGCATCGTACATTTTTTTGATTTATTTTTCTATCAGAGGGAGCAACTTGGGATTTATCCTCCTAAGTTTTTGCCTAAATGGTTTTTGGTCTTCCTTTATGGGAATCATGTGTTGTATGATGCTGGTATCATAGGCTTTAAAATCTTCATAGCCCCAGGCAAAAACATCAACATATTCTTTGAACAATTCAATGTACTTGCGCTTTTGTTCTGGGGGTAAAGATTTGGACAGTTTGACCATCCTAGGTTTCTCTTCGGTTCCTATATTACACTCTTCTACCTCTTGTCCGTGTGCCTCAATTTTGGGTTTCTTAGCTATATCATCACTATCAAACAAATCTTCTAAAGGAACAAGACCTCTAGGAAAAATATTGCTTTTCAACTGTAAAACGTCAACATCTGACTCATCATCCCCTGATTCTTCTGATTCTACGATATTTACACTATCACCTTCAAAATCCAAACTATTTACGTTTTCGTCTTCATTATCTAAATCTATATTAGTACATTCAAAATCGTTTTTACATTGCAGAAAGTCATCAATCTGATCATCGTTTCCAAACACTTGCCAGTACCTGATATTGTCTGGAACTGTAGGTCTTCATTTCACTTCAACAGTATATGGGCGAGTCGCATGGAAGGGGATCTTACAGGTGGCTGCTGACGTAGCTAATCCATCAGCCAGGATATTTTTCCCTCTCGGCATTACCTACAAGTCAACTTCGGTAAAACACCTCAAGGCATCAAGAACAACATTTTTGTAGGCTCTAAGGCATGGATGTTTGGCAGAGTACTCACCTTTGATTTTCTTGATTATTAACTCAGAATCACCCCTCACCATTATCTTCTTAGCACCAACTTTTTTCAACAGTTTCAGGCCGAGCATTAAAGCTTCATACTCGGAAACGTTATTAGTGCACTGGAAATTTAACTTGTAGGAATGATTTTCTGAGTACCTATTTCTGTGATTATGCAGCCAGACTCCAGCTCCTGCTCCTTCTTTACTCACAGATCCATCAAAATCCATACTCCAGAAATCAGCAGGTAACTCTTCAGTTATCACGTTCTTCATTTTTGCTACCTCACCGATTTCTGGACCTTCATCTTGACCAGATAGGTCTTCCATCAGTTGAGTGTCTTGCTCTTCCGTATCCCCGTCAATGTACAATATGAATGAATCTAGATCAGAATGTGCAGAGTAAAGGGGGTAATTGTGAGGTTTCTCTTGGCTACTGACCATGTACTTCATCAGTGTTTCTCTATATAACCTCCTTTGTTGCCCAAACACTGGGATAGTGGCGTAATACATATCCAGTTGCAGGGTTCCTTTCAACTTAGCTCCCCAAGACCTGGAGAGCAACATTCCATACTTAGGAGGGATGTCTGCAACCACTACATCCATTATCATGCTTTTTGAAGGGATCTGAACTAGGGTGATGCATAGGTCTTTGATTAAACCAATACATTTGACTTTGCTGGAGTCAAATGAATGTAAATCCATGTATGGTTTGGTGACATCCAGTCCCAGTTTTTCCATTACTTCTTTAGGCATCAGATTATGTGAGGCACCTGAGTCCAGCGTAGCGTTGTGTAATATCAAGTCGTGTATGTTTAAACTGATGTAAAAGGGAGCTACATCACCGATATCATCTCGACCGTCTACTTCAAGTCCGAAGAGAAGTTCAGGATGATCGTCAGTAAGGTTCACAGTGTCTGAATGAGTCACTGATCCAATAGTCAAGGCCTTGGTGCCTATGTCAGGTTCAATGGCCAGTGCTTTTATTACCTGTGAACGATACCCGTCTCTGGTCATCAACTCTGTAAGTGTGATGGGAATTTTTATTTTGGCCAATTCACCCTCCAGGCTAAAGGGTGTGAGAGTTCTACCTTGGTTTATCATTTCTGGCTTGTCCATTATATTCTTTGGCTCAGAAGTACTCGGTAGGCTAACAGGTGACACCTCAATCTGTGATGGTCTTTTTAAAATGGTCATGTTTTTCTTCATGGGAGCGTCTACTTTACTCTTCTCAGGGACTTTCTCAGCAACAGTTTTCTCAGCAGCAGTTTTCTCAGCAACAGTTTTCTCTAAAGTCTTCCCGGCAGGTGGCTCAGGGGTCTCCTTGGTTTCAACTACCTTCTTAGTTTCAGTGACCTTCTTGGAAGAAGTCCCTTCTGTCTTCGAACTTCCTTCTGTCTTCTTGCTATGCAGGTTGTACTGCCGGTGTACCTCTATAATAGCATTCTCAAAGGCCTATTGTTCAGCATCTTCGGCTTCTTCACTTACCTTTGTTTGATTTAGCAGAAAGAGTTCCTACTCTTCTTGAGTAAGGAAAATGGCCTCATTGTCATGAATGCCCATGAGGTTGATGTTTGTGTCTTCTAACTCTTCAATCATTTCACCCCCTTCATAAGCATAGTTTTCTTGTAGAGGAGGCCTGATCGGCTGATCGGGACCTCTCTGATCCCTCTGATCTCTTTGATCTCTTTGATCTCTTTGATCACTTTGATCTCTTGGATCCCTTTGATCTCTTTGATCCCTTGGATCTCTTTGTCTTATTTGAGGAGGGTTTCTTCTAAAATTGGGGTTTCGAATCTGAGGAGAAGGTGTGTTGTCTCTCGAAGGATTTCTGTCTGAAATACTCGTTCTTTCTATCAATAATTCCAATGTTCTGACCACAGAATCCAATTTGGAATCGATGGTTGACGTGGAAGGTGTTGGAGCCGACCTTGTTTTTCACCTCACACAATTTTCAATTTTTAAAACTTGAGATCTAAAGTCACTTTTCTTTTCCTTCCAGAATCTTAAAACTCTAGAAATCTTGTCACCTAAATAGAAATGCTTCTCCCTCTTTAAAAAAAAAACCATTCTTGCAAATATGTTTGCCCTTTTATTTTGTTTCGGGGTCTCGCAAGTCAGACACTTTAATTTTTGAATTCACAAGTCCCGAGTCGCGAAACTGCGAGCTCGATTTTAATTTTCGCCCAAGGCATTAACTAGGGTAAAATATTTAACCTCTGATTAGACGTCGTCGGGGTTTCGTGCCTTGGCATCCATCAGACCTGAGTTTTTGTTCTTGCAACCCCGATAGCCAAGAACACGATGACTCTGTGATAACCTTGGTTAGAAACTAAGGGTAAAAAACTAACCATGTTTAAATTTGGTTCTCGACACTTCGTCACTCGGCAATTTCTTTCATCAAGTTAAGGTGTCTAAAAATATGATTCACGAAGTTGCGACATAATTATAGCCAGATTAATTAGTCGCCTAATCTAATATTTCCTTCTTTTAATTTGAGTCTTAATTATCGCCACATCGCGATATCGCAACTCGGCATATCATTCTTCCAAAAATTAGTTTTCAAATTCCCGAATCGCGATATGACGATTAAGTTAGTTATATAATTAAGAATGCGCCAAACCATGGTTATTATTAATTAAGGAAAAAGTGGAACTCGCAACCTCACGAGTTGAAGAGTCAAAATCTGAAAAAGAAAATTCACGATACGGCGAAAGGCGAGAAAATGATTAAACGTTGTGAAATTTGAAATTTTAAAATTAAGCAAGATACGTCCCGCGTATCGAGGTTGGCACACTTCATGAGGAATTTACTTGCTCTCCATAACTCGGTTGCCTGTCAAGCCACCGAACATTGATGACATTAATGAAGAATTAGGGTAAATCCACGAATGAATAAGATCGGATTTTTACAATAAATTTGGTTTTATTTGCGATTTGACAGACTTATTTCAAAGGTACAGGATTTTCAAATATATACGAGAGTTTCATTTTTTTTTTTTTTTAAATGTTTCTCATAAGCGCACAGAGATCACCTTTCTCCAAGAGAACTCATTTCCGCATGTATAGACAGGTCTATTGCAGAAAAGAAAAAAAGCAAGCGTCAGCCATGGATCCAAGGAGAGAAGCAAAAGCGAATGTCGAGGTTGTTGCCCAGGGTCCAGACAAGGTCTCAGATACTTTGCCTCGGACTCGCAGCTCAATACCCACCTGGTCGTTTATTTCAGACATTCTGCAGTCCGAGTTGGTAAACTATTCAGAATCAGATGACGATGACAACGATATTGTAAAGGATGACCTGAACACTAAGTATAAGACAATTGTTTAGTCGGGCATGCATCTGGTTGCAACCAGACCTCGGTTTCTCCCATACTACGACATGATCCGATGGGCATTGGATCACATAGACCTTCCCGCCAGAACTATCGTAAATGACCGACAGGTCATGGTCGGGACTTTCAGACCAGAGCATATCCAATCTATGTATAAGCTCCCAGCAACTTCTGAATATACATATGGCAAAGAATTCCTGGAGGAATTCAAAAAGAAGGAATGCGAGGAATATGACAAAACCATGCCTAGTTTGATAAAATATTGGGTCTCGCATTCCGCAACATTCAGAGTGAACGACAAGGGTGTGTATTTGATTTCTTCATTGGAGCCATAGTATATGTATGTGGCGATGATGACTTGTCGGATTTTCGGATGGGAAGATACTGTGCATTTTTACATCCAGTGGGTACCTCTCATCTTTCGGGTAGCAGAAGGTTCCTCATTCAATTGGGAGAAAATTCTCTCCGACAGTCTTTTCAACAGGGTCACAGAGTACCGGGGGAAAAAAGTAGCTGGGAGACCATCCGGATTCTTCATGTCCACGTATATCATGGACGCAATATGCTCCATGACACCTTTTCCTTTGATGAATTGGGCTTGGAGTCCAACCCAAGAAAAAACTGTGCATGAGTACCACAACAAGTTGTGGGAAATTAATGCAAATAAGTTTATTTATGAGATTTTCAACTGGGTGGTAGTGCCCCTACATGTCGCCATTTTTGGTCTTTCGCCACCCCGCATCTCCGATAGCATTGTTGCGAATCTAAGCAGTATCGCGGACTAGTATGTAGAAGAAGAATTCTCCTATTTTAGAGTTTTCGGAGCAGCTGTCCCTCCTCTGGCGTTACCTCTTTTCATCCCTGACAAGTTGGCCTGTCGTGAGATTGCGCGACAAATAGTAATCGACGGAGTGAGTAAAGAGGTCAAAGCGTCATCAAAGAAGGTATGGTCGTTTTTCCCTGTTTGGCTTAATTCCTATTCCTTATTAGATTTCGGACATGCTAAGGTTGAAGCTGCAACATTAGAAGACTTGAGCCTAGTCTCTATTGAGTACAAAAGGCATGATCCACAGAGAATTGTAAGCACCCATTTGGGGAATTGTGGATTAAATAGGTTTGAGCACGAGTGCTCGCCCTCGGATGATGTTTTCCGAGGGGCGAGGTCCTATTTGGAAGTGCAATTTCGAATCAGATCTCTAGCACCCGAAGATAGGACCTCTATTTTAAAATTTCAGGAACATAGGAAACGATGTCTCCCCGTGGTGCTGGGAGGTTTAGGACTTTCCAAAGATAAAGAAAAGGAGGTCTGAAGCTCTGAGGGGAAAACTTCTAACCCCGAAAAATGTCAGGAAGGGGAGCAGGAGAAGAATCCCGAACAGGAGAAGAATCCCGAACAGAAAAAGAGTCACGAGCAGGAAAAGAATCTTGAAGAAGAATAAGGGACTACTAACCCACCCAAGGAACATGATCCAGAGGTGGAAGTGAAAAACACCGACCCACCTGAAATTCAGAATCTAGAGACAGGGACGGAGACGAAGACCTCTGATCCCCCAAAAGAACAGGACTCACTCGTCACGCCAGGAAAGGTGGCGAAGCAGGTCGGATAGCCCATCACCTCTGTCACACCCTTGCAGTCGTCTCAGAGAGACGTCAGTGAGGGATGGATATTTGGCGAAGAACTAAGACCTATAAGGGCAGAGGAACTCCCCCCTAATGAGTTCTTTTTTGACAAAAAGAGAAAAGCTGTAGTGAAGCGAGAATTTTATCAAGAGGGAGAGTCCATTGTTAAAAAATTGAAAGTAATGACAGATGGAAAAAACAAGAAAAGTGATGAATTCACCACAGATATAGCAGGGACGCTGGGAGCTTATGCGTCAGCAAACCAATTCTCAGTTGCGATGTTGAAAAATTATCTCAAGAGAAAAAATCGACTGATCAAGACTCTTGAAGCCCGAGTAGCTTCGGCTGTGGAAGACGCTAAGAGTCAAGCAAGTGGAGAAATAGAGCTAGCCCAATTGGCCGATAAGAAAGAGATCGAAGTCCTCAAAACCAAGCTGGAACAAGCAAACTCAGTGATCCGAGAGGGTCGAGTGCAGTCGGGTCAGCAGAGGGATACGATCACACAGTTACAGGCTCAGTTAGAGGTCGTAGGAAGCAATGTGATCGACATCGAGATTGTTAAATCCCGAGCAATCGACATTCAGAGAAGGATCTCTTCTGCTCAACAGAGTCTTCTAAACAAAGTAGGGGAATTTCGGGGAGATTGCCTGTTAATGCATCAGATTTCTGAGAATCTGATTGTCAAGGAAAGAAACGCAGAAGCTGCTCGGATCGCCTTCCAAGAAGCAGTGATAGCGACCAACAATAGGTTTTCAGCAGGGTCTCCCGGGCTCACCATTGCTTAACAGACTAGGGGTAATATTTTGTTAAAAAATTGGGAGCATGATATTACTTTAAGCAAGGAGCAGGCTCAAAAAGTGACAAATTCACTAGAAGAAACTTTCAAAGCCATAAATGGTGAACTGTTGGGGATGGAAAGTGGGGGTGACACAGAGATGCTAAGGCAGATGAATATAGAGCAGATCTCCCTCAACATGAAGGAGAAAAATGAGAGAAATTTGGCAGAGATCCCTAAAATAGACAAGGTAGACATGGCCCAAATTGATGGACATTTGATTCATCCCAGCACACAACTCGGCGCCCTTAATATGGTTGATGCAATTATGGGGAATAGACTTCCACAATTAGCCCGAGAGTGCTACTTTGCCGAAGCCATTTGTCAAGCAGAGCCGTCACAGCTTGTATTCCAATTCCTGGACATATGTAGGATATGCACTGAGTCTATGCAAATACAAGCACCTGACCCTTTTTGAAAATAAATTAGAAGAGATGGAGTGTTTTCGCTCCTCACAGCTGCCAAGCGGAACTTTCACAACTTGTATCCAGTTTATGGACATATGTATAATATGCACTAAGTCACATAAAAGCAGGCAGCTGGCACTTTTTTGAAAATAGGAGTAGGGAAGGGAAAATTTGTATAAATAGATCACCAAAAGAAGAAGAATGGGCTGGACTTTTGGGCAAACATTGTAATGTCTTTTTTGCATTGGAGAAGTTAATACAGAAAATTTGAAGATTCCTGATTCCGTCACGACTGTGGTGCAAGTTTGTTTCGTTATGTTCTTTGTTTCTTTTCATTTTGCTCTACATAATTGACGTGTATCACTATAATTTAGTAAGACCACTACTATAGTGAAGGGATTTCATATTTCTGTAATTGTGTCTTGTCTTTCCTCTGCACCAGCTATCAGCGGGTGTAAGACCAATTTGCATTTACATAATTTTATATTTAGTTACACTATGTCAATTATTTCTATGTCAATTTCTTCTTCTGTGTATGTGTGAGTTTCTATTGACAGGAACCTTACGTTATCCACAGCTAAATGTTTTTTCTCTCATTCCATACCTTTTTATTAAAAGGAATACAGTTACGGGAAAGGGCCTTCAGTTTGCATTCACATTTTCTTCTTCATGCAAAAATACCACTTAAAAAACCAAATTGAAACAGCGTTAAAATATCTTCCTAAATCGTTTCCATACTGGTACTGTTCCTTAAATGATTGTCCCTGTAGTAACTCAACCTAATATTCAACCCAGACTCTCTAATCAAACACATACTGCTTTAAATATCTTTGATACAATTCTTAAAACTGCTAACACCCAGGAAGAATTAGAACGTTCATGGGAAGCCATTGAGCAAGATATTACCACCCAGGAACAGTTGTAAGCTAGACAATGAGAACGCAGACATCTGCTCTAGTTTCTCATACCGAAGGTTAGTATAATCCTGTATCAACCTTTTGTATACTTTCGGATGCCTTGACACTGTACTTTAAAGCCTTAGGTACAGACTCAGGAACAACATCTTTCTGGTGTCGTTGCCGGGGACGAAGTTACCAAATCTTTTCCCTGGGAAAATGACAAAATATTTCGTTGATAGTTTTACTCTTTGATAGTGAACATAGAGTGCACACATTTTTAAGGATTTTTAAATTTTTTCACTTGGCGACTCCACTGAAACACAAACTGGCGTCTGGTAGAAACAATACCAGACAGAACCCGGGTGGCAAGCTGATTGCGCCTGTTAATAATCCTGAGAAAATTTTAAAAGCGAGAGGCTCGTTTGAGGCAACTTCTTCAGTTAATAAACCCAAAAACCCACTTGTAAAGACTAAATGCCCTTCAGAACCTCTTACTCCCTACAACCCTCTGTCTGATACCAAAGATCTGGAAACAAACTACTCATAATTTAGGAGTGAGCCACATCGAACTTTCCCATCTATAAACAAGGGAAAGGGTCGTCTGGAAAGATCGTTATCTTTTGACATACCATCCTTTCTTCATCAGAACTTCCCAGTTTTACCTGATTTAAAAGAGTGTGTTGCACCCCTATTTCCTACTCCCAAGTCAATGGCAGGCATTGGAGGAGGAGGTAGAGGACATCCAAATGTCCCTCCTCCCGGAGTATTTGCAAAAGTAGCAGCCAGATACGCTCCCTTGGTTTTACCCATTCCCCTCCATGATTTACCTGACAATTACATCAAAAATATTCCTAAATTCACTGGGGAGGGAGATCTAACTGCAGCCGAGCATATAAACTTCTTTGACCAGTTTGCAGACATATGCGGTATTGAGCATGAGGATGTCTATTCAAGATTACTCATCCAAACCTTCGAAGGACAGGTCCGAACTTGGTTTTAGAGTCTTCCTGCAGCCTCTATTCGGACATATAATGCCTTGGAAGACGCTTTCCTCAGAAAATGGGGAGAGCGAAAGGATCACTTATACTACCTTACCGAGTTTGGGTCTCTGAAGAAAAAGAACTCGGAAACAGTTATGGAATTTATTTTAAGATTTAACAAACTGTATAATAAAATTCCAGTCGTTGTTAAACCTTCCGAACCCTCAGCCAAAGTAACCTTTGTGGGGGCTTTCGAACCCGATTTTTCTCTGCTTTTGCGATAAAGAAGAGGAGCCACCCTAAATCGAATGCAAGATGATGTCGTCGAAATAGAATCTAATATGATGGCTTCAGGTAAGTTAAAAGCTAAAATAGAAATAGTTAACCGTGAATATAGACGTTATAGGGAACCAGCGGGTCCTTCTGGGTCAAATAGATACACTGACGACAGAGTGGATGATATGGCCCGAGTAATTAAAGATCTGTCTAACAAAATCTCTAGGATGGAGTTGGATCAAGCTAAAGCCAATTCTTCTAACAAAAGAGACTTCAGGAGAAACCCAAATCCCCAAAATCAACAGAGGCAAATAAAGAATGAAGATCAAAAAATACAAGCTCCACTAAAAAACAAAAATTTTATAGGAGCAAGTGACCTCCAAGATTTTGGAGATTCAGAAGATGAAGTTGCATGTTTTGGTGATGAGTGTTCGCAGCCATTTCTGACTAGGGAAGACTATGAGAAATCCTTAAATACTCCTCAACCGTCTAATGAAGAAGAAGAAGGTGATCATACTAACCTCTGCGTATCTCAACCAGAAATAGAAATGATAGCGGTTGATTTTCAACCCAGATACAATCTGAGATCAAAAAATAAGCCCACCTCAACTAACCAACCTAAGAAAATCCTGTCGAGGGATCAATCTCATGAACCTCCTTTGGAAGAGACATTGTTATCCAGCAATAAAGTCAAGATAACAAAGACTTAAGAGTATGAGGTGAAAAAAACTGAAACCCAAACAAAGGAAACATGACCGATAGATAAAGTTACATCTTCGACTAAGGTCACGAATGATAAAGCGATCCAAACAAACAATTCGGAAGAGAAAAGCTCGGAAGTCTTAACCAAAGAAACGGATAAGGCCAATACATCTTACAATTTTGAAAACGAATTAAATAAAATTAAGATACCGATTCCTTTGGTAGAATTAGCAAAAAACCCCACTTATCGGAAGCAAATTGCCAAAGTGATGGGCGTTTATGAGCCAGAAAGTCACTCCGA
>ML776711.1:2222352-2236830 GCA_009831015.1 Picea engelmannii | reverse complement strand
CATTCCCATTTTCTTCTTCATGCAAAAATACCACTTAAAAAACCAAATTGAAACAGCGTTAAAATCTCTTCCTAAATCGTTTCCATACTGGTATTGTTCCTTAAATGACTGTCCCTGCAGTAACTCAACCTAATATTCAACCCGGACTCTCTAATCAAACACATATTTCTTTAAATCTCTTTGATACAATTCTTAAAACTGCTAACACCCGTGAAGAATTAGAACGTTCATGGGCAGCCATTGAGCAAGATATTACCACCCAGGAACAGTTGGAAGCTAGACAACGAGAACGCAGAAATCTGCTCTAGTTTCTCATACCGAAGGTTAGTATAATCTTGTATCAACCTTTTGTATACTTTTGGATGCCTTGAAACTGTACTTTAAATCCTTAGGTACAGACTCAGGAACAACAAAAGGTTCTTCTTTGATCGTGACTCTCCTCTATGATCTCTGACGGGCCCTTTTTGCCAACAGATTGGCCTCCACACTAATAGCTCTTTTCTGCATGTCTTCTAGGGTGACAGCATTTCTTTCTCTTAACTGGTAAGACATGTCAGCATCAAATCCATCAGGAAATTTAATCAATGCCAAACCCTGTGGAGGTTTAATTTCAGCCGGGATAGAATTGTACAAATTATTAAAACGGGTGCAGTAGTCTTGTACCGACTCACCTTGATTTCTTCTTATGGTCTCGTATTCTGACAGTATCTGGAGAGGGTTTTTCTTTACCTCCCATCTGTCAAGAAAACTTCTATGGAACACAACAAGGTCAGGGATTGAGGCGGCGGGTAAATATTTGAACCATTTCTTTACGTATCCTGTCAGACTTTGGGCGAACAATCTCATTTGGACATGAACTTCGTCGACTTCTTGCAAATCGAAGTAGTCATTCATTTTGTCCACATGTTGTTAGGCGTTTAGAGGTCTAGTTGCTTCAAACTGTGGAAGTCATGTTTGGTAATCTTGGGGCATGGCATGTAGCAGTGCATCCAACACCAAAGGAGCATATCGAGCTACCATGATGGGTGGAGGAGGTGGAACGACGACCTGAATGGTCGGAGAGGTAGCGACTGAAGACGAGGAAGAGGATGAACTGGGCGGTACTGAGGTAATGATTTGTAGTTTAATCGTGTGAGACAAAACTTCGGGGGTTCGGGGTTGCAACATAGTTGGGTCAAAAACAAGTCCAGTCACAAATGTTTCAGACCATTTTCTAACCAGGCTTCGGGGTGGAAAGGTGTCAAGATCAAGGTTTTGAGAGATATCTGGTTCTCCGGAAAAAGGAGGAAACTTATGCCAGGAGGTATGACTCACTGAATCGACTGCTAAGGTTTTTCGCCTGAGAAACTGCTCAGGGTTATCTAACACTATTGCGTGTTCTGGTTTTGGATGAGATCGAGTATGAACTTTCTTGGAAGCCAGAACTATTTTGGGGTTTTTATAATATATATTTTTTAATTTTGCGAGTTTGAAAATAATATGCACAAAGTCTAATCAACCTCTAAACATTACTTTCTTCTCAAAGTTTATCATTCTTTTAGGGGAAAGAAAACGTGAAATTATCAATTTTTTAGTTCTTCCCCAGTATGGTCGCCATTATGTTAGCACTCTGTAAATTTTCCCAGATGTTGACAAAGAAGGAATCCACAAAGGTAACTTTATCCAACCACTTTTAAAGCTGGGATCTAGCCCTTCCAGCTTTAGAGAGGGATCTCTCTATATGATTTAGCTTTGTTTTTTATTTAGATATTAGGCGAGGTAAAGGAACAAGTTTGTTTTGTTGTAAAAGGGTTTATAAATTGGTTGAGACAGTCTACACATCCATTGGGCTATGGGGTCTGTGTTTAAACAACTATGAGATAAAACTAGAAACACCAAAGAAGACTCTCACAGGGCAAGATAATGTACTCAACTGGATATTTTAGAAATTTAAATGATGGGCAGAAGAAAGATAAGAGAAATAACTTCAACTAACAAGCAGTTAAGAATTTCTTAATCGAAGATATTAGAAGATAAAAATTTAAATCTTTAGAATCGGAAACAGGGTATCAAAGATAAATCCTGCAACATTACGTTACTCTTCAAGACTAGTTCTAGAAAAAAAAATGATTACAGAGAAAGAAAAACATTCAACTCAGAAAATTAACATCACCAGTGAACACACGCAAGAATCCTCTAAAAGTGCCCCCTCTTTATTAATGGCATATCTTCTTCAAAAATATTACAGTTTGATAGCGATAGGGTGTGCAAATCAACAACCCCCAATACTTCGAGAGTTGAAGTATTTATAATTCAAATTACAAACGTTCCTGTCATAACTGATCGGGACGTGCTCATTCTAGTTTTAGTCTAACTTCTTTAACTAATAAAAAATTGTTTGATGAAACAATACAACTGCATGACGAACTTCTGGGGTAGGCCGTTGGTGAGGTGCCTTCGCAACCTCTTCTGACTGGACAGGTGAGTGGATTGTGACATCTCATCTGCTAATCTAATAGATCACAAAGTTCTTCCCATCTGAGATGACTTGGCACTGTGACTTTAAGTAATCTCCAGTACACTTCATCCATGTCTGTATATTTAGAAAATGTAGGCTTAATGAGGAATATATACTTAATCTCGTGTTGGATACTAATATCCAACTGCAGGGTATCCATGAATGCTTTACCTGTGATGCTCCCTTGTACCCCTGCAAACTTGGAATTGTCCTTAGAAACTTCAGTCAATCTTTTCTTCTAATCAGGGAGTGTCATTAATTTCTCATTAATGACTTTCAGACCAGGTAGGCCTTTCTTTTGGAGAGCATCAATCTTATTGAAGAACTTATGTAATCCCTGATACATGACTTGAACCTTTTCCTCAAGCTGAAGAATTAGACTTCTCTTGGTTAAAACCCTTTTTACTTCGATTATAGTCTCTGTTCTATCCTCGATCTTTAGTTCTTCTAGTTCCTCTCTAGTCTTGGAATTCAGGAACCTGATGATCTCATTTGCTTGTGCTGGAATGTCTCCCAGTTCCACTCTGATTTTCTCAACAACTTGTTTGCTCCTCTGGAGAAACTCATTTTGTTCAAACATGATTTGAATCATTGGCCAGATTTCATTGATGGACTTGGTGATGTCTGTCCATACAATCTCTTTGACCTCAGCCAAAGTCTTCCCTGCCATTGTTTGCTTTTGGAGCTGTTGTAACTCCTTCCTGAGATGCTCTGTTACCTGCTTTTCTTTGGATAGGCTTGTCTGAAAGGAAGTTTTGAGCTCTTGGAGGTTCTCCACTTCTTTCTTAAGCCTGCTGATTTCTGTCTCTTGCAGGTTCATTTTCTCCATGGACTTGGCAAGGTCTGTTGTTCCTTCTGGTAGTGACACTGGTGTGGCAGAGGGGATTTCCGTCACTGTTGCTGTGCTCAATTCGGCAATTGGGATAGCACTCAATGGAATGCCTTCCATTGGCTTCATTTTCTCTTTCTCCTTTAGGAGTCTCTCCATCTCAGCCTCCATCTCTTTTAGCTGAGCATTCTTCTCCATGAGTAACTTTAGCATCTCATCCTTCTCACCTTCCTTTTCTGCTATCTCCTTCGCTTGTGAATCCTCTGTGGGTGAGAGTTTTAGCTGTTTTATTAAGGATGCGATGTCAGCATTTTTCTTTTTTATCATCTCTTTTGCAGCCTTGACATTCGCAGGGTCATAACCGATCTTGAGGACCAGCTCCTCCAACGTCTTGATTATGTTGTCCTTCACGAAAGATGATATTTTCTCCAGCTTGAGTTGTGTCTGAGCATTGTTCAAAGACACCTGAAACTTTGCTGCAGAAGCTGAAGCGTGGGACAATGTGTGAAAAACCATCTCCCCTGTTTGTTTGTGCAGATCCATCTGATCTGCTGGATGGACGTCCTTCGCCTGGAATTCGAACGTGGCCCTTTTGTTATCTGAGATCACCTTGGGATCCGGTACTTGTGCTTGAAGGTAGGCCATGTGCATCCTACCCTTTTCTGTGTCAAATGCTGAAAGAAGCCTATGCTGAGCTGTGGACAACTGCTTCCGAAACTGGGCATAAGTACTGCTAGTGAGGGTCTGGTTCTTCTTCTTCATTAATTCATATTTTTCGAAAATGCCCAACTTGGCCCCAGTTTTACTTGGATGAGTATCCAGGGGAGAATCTGTGGATTTTTTCGGTATTTCTATTGTGATTGCTTTATGCTGGCTCGAACCGAAAGGAAGAATGACTGGCTTGACCCATGTGGTAGCTACTGTGGTAGGTGGGACCTCTTGTTCTACTGTCGTGCCAGGCGCTGAAACTGTCTTTGGCCTCTTGGTGTGCATCTGGAACTCCTCTGATGACACCTCTGTTATAGGAGGAGATGACTCATGTCGGGGCCTCTTCTCCTTGGGGACCTGAGGTGTGGTAGTGGGTGGCACACTCGTCGAGGGCACCTGAGGTTCCACTTCATCTTGCTGTTCCACGTCCATCATAGTGTCGGGCACCCATACTGTTTGATTTGCAAATTTCTCGATCTCTGGCTTAGACTCATGAGTATATGGGTCATTCTTATTTTTCTCCCTCATTTCTGAAATGATCCCGCATGGATCATAGTGCCAGGTGAAACTCGTAAAGAATTTCATCTCCTTCAACATTCTATCCGCTTCTTCCCCTGTGCCTCGACTATTGCAGATGAAAGAACCAATCTGCCCCTTGATTCTCAATTGCTGCTTCTTCTTCAGAGAAACAAAATGAATTTCATGTGAATTCATTATCTGCCTAATATATTCTAATGCAAAAATCCTTACCGGCACATATTGAGGTAGTTTGTAAGGCACCAATTCGCACCTGAAAACTCTGATTTCGTTGTGGTTCTGATATAAGTACCAATCTCTTGTCTTCACGTTGTCCGAGAGATGCAGAATTCTCTGGACTTCATCATTTATTCATGGCTCAGGCCTGCCACTCAACATGCTTACCACTGGGTGGTAAAACTGATCAATGAAAGATTTGAAATCATATTCAGCAGTGTTACGCTTCAGAAGAGAATTCCATGCTATGACTAGTTGGGGCCGTCCGTCTGCATCCATATTCTGCATGGAGAAACTGAATTTGTCGGCTTGGAAGTAAATGAACATGTATGCCAGTATGGAAGAATATTTGAACATACCCTCTGTGCCAAAATTCACGAATTGTTCATGAATATTATCGGCCAAGAAGGTGATGTAGTCGAATTGCGTTGTGGGCTTTTCATCATTAGAGAATATGGGCAGAAAACCCAAGATGGGCTCATCTACCCATTGGTCAGAATAGTAACCAAGCAAGGAACAAAGGGAAGAAATGATTTGATTTCCTCTGGTGGAGAAAAGCGAAGAAGGGTAAGGGGGATTGGTGGAAGGGAGTTGAGCGGAAGTGGGGAGGAAAAACTAGAATATCTAAGCTCTTTGAGGGAAAGTCATTTTCTGATATAACTCAGTGAGGATTTCTAAATTGAATGGGGATGCAGATTCAGCACGGGGAATTTGCATCATCTGGTCAATATCTTCGGGAGTGATGAAGAAGAGGACGTCTCCAGATGAAGAGACGATGGCCTTTTGGTCGGGGATGTAATGGGCTTGGCATTTGAGGGAAAATTCAGGGAAATGATGAATATGGGGAAAAAGATACAGGGGCAAGTTGGACTCCCAGAGTCCAATTTCGTTGCTCTGGTCCAGGAACACCTCCCGGAGCCACAACAAAAGATCCGAAAAGTCAAAGTCACAAATGGTATCTGCGATCAATCTATCTTTATCCACCAATGGGATTTTGTCCAGGTCAACAGGAGGAGGAAGAAAATGATTCTCTTCTCCTTCCGCTGGTCTTGGCTTTGGCACCATCTCTACAACAGTACCTGCAATAAAAAATGTGTTAGTGGGGTCGACTGGCTGTGGTTGAAGGTGGCGGAAAAGTGATGGAGGCGTAAGAGTAAAAATTCCTGGTGATATGGACGAATAGTGAATGATGAGGGAGAACGGTAATTTTATTCAAAACTGGGTCGGTTGGATGCGGGAAAATGGTAAGCATGACAACGGGTATGTTATCCAGTTATTAATGGACAACGGGCCGCTTGGGGGTGACATGGCAGGTGACGGTGGCTGAAGCATACAGACGGGTGACATGGAGGCTGGTGATTGGAGGTAAAAGTCGCCAAAAGGGGTTGTTCATGAGTGAGGGACTTAGGTACTGACAACAGGGGCTGACAATAGTTATGGGATGTGACACAACCCTGGGAGCAAGTGGAACAAGTGGGATCAGTGGAGGATGACGTCCATGAGTGACGGGCTGTCAGATAGCATGTGGGGAATAGGACTTCTAGACCAATAGGACAATGGCACATGTAACAAGGGACCCGCCGAAAGGAATATTAATTCCGGACGCCCCCCCCCCCTTTGGTTAAAAGAAGAACACTAGGGGGGGTCCAAAATTCATTGTGAGCCCTAGATCTGCTTGCTTATTTCCTAGCTGCATATCTTAGCATGCTCCTTAATACTCATTCTGGACCCCCCCCCCCTGGTTAAAAGAAGAACGGAGGGGGGGGTCCGGAATCCATTGTAGACCGCCGATTCAAGTGCTCTATTCTGGGCCGTCTAGATGTGCGCCCACATTATTACGAATTCCGGACCACCCCCCCCGGTTAAAAGAAGAATGGTTGGGGGGGTCTGGAATGCGTTGTGAGCCGTAGATCTCAGTGCCATGATCCAGACCGTTGATAAGTGCAAGAAACATAGGCTGGGAGTGGAGAAAAATGTACTTGGGGTAAAACTTAGGATATAAAGCATTTTTTGGGTTTTCCCAATTTTTCACATCTACACCACCAAGGGGACTTCATCTAAACTATTCTAAGGCAATGGAGACATGGTGTAACATTTTCATCAATCTGGTTTCATGGGTGGTGAAGAAAATCGAGCAACTAACCTACATGCTAACCTATCTTCCTAGGACTATTAACCCAGATTAAACTGTTGGGTTAAGAAATTATTCTACCTAAGGGCTATCTGACCAGGATTAGACAGTCTGGTCAGATTTATTCACTAAATTAACCTAGGGGCTATCTGACCATGATTAGACAGTCTGGTCAGATTTATTCACTAATTTAACCTAGGGGCTATCTGATCAGGATTAGACAGTCTGGTCAGATTTATTCACTAGCCTAGCAATATTAAATTTAAAAGGAACTTGGTCATGCTTGAAAGGTATGGCCAAGTTACTATTATTGTATGGGGCTTTTCTTTCAATTCTTTTATGCCCTCTTTTACTTTTCTTTTCTTTTTCTTTTTCTTTTTCTTTCTTTTTCTTTTACAAATTATTTGAAGAATGAAACATCATTTGTCAACAAAATCACTAGATACAGATAATATTCAAGTCATCAATGGATTCCCATAATTTATGGGGTGATAACAGTTGCAACGTATCCTTCTGGATCTGATGGTTGAAATTTACTCCAACTCTTTGTCTCTCTGAGCTTTGGAGATTTCAAATATCAAATTTAAACTTATCGAAGTGATTTCTTCGGAGCTCATGATCCATCGCCACGTATCCCTCTGGATATGACGGTTGAAATTTACTCTGGCTCTCCGGGCTTCGAGGATTTAAAATATCAAACTTGAAATTATTAAAGTGATATTTCTCAAAGCATAACCTCCTCATAAATTTAGACCCGAAATGAATGATGTTCATTTGATCAAGATCTTAGATCAACAACTCGATCTGTCTACAATGCAGCTTTTCCTTGGATTAAATCCAATGGCTCTCCATATTTGCTTATCCTATCCTTCCATTTAATTCAATCTGAAGGATGATGAAAATTTGGATGATTAGGATCTCAGATATTTCATCTTATCCTGTCCTTCCACTCAAAAGTGATTCAATCGGTCATGAAGACTCTCGAAGCAGATCCTCGATCAAGGATTTTGATCATGATCACGTTTTTGTAATGTTCTTTCTCTTCTGAGATTTGATCTTTGCATACTAGTCGCTTATCCTCCTGATCTTATTGTTTTCCTGTTCTCCATCATCGTTGTTGTTCTTTCCATCAATGACAAGCGCACTCTTCCTGTAAATCATGCCAATAATCTCCCCCTTTGGAATTGATGGAAACCCTGAAAGACTGCACTATTCTGCTTAGACCTCCAACTATAGCATACAGACAACACCTTTTTCTCCCCCTTTGACATCAATGTCAAAGAAAATAGAGAGTGACTCTGTGCTTCCCCTTGATCAGATATACTAGTATCACTCTCCCCCTAATTAGGTAGACTATTTAGCTTGATAACAGGGTCACACCCAAATTCTGGCGTAGATACTCAAAATGAGATTTTGCAAGTGGTTTAGTGAAGATATCAACAATATGATCTTTGGATAGAATATAATGCAAAGAAACAACAGTGTTGGTCACCTGTTCCCTCAAGAAGTGATACTTGATGGGTATATGCTTGTTCTTAGAGTGAAATACAATATTCTTTGACACACTAATTGCACTAGTATTATCACAATGAATTGGGATCGGTGCAATATATTTTACCTTCAAGTCTGCAAGTGTCTGAATCATCCACAATACTTGGGTACAACAAGTGGAAGCTTCAATGTATTCATCTTCTGTATTCGATAAGGAAATGGAACCTTGCTTCTTGCTCAAGCATGCTACAAGAGAATCTCTTAAGAATAATGCACCTCCACTCATGTTTTTCCTTTCATCCATGCAGTTAGCCCAATCAACATCTGAATAGACTGATAATTGAAAATTCTGATTCCTAGGATACCATAGGGCATAGTTCATTGTTTCTTTCAAGTATCTGAATATTCTTTTGACAGCTAGCAGATGACTCTGTTTAGGTGCAGACTGATACCTTCCTACCATTCCAACAACATGCATTATGTCTGGACGAGATGCTGTGATGTACAATAAGATGCCTATCATAGACCTATATGATCTCTGATCAACATCAAGTGAGTCATCATCCTTGATTAAATTTCATCCAGTGACCATAGGTGTTCTCATAGGTTTAGAATCTTCCATTTGAAACCTTTTCAACATTTCTATTAGATATTTTTCTTGAGAAATAAATATTTCTTCATACCTCTGAGTAATTGCAGAACAATAAAAAATGGCAGTTCCCCTATCATAGACATTTCAAATTCAGACTGCATGGTAGAAGAAAACCATTGTACCAATGAAGCATTATTACTTCTGAAGATGATATCATCTACATAGACCAACATAATGATAAAATCATTACCCTTTGTTTTGATATATAGATTGTTGTCAATTGTTCCTCTCTTGAACCCTTTGTCTTGAAGATACTTATCTAGTCTATAATACTAGGCACGAGGAGCTTGTTTCAACCCATATAAGTCTGTGTTCATCTTCCAGAATAAATCGGGGTTATTTGACAGTTCGAAACCCTTTGGTTGTTCCATATAGACTTATTCTTTTAGATCTCCATTTAGAAAAGATGACTTGACATCCATTTGATAGAATTTAAACCTTTTATGACAAGCATAGGCAATAAATATTCTAATAGCTTCTAAGCTTGCTACAGGCGCAAATGTTTCATCAAAATCTAGTCCTTCTATTTGAGAATATCCTTTGCAGACCAATCCAGACTTATTTATTACAATATTTCCTTCCTCATTCATCTTATTTTTGTAGACCCATTTGGATCCTATTACATTTTTATTTGTTTCCCTAGGAACGAGTTCCCAAGTGTCATTCTTTTCAATCTAATCCAATTCCTCATTCATTGAGTTTAACCAATTTACATATTTACTGGATTCATTAAATTTCTTGGGTTCCACCATGGATATGAAGGCTATATGTGATTGATCAGTGTCTTTGATTATCCTTCTCCTGGTTTTTACACCTTTGTTTTTCTCACCAATTATCTGACTTTCAGGATGATTCTTTTGAGTAATTCTAGAGGAAGGATTTGATGTTGATTGTTATCTAAACTCTTCTTGTCTGGGTGTCTCTTCTCCACTTGATTCATCATCTTCTTGTGACTATGAGATTTGTTGTTATTCATTTTCATTATTCTCATCATCGTTTTAATCTGGCTTAGTGCTTATTCTCTATTGATCTTTTACAGGAGCTTCTTCATCAATTCGAACATCAATGCAATCTACTAATTTATGCATTCTTTTTTTAAAGAATTTGTATCCTTTACTGTTCATTTCATATCCTAAGAAGATACCTTCATCAACTCTACTATCAAATTTTCCCAGATGATCATCATTATTCTTGATGTAGTTCCAAATACTTTGAAGTGATTGATTGATGCAGGTCGACCAAACCACAACTCATATGGAGTTTTATCACTGTTTGGCCTTAGATGCGCTTTGTTTAGAATATGAACAACTGTGTGAACAACCTCCACCCAGAAGGTTTGTGAAATGTCCTTTTCACTCATCATAGCCCTTGCCATCTGCTGAACTGATCTATTTTGGCATTCTACAACTCCATGTTGTTGAGGAGTACCTAGAATAGTATATTCTCTTTTAATTCCATTTCTGTCACAGAATTCTTTGAAATCTCTTGACAAAAATTATCCTCCCCTATCTAAGCAAATTTTCTTTAAATTCCTTCCTGTTTGATTCTCAGCTAACGCCTTAAACTTTTTGAACTTCTCAAACGCATCAGATTTTTCTCTCAGAAAGGAAACCCACGTAAGTCTAGAGAAGTCATCAATGAATAACATAAAGTAAAATTCTCCTCTAGTTCCTTCCTTTCATGATGGTCCACACAGATCCATATGAAAAATTTGAAGTGGTTTCTCTGAATATGTGAAACTCTTCGATTTGAATTGATCATGAGTTAGCTTCCCCATTTGACAGGATTCACATACAGAGTTATTAGGCTTAGATATTCTTGGAAGGTCTTTCATAGTGCCTTCATTATTCAGTTTGACAATATGATCAAAATTCAGGTGTCTAATCCTTCTGTGCCATAACCAACTTTCATCAAATTCTCTTAAATGATATTTCTCCTTATCTTCCTTCAGAACATATACATTGTTTTCAGTTCTAACCCCTTTTGCAATCAACTCTCCTGTGTTTACTATCTTTATTTTACAATTCTTGGAAGTGAAAGTGATTTCACATCCTCTATCACATATCTGACTGACACTAAGAATATTATTCTTTAAACCATCAACAAATAATACATCTTGATCTTTTCTTCTTCTATTATTTAAGCATACTAGACCTTTACCTCTGATCTTTCTTGGAGCATCATTTCCAAAGGTCACACTCCCTAATTTATTTTCTTTGAGTAATAGGAACTTACTTTTGTCACCTGTCATATGACTCGAGCATCCGTTGTTAATATACCAGGGGTCTTTTTGTCTTTGAGCTGAAAACACTAATCCATACTTGTTATCTTCATTCTTCTTCCAAACCTTGATGTTTTCATCTCTGTGATTTGAATCTGGCTTATAGTTTTATAGATTTATGTCCATAATTATGGCAGATGTAACATTCTCGTTCATTGAATAAAGGATCATAACGATCGTTATGTTTAATCTACATCCTTTTCCTAGCCATCATATGATTTGCAGTCTGTGGTTGTTTTTTACTTGGATGTCCCATTCTTTGTTGTGGCAGATATTTATTCCTTGGTTTTCTTGATTTCTCAAGTCTAAATCTTAAAGAACAATTTACAGCTTTGTGTCCAAAGTTAGAGCAGTAAAAACAATATCCATAGAAAAACTCTTTGTACCTGGAAAATGGGTGTATTCTTTGAGCAGATCAATTTCTTCCATGTTGATGATTTCCTTGAGCAGAGGGTGTATTATTTCTTTGTTCTACAGATTCAGTTCTGGTAACTTTTCCTTCACTCCTCCTTGGTGGTTGATTCTCTTCCTTTGTTTCTGCAGTTTTGTTGTTGTCAATGGTTGTAGATTTGACAAACTTGATGGATTCTTTGTTGCTTGGCTAACCACTACTTGATCCCTATTCATAAACCAAACCAGTTTTCAACTTTGAATCCCTTTGTTGATTTAGAATGGAGGCTAATCCTTCTAAGTCTTTAATACTTTTCAGATTCTGATGATATAAGGCCTGAAATTTCTCTAGATCTTTTCTGACAGCCACTACTTCAGCTTCCAATTTTTCACCTTTTTCTTTGGCTTTCTTCAATTGTTGTTTGAGGGTTTCTTCAATATTCTTAGATTCTTCTAACTTAACCTTCAATAGAGAAATTTCTTCAGTTGGTTCATTGCATGTTCTCTCATACCTGAGCAGTAATTGTTTTTGTTTTCTTTTATTTTCTCTGAGTCTATCAATCTCTTCCATGGCACTGACAAGTTCTCCTTCAATATCTACTACTGTTTCACAATCAACGAACTCACTTCCTGTATATTGAATATTTAGATCTTCTAAATCTATTAGAATGATATCATTTATTTTATCTTCAATAGAAGAGTCACTTCTTTCATCATCTAAGGGATCATCATCATTGTTTACACAAAGGATTTTCTTCTTAAAATTATTCTCTTTATAGACCTTCTTATGTTTGTGCTTCTCGTCATCGTCATATGTCTGATACTTTCTTTTGTGAGGACACTTATATGAAAAATGACCTATCTTACCACAGTTGAAACATTTGAAGGGCAGTTTACCTTTGTATTTTCCTGATCCTTTATTCAGTGTTCTCACAAAATTTGCTTCAATCTCATCTATATTGGAATATGTTTTTTTCTCTACTTTAAAAGATGTCTCTCTTGTAGTGGATTTACCTTTGGTGTTTCTCATTTCATAAGCAGTCAGGGTTCCAATAATTTGATCTAGTGTCAACATTTTGAGATCAATTATTTCCTCTATAGTAGAGACCTTTGAGTTAAATCTATCAGGAAGAGATCTTAATATTTTCCGGACTAGAAAAGATTCATCTATCATTTCACCTAGGCCTTTCATAGTGTTGACAAGTTCTTCAATATGTAAGAAGTACTTACTAATAGTTTCGTCTTCATCCATCTTTAACTACTCAAATTTCAGTCCGTGAGTCTGAAGTTTTGTGTCTTTCACCTTTTCATTACCTTCATAACTACTTATCAGCTTGTCCCACATAAATTTTGTTGAATCACATTACATGACTTTGAAAAACTCGGCTTCAACAAGTCCACTGAGGATGGCAGTCATTGCTTTTAAATTAAACATAAACTCCAGCTTATCATATTTTGAGGCCAAGACTATAGGATTCACATATCATGTTTTCTCATCAGCACCCAGAGACATTAAATGTGTTCTAATCCTTATTTTCCAGAAGGCAAAGTTTGTTCCATCAAATAGAGGGGGTCTATTAGTTAAACTTCCATCATGACTAGTCATGTTAAATCTTATGTATCTACCTTTGATCAAAGGCACCGACTCTGATACCAATTATTGGAAATATAACTGAGAGGGGGGTGAATTAGTTATAATATAAGCTCGAAACTTTTCTTGTTATTTTCTGAATATTTCTAGATTATTATTTAATGTGTTACTGATAACTTAACGTGAATAGATATACAATATTTGATCAATCTCACAAAATACGCAGAGACACAGATTTTCATGAGGAAACAAATAAATGGATAAAACCTCTTCTTCTTCAGATGTCAATCAAGCTCCAACCTTCATGTACATCATAGTCTTTGAGAAACAACTCAAATATGAGACTACAACCTATTATATCAAGATACAACTTGCAGAGAGAACCAACTCTCAGATTTATCTAGCACCAACTAGATGGAAGAACCAACTCCCAGGTTTCTCTAGCACCAACTAGGTGGAAGCACCAAATCCCAAAATATCTTCTAGCACCAACTAGAATTTAGATGACTACAATCCTCCCTACCACCACCCTACCACCCTGATTGAATCTTGCAAAAATTTTACTTAATTTCTTTGTCTCTGATATGGTTTATTACATCTCCATGTCTCCCCTACCTTCTTCAACATCTATGCTTTGTTTCGCTTATACATCTTTTTGCTTCTATGCTCTTCTCTTTTTCCTCCTGCGCACTGTTGGGGTCCTATAATTATAGGCGAATCGATTCTTCGACTGTTGATTTGGCGTTTCTCCTGTGATGAAGAAGTATGGCTCGGTTGATCCTGTTTCTTCCCTCCATTCTTTTCACTCGATCCCCCATCACCCTGTTGTATCCTTCATACACACTGCGCCCTCACGCCCTTGTCCTGTGGCCCCATTGACTACTTTTCCCGCCACCCATCCATGAATAAACAAGAGTTAGGATGAAAAAAATAACAATAAAGGTAGTTAGATTAACTGTTAATGTTAGTATAGTTAGTATAGGTTAAATTAATTAATAAACAACTAGTTAAATAATTAATTAATTATTAATTAAGTTAGTAACTAGGTTAGTAATTAGGATTAGTTAAAAATTGAATAAAAAGAAAAATACAAAAACTATATAAAAAACATATATATTAAAACATTAAATAACATATAAAACAAATACATAATAA
>ML776711.1:2200000-2222188 GCA_009831015.1 Picea engelmannii | reverse complement strand
GGGGGGTTCGGAATACCGCTTTTCACCAAAAAAACCACTTTCCCATATTTTTGTCGATTTTTGCCCGTTTTACCACATCCTCTTTCAAATCAATTTGTGGGCAAACTAAGACGGATTTTAAAAATCCGAGAGAGGTTTGTTCTCAGAACAGAATGAAGAACAGAAACCTCTCTCAGTTTTTGCAACGGAGCTATGAGAAGGGAGAATTGAAGACATCTTCAAGGCCCATTTTTCCAGATTCTCAATTTTCCGTTACAATCCCGATCTTGCAGGAGCTATTACGGCCAGATGGGGGCGAATTTGGAGAAACCGAAGGAGGTTTTTGCTCAGCACATGCCCATCTACAATAAATGCCTTCATTTTTCTCCCATATTTCATCGTTCAAGAGAAAACTACGTCTGTTCGGACCCCTTTTTCGCAGAAAACCGGTCCGTCTTTCATGGCAGAAAACTCCAAATTTTGTGGGAGTGGTGGCTATTTTTGGCCGAGGCGGTTAAACCGACTTACAAAAATTATTGGGATGACCTATCCTATTTATTCATAGGATTTTAATGTAAATGTGTTCGACCTGTGGAAATATTTTGGCCCTTTTTGGCTGGACTGTGGGCCTTGTTACTCCAGGAGGTTTCTCTGTAATTTTGAAATGACAAATTAGTGATGAAGGAAATGATTTACAGGATTCTCATGTAGCAGTGTTGGTGGTGTGTCCCTTGTCTTTTTTTAATTATCTTTCTGCTATCATTCAAGCATTTTCATTTCATATTATTGAAAAATAGTTAATGGAGAAGAATTTATGCGTGCATACTCTTTGTCCAAATTTTTCAATAATCTTTATGTTTTCTTCTAAAACTCAGTCTATGAATTCTTAACTGCTCATTTGCTCAGTTTTTCCTCCCCCTTTTCTTCCTCAAATCGACACCCTTTAAACTTGATTCGATCCAACAGTTGTTACTATCTTGCCCTGTGGAGACATTTACCTCTAGATTTGATTTGATCATTGTTTTATAAACCGACCCCATAGCCCAATGGTGATCTGAGAAACTCATCAACCACATCCTCATCTAAATATTTTCAAAAACCCCAACCCTATACTTTCATTTCTAGCCTAATATCTATTAAAACATAGCTATATCATACAAAGAGATCCCTCTCTGAGTATTGGAGGGCTAGATCCAAGACTCGAAGTGGTTTTGATGTTGCCTCTGTGACTGCCTTACAGCCTTGGGAAAATTACAGATTGCTAACATAATGGCGACTCCACTGGGGAACTTTCTCCAATAGTACACTTCAAGCTCCAGATCTGATCACTGATGGTGGACAGCGACCAAACACAAGAAGTCTGAGATCATTCACCTGGCGACTCTAATCAGCTCTAGACAGTGCCAATTCGAAGACTCCACTGGAGGAAGAACCTGAAACATGGCCAAGCAGCCTAGAAAGACCAGGTATTCAAACTCAAATTGTATTCAGGATATTGTTGGTTTCATCTGCAGTTACTTTCTCTCTTATCATGATCCTGGTCCAAAGTATATTGTTGAAATTTAGGATGATCATTTTCAACCTAAAGAGCCTCAAGAGACTAAACCCCAAATTGCAGATTATGTACAGGCTCATACTCCTATGCACATCCCAGATGCATCTGTAGAAGGCCTAGTGAGACATAAGCCTCCTTCTTTATCTTCTACTCTGGAAAAACCACTGGATGGTTGTAATCCCCTTGTTTCATATCCCGTGCTTGCAAAAATCCCAGACCGATATCAGCCTCTAGATTTGCCTCCCATTCTCCATGACCTCCCTATCAATTACATCAATAATCTGCCCAGGTTTGATGGAGAGAATGCCAATATTACTACTGAAAAACATATTCAAAACCTTGAGGATTTTCTTGACCTTTATGAGGTTGAAGATGATGATGTCTGCATCAGAATGTTTGCCCTATCTCTGGGAGGTAAAGTTAAAGATTGGTTTAAGAACCTTCCAGCCGCAAGCATCAGGAATTTTCAGCAGTTCATGCAAGTTTTCTTGGATAGGTGGGTGGTCATGGGAAATGTTTTCCTCCCCCTAGAAGAGCATGACCACTTGAAAAGAAAACCCGGGGAAACTATACAACAGTTTTCAGCAAGGTTTAATGAGGTGTATCATGTAATACCTACTGATATAAGGCCACCCCCAGGATCATCTCACTTGCATTACCCATATGCCTTCGATCCTGAGATGACATTTCAGTTAAGAGAAAGAAACACTACAAGACTTGAAGAAATGCAGAGAATTGCAGTTGATGTGGAGACCAACTTGCTGATCAAGAGGTCAAAATTAAAGGACAAAGAAATGGAGCAGTTGAAGTCATCAAAAGCTAAACTGGAGATTTTGGTCAGTGCCATTGAGGAGATGATGCAGAGGATCAATAGGAAAGATGAGATTACTATCCAAAGACACCATGTTCCACTGATCTCAGAGAAAGAAAAGGTCATTGTTTCCAAAGGTTTTGCTGCTCATCCTTGGTACCATGGTTTGAATAATGATTCATTCATGTATTCAATTCACAACACAGTCAAAGATGAAGCTCCATCTCGACTTGTAGAGGAACAACCAGCTGACATGATATGCATGTTCAATGGAATTTCATCCATGGATGATTTACCCAAGTGTAACCAGCATGATGATGATCATGAAGTTGAAATAGAGGTTGTCTGTTCAAAGAAACTAGCAGCATGTCATTGGCAGGAAGGAGATCATTTACAGTTAGATGTGACAATCAGCCCATGCACAATAATCATGATAGCGATGAGGAAGAGACAGAAAATCTCAGAGTAGGTGAAGACACTTTGCCCTTATGTTTCTCATCTTTTCAATTTCTGAAAAGAAACTCTAGGCCAGTTGTAAATAGTGAAAACAAAAATTCCTCTGACCAATCAATTGATGATACCATTAAGGATATGGAGTTTGTTCTAAACCCAAAATTGCAGCCCATGACCTACATTGATTTTCAAATTCTTGATGAAAGCTTAAATTCTGAGACAAACTGTGAGTTAATCCAAAATAACTCTGTACCATTGTGCTTTAATTCATTTCAAATTTTGAAGGAGATTCTTGGACAAGTGTTGAAGGATAAATACATAAAAGGTCAGGAAATTTCATTTGAGTCAATGCAGCAGTCGTGTCAGTCTTTTCAGGATCCAATGGTTGATCAGTTGGATGGACTGTGTGGTCAAAATCATTCGTCATTCACCAGTCATGAGATAAAAAGTTGTTATGATAGGGATATGATTAGACAGTAAGTTATAGGGGTGTGTTCAGTGGAAGCATCATTTCAAAACCCACCAGGAAATTTGCAGCCATGTCAGGAAATGCATAAGGATGAAAATAATGTAGATACAGTGCCTGAGCTGTCATCCAAGAATCAAGGAACATGTCATTTCTACCTTGATCCTATAGCTACCTATATGGAGAATTTTCTCACTATAGATCCTCAATCTTCCTCTGAAATTACTTTTGTTTTTCAATATTGTTGAGGTCTCTATGATAAAGATCAATCATGTTTTCGGCAGTGGCCTTTTCACTTTGCAGTTTTGAGTCGATGGGCAAAAGATCAAGCTGCGCTTTTCACTGTGCTAACAAGAAATCAAACAGTCATATGGTCTCAACAACTACTTGATTGGCTGCACTGGCATTATTGTATCATTTAGAATGATGAAATTATCAGTAGCATAGGGTAGGTAGGAGAATGTGAATAAACCCAACATTCTGAGCATCTCTTTTCCAACAGTGTTCATTTTATTTGGTTTCAGTTGCAAAATCAAAACAGGTACAAGTTGCAGAATAAGATTTTGGGATCAACCCAATGGATAAAGCATCGGTCTTCATGATTCACAAGTCTGTGGTTCTTGACACCTCCTGAAAGAAGCTTCCATCCCCAGGTGGAGCCTATGTTGGGGTCCTATAATTATAGGCGAATCGATTCTTCGACTGTCGATTTGGCATTTCTCCCGTGATGACGAAGTATGGCTCGGTTGATCCTGTTTCCTCCCTCCATTCTTTCACTCGATCCCCCATCACCCTGTTGTATCCTTCATACACGTTGCGCCCTCACTCCCTTGTCCTGTGGCCCCATTGACTACTTTTCCCGCCACCCATCCATGAATAAACAAGAGTTAGGATGAACAAAATAACAATAAAGGTAGTTACATTAACTGTTAATGTTAGTATAGTTAGTATAGGTTAAATTAATTAATAAACAACTAGTTAAATAATTAATTAATTATTAATTAATTAATTATTAATTAAGTTAGTAACTAGGTTAGTAATTAGGATTAGTTAAAAATTGAATAAAAAGAAAAATACAAAAACTATATAAAAAACATATATATTAAAACATTAAATAACATATAAAACAAATACATAATAAAACATATAATAAAAAATTAATAAAACTAAATATAATAAAAACTAAAACAAAACAAAACATATCAAAACACATTAACATAAAACAAATTTAAAAACAAACGAATAAAACAAAAAACAAATCATATATTAAAAAACAAAAAATTAAAGACAAAACATAACTAAAATAATCCTAAGTCCTACCCCACTCACCCCCCTCCTACGTCACACTCCACTCACCCCACTCCTACGTCACACTCCACCCAAAAGACTCCTGTGAACCTATTACACCAGCGCCCCTCCATCATATGCCATACTTCTAAATCAACGGATAACATAAATTCCGGACCCCCCCTCACTATCCGGAATTTAACGAGGGGGGGGGTCCGGAATCGTAAATAATACTTGTGCACATCTTAACAGCCCAGGGACGGGCACCTAAATAAACGGTCTTGATTATATTCCAGACCCCCTTGTCCGTTCTACCTTTAATGGAGGGGGGGGGTCCGGAATACCGCTTTTCACCAAAAAAACCACTTTTCCATATTTTTGCCGATTTTTGCCCGTTTTACCGCGTCCTCTTTCAAATCGATTTTTGGGCAAACGAAGACGGATTTTAAAAATCCGAGAGAGGTTTTTTCTTAGCACAGACTGAAGAACAAAAAACTCTCTCATTTTTTTCAACAGAGCTACGAGTAGGGAGAATCAAAGACATCTTCGAGGCCCATTTTTCCAGATTCTCAATTTTCCGTTACAGTCCCGATCTTGCAGGAGATATTACGGCCAGTTGGGGACGCATTTGGAGAAACCGAAGGAGGTTTTTTATCCACACATTCCCATCTACAATAACCTACTTCAGTTTTCTCCCAGGTGTCATATTTCAAGAGAAAAACATGTATGTTCGGACCCCTTTTTCGCAGAAAACCAGTCCGTCTTTCATGGAAGAAAACTCCAAATTTTGTGGGAGTGGTGGCTATTTTTGGTCATCCGAAACTTATTGGGATGACCTATCCTATTTATTTAGAGTATTTTAATGTAAATGGGTTCAACCTGTGGAAAGATTTTGGCCCTTTTTCGCTGGACTGTGGGCCTTGTTACTCCAAGAGGTTTCTCTGTAATTTTGAAATGAAAAATTAGTGATGAAGGAAATGATTTACAGGATTCTCGTGTAGCAGTGTTGGTGGTGTGTCCCTTGTCTATTTTTAATTATCTTTCTTCTATCATTCAAGAATTTTCATTTCATATTATTGAAAAAAATTTAATGGAGAAGAATTTATGCGTGCATACTCTTTGTCCAATTTTTTCAATAATCTTTATGTTTTCTTCTAAAAATCATTCTATGAATTCTTAACTGCTCATTTGCTCAGTTTTTCCTCCCCCTTTTCTTCCTCAAATCGACACCCTTTAAACTTGATTCGATCCAACAGTTGTTACTATCTTGCCCTATGGAGACATTTACCTCTAGATTTGATTTGGTCATTGTTTTATAAACCGACCCTATAGCACAATGGTGATATGAGAAACTCGTCAACCACATCCTCATCTAAATATTTTCAAAAACCCCAACCCTATACTTTCATATCTAGCCTAATATCTATTAAAACAGATCTATATCATACAGAGAGATCCCTCTCTGAGTCTTGGATGGCTAGATCCAAGACTTGAAGTGGTTTTGATGTTGCCTCTGTGACTACCTTACAACCTTGGGAAAATTACAGATTGCTAACACGCACAACACTACTCTGTTCATCTTCCCTTCTACCTTTTATTCTCTATGTTTCCTCTACATTCCTTTTCACAACACCTCTTATCTACTCCTTTTTTGGTTCTTACTACCACCTTCTATGCTCATGCATCAATTCCCAAAAATCACATTCTCTGCATGTCTTTATCACGCCAATTCCTCTGCCAGATCATCCTAGCAACTCTTCGTCACAATAGCTCTATGTTGCATATCAATTCTATATATCCTCTTCTATGTTCTGCTTGTCATATTTTTGTCCAGTTCTCTCCCAGGTCCTCATCGCAACTCTGCCACTTTACTGGCAGTTACTCACTGTCTATTCATCATCAGTGCCCATTATCATGAGATTCATTTTCTTCACTAACATTTACATCCAATCATTTTATTCGTTGTAGGTAAATCAGTCCTAAACCCCTTCCTTTATGTGACCACAAGCGGCGACCACATGCCTATCCAAGAAGCACTTCATGATCTTGTTCTAGAGAGTTCTATCTCCTTCTTTCGATATGACCTTGGGTGATCATCTCACATGACCACGCGATTGTGGCTGCGGCCAAAGGCGGTTTGAGGGAAACCCACTTTTTTCCCTACAATTCACTACAGAGCTCCACGTATGCCTTTGGAAATACTGTGGTTTTGATTGCGGCTCGCTCAAGAAAAATTAAGACCTAAGCATGTTCTGGCCCCGCAATTGAGCATGACCGTTAATCTCTAATCCCTTGGTGATGCCACTCGATCAACGACTACTATCTACCTTCCTTTCTCCCTTCTACATGCAATCCCAGATCTCCATGATCTGTCGACACGTAGATTCCTTCCAAATCAACAACTATGATTGATTTTGGCCTTCCGGTCTTTGGGAGTTTCAACTCTCAAATCTCACTTTTCCCATATGACAATATTCCGGAGTGGAAGATGTATTGACACCTATCTCCCTGAATCTACAATCAGGATCTCCTCCGTGAGTCTGAACTTCAGGACTTTCAATTATGAAACTCTCGTTTCTTTCGTATGTCAATCTTCCGGATTTGATGATTTGCGAACATCTGTCCTTCTCAATCAATGACTCTTCCTTTACTTTGGGGATTTTACCACTCAGTTAGATCAACGGTCCTGTGTCCCCTTTCTCGATAAATGGTCGAGATCTGCTTCACTACTCTGGGATTCAACGATTTCATTTCTCAACCTTCATGCTCTCCCAGAATGCTTTTAGCCGAGTCCACAGATTCCTGCCACGTGTCCTCCTCAAATCAATGATCCTCGTTCACTTCGGGACTTTGGCCTTCAGGAGATTCAACTCCTCTACACTCGCTTTCTCTTGGAGTGTTTCACCTAGAGTCCATGATATAACGATGTGTGTCCCCTTGAATTGGACGGTTGAGGCTTACTTCAGGCCTTTACCTGAAATCCACATATTTAAACCACGTCTCTTCTAGATCAGACAATCCAGATCTACTTCGGATGATCCGATGCTTGAGATTTACTACGGACAATCTGGTGACTGAGATCTATTTTGGATGATCGGATGATCGAGATTTACTTCATCTCTCTGGCTCTTGGGGCTTCGGGGATTTCAATTCTCAACTGGAAATTCTTGAAGTAAGATTTCTCTAGAGCTCATGATCTATCGCCATGTATTCCTCTAGATATGATGGTTGAAATTTACTCTGGCTCTCCAACTCTCCAGGCTTCAGGGATTTCAAATCTCAAAATTAAACTTCTCGAAGTGATTTCTTTGGAGCTCACGATCTGTCGCCACGTATCCCTATGGATCTGACGGTTGAAATTTACTCTAGCTCTCTGGAGTTTGGCGATTTCAAATCTCAAACTTGAAATTATTAAAGTGAGATTTTTTGAAGCGTAACCTCCTCATAAATTTAGAACCAAAATGAATGATGTTCGTTTGATCAAGATCTTAGATCAACGACTCGATCTGTCTGCAATGCAGGTTTTTCTTAGATTAAATCCAACGTCTCTCCATATTTTCTTATCCTATCCTTCCATTTAATTTGATCCAACAACTGACGAAAATTCGGATGATTGGGATCTCAGATATTTCATCTTATGTTGTCCTTCCACTCAAAAGTGATCCAATCGGTCATGAAGACTCTCGAAGCATATCCTCGATCAAGGATTTTGATCCTAATCACATTTTTGTACTGTGCTTTCCCTTTTGAGATTTGATCTCTGCATATTGGTCACTTCTCCTCCTGAGCTTATGCCTTTCCTTTTCTCCATTTTCATTGTTGTTCTTTCCATCAATGACAAGCACACTCTTCCTATAAAACATGCCAATAATATTTTTCAGTAGTACAAATTCCATTACACCAAAACCCGCAAGTGATTGGTAAACTCACCACCACCAGATTTCAAGGATCCATGAGAGGTGATTAGTCCCTTTTTATGATACACTGGGGAGCATTGACTACTAGAAATTTCATGCAACAATCTCCCCCTCAACACGAGCTGAGTGTGTATCAAACTTGTGACCTCTAGCTCTGATACCATTTTAGGTAGTACAACTATTGTTACACCAAAACCCGCAGGTGATTGGTAAACTCACCACCGCCCAATTTCAAGGATCCACAAGAGGCGATTAGTACCTTGTCATGAAAAATCAGGGAGTGCTAACTACTTGCAATTTCATGCAACAAGAAGAATCTCTTCTTCGTTGGTATGGAGGATACTACGATCGACTGTATTTTCGGGTTGATTGGGACCTGGGTTTTGATATTGCCCCATTTGTGGTGGAGTAGAGTTTATCTCTTGTTGGGTATTCATCACACCTTGGTGTGTAATGGGGTTTTTCAAAACATCCGGAGGTGGTGGTTGCAAATAATGTTGTGGGGATGGCTTAGGGGAAAGTGGTGTCGGGGGGCGTTATGGGTTCATGGATTCTTTCATCCATTTGTAATCGACAATTTAGGGGAAGTGGTGAGTTAAATGTCCATACTCAATGCATAGAGTGCAAGGGAACTTAGTTTTGATATTTTTGGTGTTCCCTTGTCATGGTTGATTGTTATTGGTTCCCCCTTGGGGGTTATGTTTTCCTTGATTATGGTTTCCCCCAGCGAGACAGTTTTGTTGGGGGTTATTTCCTCCTGGTCTCGGGTTGTTATTGTTTCAATTTTTTCCTTTATTCTTGGAATTATTTGGTTGATGGGATGGATTTTCCGTATTCAACTATTCAAAATAATGAACCTATTGAATGTGAGATGGATGAACAAATTTAACACCAGCATGTGGTTGTCCTAGTGGAGGAGAAACTGGTTGGGGAGGACTAGGAAATGGAAAATATGTATTGTTTTGTGGAGATGATCCATATGGAGTATAGAAAGCTGAAGTAATTCCACTACTATTGGGGTTATGTATGGGGAATGGGGGTGGACCTATACTATATTAAGAGACTAGATGCATCAGGGGTATCAGTGGGGGTCCCACCAACGATAGAGGGGGAACAACAGGATATGAATGTTCGTGAGTGGGAGGAGGGTAATAAGATGTTCCTCCATATGGTTGAGGGTAATTATTTGTACCATAAGTAGTTTATGGATGGATGTAAGGGTTTAGGTGTGTCATGGAACCAATCAACCCATCCGCAACATGGGAAACCCCAGTTTTTTCCTGGCCAAATGGTAGGGGTCTGGGTGCATCAGGAAATACTATGTACAAGTAACATGATTGGGCATATATGAGGTCGAATTGTTGGGCCTTGTTGATGGATTCCTCCTCTAATTGAGGAAAAGTGGATGCTACATCCTCAACAATCACAAGAACGAGCGATTTAAGAAACCAATTGAGACATTGTTCTTTGGTGGTTTCTTCTTTACACAAACTATGTCGCCAATGCCATTCCTGGAGGTGGTCGCAGTGGTTTGTTTGAACTCGGAGAGAATTTCTAATCCGATGTCCTGATGAACTGGTAATTGAAAATAGGACAGAAAGGCCTTGTCCAATTATTCAAAGGTCAAATGAGACCCTGATTTTTTTTCCACATACCATTTTGCTCATGAACTAGTGAGAGTTCTTTGAAATAACCTCAAGCGGATGGAATCATTCATGATGCTATTTGAATATCACCATAAGTGGAAGGTCATAACATGGTTGGCAAGGTATTCCCCTGGTTTTCCTTCAAACTTTGGAATGTCTGAAGGCAATTTGGTAGGCATATTGGGCCAAGTGGCATCATGCAAAATGGGGTCATTTGTGAGTTTGGTTAAATCAATAATGTTGAGGGATGCCAATTATGGAAAAGGGGGATTTGGCAGAGGATTAATTCCATCCATTGTGTGTGTAGGTAGTGGACCTATCCCTTGAGAGGGATTTGGTGGGTTTGTTCTTCTTCCTTGAGAAGAAGTTTGACCCGCGCCTCCTTGTGAAGGAGAACCAATAGATGGATTGCCTTGGGTATTTTACCCAACAAAAGTGGAACCAAGTAAAGTCGATCCCAAAGAAGTAGCACTCACGGGGGTGTGAGATGGTTGAGCCGGTGAGTTCGCAAGACTAGGGACTCCTCCTATAATAGGAGGGAGATTTTGCAAAGAATCTATAATGATGGGGATAATGTGGTTCCCCTATGGTTATGACTAGCAAAGTGAATTTGTGCAAACAATGACAAGAGATAAATAAATGAACAAGAGATTTTTATATTTTTGACCTTCAAAAAATAGTATAACTCACAATTTCATATAATCAAATGAACATCATACATAAATCAACTGTAAAATAAACAAACATGTGGATAGGTTGATTTTTTTCTGCGAGGAGGAAACAAAAATAAATGCTTGTGTCCTAAAAGACTTGTTGTCCTTCCTCTCAATTTAGCACTGGGCCTTCCAATAGAACTCAACAATGGGGTTTGAATCCACTGGAAGAGGAACTAGTGAAAGTTGAAGTATTCAGTTATAATGAGGGGTAAAGGATGCATATCCCAAAAGAGTTGGCAATATTTCCCAATAGCCACACAAAATCTGACCAAGGTGTGATTGCAACCCACAACCACCACCTGGGTAGATATCCTATGTTTGGCCAATAAGTACCTCGGTCAAAGTGCGAGATTTAGATTTTCGGCCTAAAAAATGGGTCACAAGAAGATACCCTCACAATAGTTGGGTGACTCAAGAAGGGATGCGTAGAACAACCAGACCTCGTCCTTTGACCCTTCACGGGTATCTCCCTTCCTTATGGTATAGGAACAATTGACTTGGAGGATTTGAAGGTTACCTATTCTCAACTTCTGTTGTTTCAAAATGTGAGAACCAGTTAACGGGGGGGTTATTTGTATGCCTACCCCCGAGATCCTACCTGGACTAAAAAATTTATTTTGGGCACCTCCTGTGGCGGAAAATTTAGTGTGTTGCTAGAAATTTTTTAGATGAAGTGGACTGAGATATTGGGGTCATGTATCAACCTCATTTGAATTTAATTGGTGTGGATAATTTCTAAAGAAGTAGTTGGATCTTTCAGAGTTCCTTCAAAGTACTTTGTGGGTACTTAAAAAGAAAGCTTACTTCGACCTCCACTATTCTAATAGAAATTATGTGTGTGATGAGTGGCTTTGTGTGCAAGAAAGTGAAAAGTGTGTAAAATATTTTTAATAAGTTAAGTGTAAGATTGCAGCATGTGGACTTCTTGTGGTCCTTACAAATCTTTTTACCTAGCTTACTAAGTTTCTTTGGTACAACCTTGCAGAATATTTAAAGCCCTAGATAACTAGCAATGTGGGCATATGGGTCCTTACTTGATCCTATAAAATCCCTAGAATGTTTTCTATACTAGAAAAGATTTCGAAACTATCCTAGGATTGTAGACATGTGGGCATGTATGGGCCCTTACTTGATCTTTTAAACTTTCCTAGAGTGTTGTCTAGACTAAGAAAGATTTTAGAAACTATCCTAATATTGTAAACATGTGGGCATGTATGGGCCCTTACAAATATTTAAGATGATTTTTCAAAACTAAGAGGTACCCAAAGGGGGTTTTGTCCTCTCCTAATGATTTAAGGGAGATGAAATTTCCTTTTAACCGCCTTTTTCGATTCCCGAGATCACACTTGGGTACGGGGGAAGAGCATACTTGGGAGTTAAAATTGACTTCTAGTCCCAAATTATGTGTTTGAAAAAGAAATAACCTTAACTCAAATTTTTAAATGCCAAATGAGCCATGCATGTGGCAACAAACCAAAGAGAAGAATTGTGATTATTTTTACCCCTGTGTTCTTATGTTAGCTAAAATTTCTTGTAATAAAGGACTCTAAGTGAAGTGTGATTTGTTTACAAAGTGCAGGTAATTAAAATTTGAAGGCAAGGGGCCCTCAAACCACTCATAAAAACCTTACAGTTTGCAAAAAACTGAAATTGTGCACGGGTTGTAGTTATGTCAATCACGCCAAGTGTGTAGAATGCACGGGTTTATGAACGCTCTTATGCATAGAGTGCACATAATGTGTGTATGTGTGCTTTGAAATCCATGCACTTCCTGTTACGTGTCGAGAAAGAAATTTGAAGATGAAATTCTCTTTCCTTAACTCTGAATTCTGACTTTGGAAGACTGGATTAGGCCGTTTTTGGTACCTTCATATCCAAACAATTAGAAAGAAGTTCTCTCAAGAACTAAATAGGGAGGAATTTGATTCACACTCCCCAGTATGGTCGCCAATCTTTTGTGTTGGTTTTGTCACATGGGTGAGAAAAAACACAACACTTACTTTCCTAGTTAAGTTAGATAAACAAGATAGAGATTTGTGAGTTGATTAGATAACCAAATACAAATGAAATAAAGAAATAAAAATAAAAGTAAAAGGAAACAAATGTTAGAAAAAATTGCAAGAACTAGAACCATGAAAAATGAAAATGACAATCATATAGCTACCAATGGATCAATATATTGATAGGCTAGAACCGTAGATAAAGGAATGGACTTATGAATCCCCTCTTCCTCCTTGGGAGGGATCTTGAGTTCCCTAATAGAGATATCTTCTCTTCATACAATGACAAGTAACAATGGTGAAGAATTACAATGCCAATCCTCTCAAGAGGTGAGTGGAATGGCCCTTACTATAGTGCTTGAATGATTTAAAGAGAAATGAGGATTCTCTAAGAAGAATTCTTCCAACATAACAATACCTTGAACTTCTTATTTTTCTAGCACACCCATGGCACATATTTATAGCGTCCATTCATGGCAAGATATAATCGGTTAATAATGTGAATAAGGGGCCTTTTAGGGCAATTCCTAGCCCTTGACCAGCCTCCAAGCTAGATTTCGCTCATATATGAGTGTCAAATCATGTTGGGGGTCGGAATGGAAGTGGTTGAGAGGCTGAAAATATTCATAAATGCTTCATTCATGAGAAGTGCACGGGTTTGCTTGTAGACAATCGCATGTCCTGTGCATTCTGGCATAGTACGGATTAGGGTTGTGTTGGCCCGCATATTTTGCACACAGTGTGCGCACTTCCTTTGGTGAATTTTTTCACTTTGATTTATGAAGAAAGTATATATCTTATTCTTTTTTGATAGATTTTGATGTTGTAGGTGTACTAATTGTTGCTAGAATTGATTTCTTTCTTCAACCCTTGTTTGTAATGTTGCGAACGATTTTTCGGTGATAACAGCCTCTCTCCTTAAACTTAGGGGCTTCTAGACTTTCTTGTTACAACCACTTTACCCTTTCATTAAATACTTGTAACCAACTAGGGGCTTCAATAAAGTTACCATTTTAACAAGAACGGTGACCTCAAAACAAGAACTCTAGCCCAAAAAACCCATATTTTTGCATAAAAAGCATGAAAATCATCCCCCAAATCAAAAAGTAGTGCTATCGATAGCACCATGTTTTAAATGGGGGTCAAAATTACAACATTTTTCAAGCATGGCATTCAAAACTCATATAGTAGCTTCGAAAAACCTTAAAATTAACACCTAAATAAAAAACGTGATGGTAACTAAAGCAAAAAGTTTTTTCAAAACTTTAAAATTATGGCTTATTACGACTTAATTGAAATTATGGTTTTGACAATAGATCCCCATGCAAAAAAAAAAAAAAAAATGGATACAAAATGGTCACCTTAAAATTTATTTACTAATTTTTTTTCTTAAATTTACATTGAAAAGTAAATAAATAAAAAGGAGAAAATCTTCGCAATTTTTTTTAAAATGAAGAAAAAAACACATTTAAAAAAATATAGTCAAAACCCAAATTAAACCAAAAAAAAAGCATTAAAAAATGGTGGAAAAAAAACTAAAAATAAATGAAAAAAATTTAAAATTTTCCCCAAAAACAATAAGCCTAATGGTTAAGAACATGTGCTTCCTCTGAAGAGGTCACAGGTTCAAATCCAGAGGGCAATAGGGTATGTATACCGTCGTAGACTTTACCAGTCAAATTGTTGCGCGGAGGGGGGTCCCTTGTCCCACAAACAAGGGGGTCTCATACACCAATTTGGTGTGTTGGCTTGGTCGTGACCTTAAAAATAGATTATTATTATTATTATTATTATTATTATATATATATATATATTAAAAAAACCCTTGAAACGTAAAAAAATAAAATAAAAAAGGAAGACAAAAAAAAACACTAAAAAAAACTAAAAAGGAAACAAAATAAAAATAAAAATATTAAAAAATGATTTAAAATAAAAAACAATTTCAAAACAAATGGAAAAAACCCTAAACTAAGACATTATATTAAAAAAAAAAAATATTGTAATATAAAATTTAATAAATGTTTTTAAAATAAAACGAAAACATATATATCCACAACAAAAAAACATAATTCTATTCATCCGAAGAGAACCAAATTACATTTTGTAGGTTCCTGAAGAATGACCCAAGCATGGGTAAAGTGATAAAAAAAATAGAAGCCTAAAGGGGCCCAGAAGCTGGATAAGAAGCCATAAAGAAATATACAATAAAAAATAAGGCAGTAAAAGATAGTAATATGTCGACAAAGTATAGGGTTGCAAGAGTCCCAACACCAAAAGCTACAAAATGCAAACAATATTGAAAAACCTCAAACCTTGCCGAGAAAAGAAGTAGAGACATACTCCAAATAAAATTCGTAGGCAAGACGAACCAAGTCAGAGAGGCATACAAACCAAAGAGAGGCCAGAAATCAAAGAAGCAGTGCACCTACAATCAACAAGATCACCTTCGCACATCCAAAAGAAAAGGCCCAACAACTGCTCACCCTAGGATAGAAACTCAAATCATTGACCCAACATATCAATATTACACACCCAGAAAACGACCTCAAAGCATTGACCCAACACTAAAATATTGCATGCCCAAAGAAGGACCTCAAAGCTTTGACCAAACCAAGATTAGATGTGGAAGGGGGAAAGAATTGAAAGAGAGGAAGGAAAAAAAACTATGAATATGCATCAAACTATGAACATACTAGAAAAACTAATGAAGAAATTGGAAAAGGAGACAACCACAAGCACCAAGGCAGACCCGAAGCAGGAAGAGAGAACAAGATCTCGAAGATCAGGCAAGAGAACACTACAACTAGGTGCAAGAGCACCATATCGAGGGATGAAAACCCTAGATCTGAGTGAAATACATCGGCCATGACCTGGACGACACCATTAATCTTAGTGAAAAATGCTTAAGGTAGTCTCGGCCAACATAAAAACACAAGTGATCCCGCAGCAGACTGAAACCCTCCAAGAATGAGAGAGGAGGCAACGGATTTGAGCACATAAGCACCATATCTAACAAACAACAACACCCCCATCCCACCACAAGAAGGAAACACCTAGACGAAACCACTCACATCACTAGCCAAAGCCACATTAGAAAGGAATTCACCAAAACCGCACCCTAATAAGAGAGCTCCACATTGAATCAGAGCTAAACCACCTCCCCGCAAGACCGAACGCAGGATCCTCCTCATGAGCAACGAACATGGCACAAGGGAATGGGAAAGGGAATGAGAGTCTGTAGCCAGGGGAAGAACATGATTTTGAGGCTACGGTTTCGCTCAGCCATAGATTCCCGATCTCCCACGGAGGACACTGGGAATATATATAATTGTTTTTAAGGTTTTTAATACAAATTTTTATTTTTATTTTTAATTTTAAGTTTTTTTGAATTATTTTTAAATTTGTATTAAATATTTTATTTTAGGATTTTTAATTTTTGTGTGTGTGTGTGTGTGTGTGTGTGTGTGTGTGTGTGTGTGTGTGTGTGTTTATTCTTTTTAAAGTGTTTTTGGCCATAAATTTAGTTTTTTACCTTTTTTTTTTCTTTTTTTTCATTTTCTCTTAGGTTTTATATACAATTTTAATTTTTTGGTTTGGTTTTTTATTAATTTCAATTGTTTTCTTTTTCTTAGTTTTTTTAGTTTTTAATTTATCAAAAAAAAAAAAAAAAAATTATATATATATATATGCTAAATATTAAAAAGTAGTGCTATTTTAGTACAATTATTTTCGATGTATTGAAGTACAGGTAAACAATGTGTTAAAAATGATGTTTTCCATTATATTTTAAAAGTATAGAATCATAAATTAATTAAGGAGACACAATTATATGAAAAATCTTAATTTCAAAAAAGTAAATGGTAAAAAATAATTTTAAAGAATGAAAGAAGCATGGAAAAATGACTAAAAACACCGTTGAAAAAACATTAGAAAAAATTGAAAATAGATGAAAAATAATCTTTTAAAAAAATAATGTGAAAACATTATCGATCAAAAAAATTAAAATATCAAAATACCACCTAAAAAGGGAGGGGGGTGCTATCAAAAGCACCATTTTTAAAAATAGGGTAAAAAATATGACCCCTCCAAAAATGAGAACTCTGTAGAGTTCTTGTTAAGTTGGTAACTATGTTCTTGACCATTCTTTGAGGCTTATGAATTCACAAGGCCATAACTCCTCATCCATGAGGAACTATATTGTGTACCACCTATCACCGAGAATGACACTACAAGGACTATCCATCCATGAGTGAGTTACTTACATTTACACCATCTTTTGTGACCATATTCCTCAACCAAATTCAGGCCCCATAACCACACCATCCTAGCTTCTTCAAGGGTTTACATCAATGAAAACCAATCTTTCAACAATCTCCCCCTTTGGCATTGATGGAAACACTTAGGTATGGAAATACTCATCCTCATGCACATGCTCCCCCTATGACCATCGCTTCCCTTGTCTGCATGCCTCTATCATCTCCAATTATTTTCTCTCTATATATCCATGCCTTTCTCTATCTCTCCCCCTTTGACATCAATGACAAAGAGTAATCCTCCTATGGGTTTCTCCCCCTGTCTGCAAGACTCTTCTTTCTCTACATGGTGCTTCCTCATGTAAATCTCTAATGTATATGAAAATCATTCAAAAATTCTTCACTTGGACGCTTCATGTCTTCTGCATCTCTCCCCTTGTCTTATTCTTCTTGAATCCATATGAATCACTGTGGGGTAGAAACTACTCCAAGTTTTTGTTGTAGATACTAAAAAATTTCCCTTGAAAGCAGTTTGGTGAAGATATATGCAATCTGCTCTTTTGTCCCGACATTCTCTAGCTTGATGTTCTTCTCTACATCTTGTTCCTGTAGAAAGTGATACTTAATCGGAATGTGCTTCATATTATAATGCATCACTTGATTCTTAGAGATACTGATAGCGTTGGTGTTGTCACAGAGTATTGAAATGGGCTCATCATACTTAACCCGTATATCTTGCAAAGTTTGTTTCATCCAAAGAACATGAGTACAACATGCCACTGTTGCAATTCATTCTACTTATGTTGTGGACAACGATATTGATGACTGCTTCTTCTCAACCATGATACCAAACACTCACCCAAGTAGAAATATTCTCCACTTGTACTTCTTCTATCATCAATATAGCCTACCCAATATTCATTTTTGTAGGAAACTAGAGATAGATCATTCCCTTTTGGATACCATAATACAAACTCTTATGTTTTTTTGAGATATCTAAATATCTTATTTACTTCCATAACATGTGATTCCTTTGGTGCTACTTGAGACCTTGCAACCTGTACAACTGACTGTATTACATCCGATCTAGAAGATATCACATAGAGTAAGATGCCAATCATCGACCTATAAATTCTTCGGTCTGCATCCTTAGAGTCATCATCCTTACTTAACTTGCAACTGGTTTGCATTGGAGTACTTACTGGTTTGAAATATTCTATTCAAAACTTCTTCAACATTTCTATGATATGCTTTATATGAGAGATGAAAATACCTTTGATGCACTGACATATTTGTAGTCCCAAAAATAAAAGGTTAACTCACCAATCAAGGACATATCAAACTTGTTTTGCACGTCTTTGGAAAAATTTGTTAGGTGTATTTAGAGGTACCTGAAGATCTTGCTTTTCATATTCCTCTTGCTATGCTTCCGGTTGCTCTTGTTCTTATTCCTCTTTTGATTCTTCTTCCTTCAAATCTTCTTCATGATCATGTTTCACTAAATATTTGCTTCCTTCTTTTATCTTTCGTCCACCTGTCTCCTCAATCGTCACATTGATGCTTTCCACTATTTTGTTGAGTCTTAGATTGAAGCATTTGTATTCTTTTCTTTTGCTTGAGTACCCAACCAATATTCCTTTATCAACTCGAGAATCAAATTTTCCAAGCCTGCCATCTTCTCTTTTGATATAGTATTTGTTTCCAAACACTTTGAAATGCTTCACATTTGTTGGTTTTCCTTTCCATAGCTCGTAGGGAGTCTTATCACTGTTATTTCTGAGCATTCCCATGTTTTGTATGTGAATTGTTGTATGTACTACTTGTACCCAAAATATGTATTTCAACTTGGAATAGTTCAACATGGTTCTGACCATTTCATGTATTGTTCTATTCTTCCTTTCGTTAACTCCATTTTGCTGAAGTGTCCTAGCTACTAATATTTATCCCATGTTCGCTACAAAAATCCATGAATTCCTTTGATGTAAGTTGTCCTCCATTGTTTGATCTCAAACACTTGATTTTCATTATGTGTCAGTTTCAACCATTTCCTTGTATATATTGAAGTGTTTAAATGCCTTTGACTTCTTACTGGATAAAAAAATTACATTCATTTGTATGCAGTCATCAACTAGTAGCATAAAATATTGTTCACCATTCAATCCCTTCGTTCTTGTCAGTCCACATAGATTAGTATGTACAATTTCTAGTGGTTTTTTTATGGAGTATTCTTTTGATTTGAACTTGGTCCTAGTTTTTTTCCCCATGGAAAATGCCTGCATAGAGTATTTGTTGGCTTCAAGATCTCGTAAATTTCTCTTACTGCTTCCTTTCTGCTGATTTTGACAAGATTATCAAAATTTATGTGACCCATTCTTCTATGCCAGATCCAAATTTCATCTTACTTTCCTAAGAAACATATTTCCTTTCCAATTTCATTTAGTACATATATGTTTCTTCGAATTGTTATAGTTGTAGCCACCAAATTGCATGATCTTGCTTTCCTTATCTCTCATTTTTCTGAGTCAAACATAAGTCTTTGTCCTTTATCACACATTTGACTTACACTTAGTAGATTGTGATTCATGTCTTCAACCAATAGAATATTTCTTTCCTTGGCATCCTTGCTTCCAAGATGGACTATACATTTTCCTACAATTCTAGTTGATTTTTCATTTCCAAACGAAATTGATCCATCGCTTTCCTTTTCCATAGTTAAAAACATGTCCTTATCACCTTTCATATGCTTTGAACAACAAATTTAAACATAAAAACCACATTTCTTGTGTTGATCTTGTAGAGAAAGCATGTATTCTTCAGTGTTGAATTGATCATGCTTTCTTATCCATAACCTTTGTGGTTCCTGCTTATGACTATTAATATTTTTCCTTGATTCTCTTGGAGGAACAGTTAATCTACAATCCTTAGCCATGTGACCAAATTTTTTTCATTTGTAGCATTCTACTTCATCACTCAAAGACTCAAATTTGTTGTAGTTTATGCTATGTGCTTCATGAGTTCTTCTTGGATAACCATTTCTTGTGTAGCCTTCATAGTTTCTTATGTTCTTGGAATTGTCTCTACAATTCACAACTTTGTGCCCATAATTGTTAAATGAATAACATAAACCAAGAAAAAAAGTTTGATACTTGGGGTTGGAATATCTTCTGAATGGTGTTTCTGTTTTGAATCCTTCTTCCTCTCAAGGTCTTTCTTTTGATGGTTGATGTTGATTTTGAATTCTGAATTTTCTAGGTGGTGCAGTCTCTTTTTAATATTCTTCATGGATCTTCTTTCCTTCTTCCTTCTTAGTAGATCCTTTGATTGTTTCTGCATAACTTGTTTGTTATTCATCTTTTTCTATTGTCTTGGAGCTTGAGCCTTTCTCTGTCTAGTTGTATCCTCACCTAGATCTTTCATAGTATGGCTTTTAACTACTAATGATATCATCCAATATTTTGGTGCTACATTGAGGCATATCCTTCTTCTAAAGATCTTTTCTTAGAGTGACTATTTTTTCTTCCAAGCCTTCAATCATCCTCTCCTTCTCTTCTAACTGATTTCTGAGTGCTTATTCAATTCTTTTGTCTTCTTCTACCTGGATTTTTAACTCTGTGATCATCTTCTCGACTTCTTATGAGTTGGGATTATACAATACTTCTTTCATTTTTAGTCATACCTTGAGTGACTTAATTTTCTTCCTTTCATTCCTTATATATTCTAAGGCAATTATTAATTCTTCTCTGAGATCAATTTCTCCTTATTCTTCGAAATATTCTACTTCCACGAAGAGTACTCTCTTTGTATCATTGTCAATGTATGTATCCTCATTTGATGAGAAAATGTCTTCCTTGGTACATAGACTTTTCTTAAATAATTTTTTTTTGTTTCTTCTACCCTTTTGATTTTGATTTTTCTTTTAATGATCTTATTCTTCATCACTTTCCTTATTCTTAGCGTGAGGACATTTAGAATAAAAATGAACAATACCACCACAATTAAATCATTTCAATGGAAGCATACCTTTGTATTTTGCAGTTCCTCTTTTCAACTTTCTTATGAAGTTTTCCATTTCTTCATCTTCCTATGAATCATCGTTGCAGCTACAATCTGATTTTGGATTCCTCTTGTTCTTCTTCTTTGTCTTCTTGTATTCCTTGAATGATGATTCCTTTGTAACTAGATTATATTTCTCTATCCTCATCTCATAGGCTATGAGTATCCCATGTAGCTCATCCATGGTTAATGTAGATAGGTCCACTCTTTCTTCTAGAGCTGAAATCTTTGGATCAAATATCATTGGTAGAGACCTTAGTGCCTCTTGAATAAGGACTTGTTCTTTCATTTCATCTCTGAAACCTTTAATACTGTTCACTATTAAATCGGCTCACAGAAAGTAGGTTGCAATGTCTTCATATTCCTTCATCTTAAATTGTTCTAAATTGGCTCTAAAGGTTCAAAGTTTATCTCCCTTGAACTTGGTGTCTCCTTCGTATATATTCTAAAGATTGTCCCAATTTTATTTTGTAGATTCACAGTGCATAGTTACCTTGACATGTAATGATTTAGTCAAACCATTCATGATAACAATTTTATCCCTTGCATAATTTTCTTCAAGTTTCTTTCCATGTTTATATATCAGGGGAGTGGCTGGTGGTTTGTATCCATCTACTAATGCTCACCAAACATCAAATCCCTATGACTGCACATATATTTTCATTCTTATGCTCCAGAAAGCATAGTCGTGGTCGTCAAACTGTGGTACTCCAATCTTAGCATAATCCATGATTTCCTTCCAATGGTTAGAATGCTTCTTGAAGGACCTGATTTGATACCAATTGTTGGAATACTGAGAGGGGGGGTGAATCATTATTATTACTTTTATCACTTTTAGCCACAATATTTTAACTTAATCAGTAGTAGAAGTATATCATCAATGTGTTAATTAACAATATATCATCAATGTATCATGATCACATAAACATAAGAATCACATCAAGTACACAATACACCAAAATTTATGTGGAAACCCAAATGGGAGAAAACCACATAATGCTTTCTTATATATCAAAGATTACATTCATTGGAAGCACCAACTTTCCAATTCT
>ML776711.1:2167483-2187953 GCA_009831015.1 Picea engelmannii | reverse complement strand
TTACCTAAGAAGACATGGAAGTGTATGGGAGAACCCACACAAGGCTATTCACCTATCCAGTTGAAACTACTAAATCAACACAGAGTGTTTCCAATTGGAAGGCTTAAAGGTGTGACAATATATTTGGATGGAGTGCGCACTAAGGCATATTTTGAAGTGATAGAGATAGTATATGGCACAACACCTTACCGAACATTACTTGGATTGGATTGGGCTTCTGATAACTAGGCTATAATCAACCTGAAGACAAGAAAAATGACTTTTCAATGAGGCGAATATAGATTCATTGCATCATTGGATCCTTCAGAAGGAGAAAGGTTCATAGATGACACAACCACGCTCGCAAGCACGTCCACTTACAGGATCTTTCCTTCGTCCTCGGCCCGAAGAACTGTAACGCTCTTTTATTTCCCTGTCGGAAAATTTATACCCACAACAAACTCTCCACGAGATCTCCTTTTTTCAATCGAGAGATCGGACTTCACGACTTCACGAGGTCAGTGGTTGAACATTCGAACCTCAAATCCCCAATATCCGATGACAGTCAATGTTGACTTTTTCCTATCGGGATTTCCTCTATCGCAATTTCGGCACTTGCGATGTAGAGTAGTTTCTATCCCCAACTCTCGATGCCCGATGTGCCGAAACTCCGATACACACGCGAGTTGATTGTTCAACAGTCCTTCACTCCATCGGTACTTCGGGGTTTGCAATATCATGAATCATGATGTAGTAGTTTCGGGACTTCTCGCCACAAAACCCCGATAAATTGTGCCACCTGTCTTCCACTCTGACTCATGTGGCCCCACACTATTTACTTAGTCGTCGGGATATCGCATATCACGATTTTGCGATTCCCATTGCAATATTATAGAGCTTCAACACATGAAACCCCGATATGTGAGTTCACATGTAGATCCGACGGTCCTCGTGACTCAGAGCTACAGTTCTACCCCTCCTGAGCTTTGAACCCTTTGATGCTTCTACAGTAACTTTCCTGCTCCTCCGTGAGATCCAACGACCCATGGAAATTCATGAATTATCCTCGGAGAATTCCTATCGTCTGTTCCTCCTAATGAAACCTACGAAATGACTCAAGTGTTCCTCTATCACGGAACTTGTCCACCTGCGTGAAAACTTGCAACACTTCTTACGAACTTCCAATCACGGCTTCCCTGCACTGTTCTTCAGCAGAATTTGAAGGCCTATCCTTCCTGAGCTTTATTGCAACTCTGAGTCTTAGAAAAGACTACTTGTAGCAACCTTCAGACACTCCTAGGTGTTGAAAAAATTCGACCCTGCACACTCCTGCAGCAACATTCTTTCAAATACTCTTCTCAGGTTCACAACCCTAAGATTTCACTCGGCCTATGCACTCCTTGCACGGCTCCTGTGCCTATCTACACCTCTGAATGAATGAGAGCAAAATCTATCTCTGTCTGAACCCTTTGTCAACGCACTCCTTGCAGACACTTCAACTGCACTCCTTGTAGAAATCCTTGGCTCATATAGAGAAACAATTGAAACTCATTCCCTTTCCTTCTCAGACTTCAAACTCAAACATGAAATCATATACACAGCATATAAAGCAAATGTATAACAAGAAGCAAACATTCATGAGCATATCATTCAGCATCAATACACAGAGAAAACACAAACCATGAATCTGAATCAACTCCTTCTATTAATTCAAATGCCTGTACATGGGTGTTCTTGCACAGCTCTCTGCTTACTCCTATGCTCTTCTCAGAAATTCTCATTATTACTATACAATGCACAATGAGGGTGTCTATATCCCATTTCCCTCTTGCACTCTCAATTAGTCTAATCTAGAATTAATTTCTATCTACCTGCATTAACTACTTTAAATTCCTCCTACCTATTAAGGATGAGAGCAATTGCTCAAGGTTCGTTTACAATTTACAAGTGCGCCTCATCTTAATGGCTCATTTAAGATCGCGCAACAACTTCAAGGTAATTTCAAAATTTGTGTTGGTGCTTGTCCAGCTGTCTGATTACTTCCACACTGGCTCGCTTGATATTGGTGATGCTCCTGCATCATACTCCCTCGCTTGAAAATTTTCATGGGCTCCTATCCATGAGCTCCTGCACGGTCTGTCCATGCTTCTGGATCTCTACTTTGTTCTCCCAATTGGCATCTTCAACTAGATGGTTCTTCCACTTGACCAGATACTCAAAGTATTGTTTTCTCCTGGTCTTCTTGCTCACTCTCTTATCCAGTATGCGCTCTATCTGTGGTTTTTCTGCAACTGGCATCTGCTTCGTCCACTGGATCACTGGCTTCTCACTTCCAGTCCATGTTTCCTCAGCTCTATATGGGTATAAATCTGAGACATTGAATATCGGAGAAATTTCGATCCCATTGGGTAATTCAATCTCATAAGCATTTGCCCCAAATTTCTTCAAGACCCTAAATGGTCCGATTTTCTTCATCTTCAACTTATTATATGTTCCTCTCGATAACCTTTCTTTTCTCAAATGTGCCAGAACTAAATCACCAACCTCAAACTGAAGTTGTCTTCTATGCTAATCTTCTCTACGCTTGTATTCCTGGCTTGAATTCTGCAATCGTTCCTTCACCTGGCTGTGAAGTTCCTTCATCACCTCTGTGAAATCTTCTGCACTAGCACTCCTAGTCGCAATCTGTTTTGAATCCCTCAATTAAAAAATTCCTCTCGGCTACATGCCATAGACAACCTGAAATGGAATCTACCCTGTGCTCCGATTCACTGAATCATTATAAGAAAATTATGCCTGTGGTAATATGTTGTCCCACTAGCTGTGGTGCTCTATCACCAAGCTTCCCAGCAAGTCTCCCAGACTCATGTTTACCACTTCTGTCTGCCCATCTGTCTGAGGATGATAAGCTGAACTAAATGCCAAGTTAGTTCCCAACTTCTTCCATAAGGTCCTCCAAAAATTCCCTATGAATTTGGTGTCTCGATCTGAAACTATGCTTCTTGGAAAACCATGAAGTCGAATGACCTCTTTGAAAAACAGATTCGCAATGTGAGTTGCGTCACTGGTTTTCTGACATGGAATAAAGTGTTCCATCTTGGAAAATCTATCCACCACCACAAAGATTGAATCACAACCTCTTTGTGTTCTTGGCAACCCCAATACAAAATCCATGCTAATTGCATCCCACGACCTTTCTAGTATGGGCAATGGTTGATAGAACCCTGCATTTTGCTTCCTTCCTTTCGAATGCTGGCAAATTTTGCATCTATCCACAAATCTCTTGACATTCGCTTTCATTCCCAGCCAAAAATATAATTCATTCAACTTCGCGAATGTCTTGTCATGACCAAAATGTCCTGCCAATCCTCCATTGTGTTTCTCCTTCAGCAAGTTCTCCCTCATGGAGCATTTCAGAATACAAAGTTGATTACCTTTGAACAACAATCCTTCCTGGATCATGTATTCTATCCACAGGCTTCTGTCTCTGAGAATTGGATTCTCAGTTGCTTCATACGCTTCCTTAAAATCTTGATCGTCTATGTACATGTCCCTGAGATCATCAAAACCCAACGTTTTGAATTTGAACTACTGCAGCAGCAAACACTTCCTGCTCAAAGCATCAACAACTTTGTTAGCAGAACTAGAAATATGTTTTATCACAAAAGTTAAATTCTACATATACTCAACCCATTTGACATGTTTATGATTCAACTTTTCCTGTTGAGTCACAAACTACAGTGCATGATTGTCACTGTACAATACAAACTCTTTCGGGATCAAGTAATGCCTCCATTTCTTCAATGCTTGGATGATAGCATAAAACTCCTTATTGTAAGTGGAGTATTTCACCTTTGCTTCATTTAGCTTCTCACTAAAGTATGCTATCAGTCTGTCTTCTTGACTCAATACTACCCCGATTGCAAATCTGCTTGCATCGCATTTCATTTGAAATGTCTTCTGGAAATCCGGTAACACTAAAACTGGTTGTTCCATAATCTTCCTCTTCAACAAATTGAAACTCTTTTCGGCTTCTTCTGTCCAGTGAAAATACTTGTGTCTTTTCTTCACTGTGTCCATCATTCCTATGCTAATTCCACTGAAATTCCTGATGAACTTCTGGTAGAAACTAGCCAATCCATGAAAACTTATCACCTCAAAAATATTCTTCGGTGATGGCCAATTTTTTATTACTTCCACCTTATCTAGATCCATCCTCAACTCATTTTCCGAAATAAAAAATCCCAAGTAAATTAGCTCTATCTTCATGAATGAGGACTTCTTCATGTTTATCAATAGCTTCTCCTGCTATAATTTCTGCATCACTATAGCCAAATTCTTTAGATGCTCCGCCACTGTTTTACTGTAAACCAGTATGTCATCCAAATACACAATGACAAATTTCCCGATGAACTCCTTCAGGACTTTGTTCATCAACCTCATGAAGATACTCAGTGCATTTGTTAAGCCAAACAGCATAACAAGCCATTCATACAACCCTTAGTTTGTTTTGAATGTTGTCTTCCATTCATCACCTTCTCTCATTCGGATCTGGTGATAACCTCTTTTCAAATCAATCTTTGAAAAATAGTTTGCTCCACTTAAGAAATATATCAGATCATCCATCCTCAGCAATGGAAATCTGTACCTGATGGTTATCTTGTTGATCTCCCTTGAATCAGTACACATCCTCCAGCCTCCGTCTTTCTTCGGACTGAGTATTGTTGGAACAACACATGGACTCAAGCTTTCCCTGACCAATCCTTTGTCCAATAACTCCTGGACTTGCCTCTTGACCTCCTCATTCTCTTGCGGCGTCAATCTATATGCGGCTTTGTTTGGAAAACTGGCTCCTGGTATGAGATCAATATGATGACTCACACTCCTGATCGGTGGCAACGAACGAGGTAATTCGTCCACTACTATGTCAGCGAATTCTTCCAGTAGTTCCTGAATTTCTTCTGGTAAATCATCTACCCTTATGATAGTCAAAACAATCTTTGGTTTCCTGACCACAATGAACTGTGGGTCCTCCTTCTTCTTAACCTCTGTAATAAGTTCCTTCCCACTCATGAGAAGTATTGTATTGCTTACTTCCGGCTTCACCTCCTTATCCTTAATTGGAAGCAACATGTGTGTCCTCCCATTCTTCTCCAGGGTGTATGTGTTCATTCTCCCGTCATGAATCACATTCCTGTCATATTGCCATGGTCTACCCAACAATAGATGAAAAACATCCATAGGAATGACATCACACAAGATTTTATCATTATATCCCTCTATCTTGAATTCAACTAAACATTGTTTAGTGACAGTTACCTGGTGTCCTTTTTGTAGCCATGAAACTCTGTATGGGCTTGGATGATCAGTCGTCTCCAGCACCAGCTTCTCTACCATCTCTATAGAAATGAGATTATCCATGCTACCACTGTCTACAATGACCTTGCTTACCCTATCCTTGGTCTTGCAAGCAGTCTGAAAAAGTCTGGTCCTTTAGACTGAATTCTCCACCTCCTTCTCAGGTGTCAAAAGGACTTTTCGCATCATCAACGATCTTTCGCCTTCAGCGTCTTCTGCCTCAACATCCCGCCTCTGTGCTTTGACGATGTGAGCTTCTCCAACTTATTTATTTTTATCTGGACACTCGTAAGACTTGTGCCCATTCTTTCCACATGTGACGCATGTAATTACTCCACCTCTTCCTCTTCCTCTACCTCTAGTACGAGAAAAAATGTTGTTGTCAGCATAATCTCCTCTCTGCTCAACATATTGTTTCCCTCGCTGTGAGGTTCCACCTTTCTCTGTTCATTTACATTTAGGCTCAGACCCAAACTTCCAATCCTCCTTAGACTTCTGATATTTGTCCTGGGCAACTGATTTGCCTCTGGGCTGACTTCTGCCTCGGTCTCTCTGACTTTGCTTTTGGCTCAACTTGTCTTCAGCTTTCAGAGCCATCTGATAAGAATATTCCACCGTTCAGATGGTTACCATGCTCATCTCATCCTGGATATCATATCTCAGGCCATTCATATATCTGGAAACCTTCTCATCATCGCTCTCTCGATGACCTGCCCTGATATTCAGTTTATAGAATTCCTCAGTGTATTCCCTCACTGTCATCAGCTTCTGTCTCAGGTTCTGGATCCTCCTGAACAAAGAAATTTGATAATATCTGGGGATGAACTTCGCCTTTTTTTTCGTGATCATTCTATCCCAACTCTTGATCTTCTGCTTTCCCTTGCAGCGTCTGTCAGCTTGTAGTTCATCCCACCACAATGTTGCATGTCCCTTCAATCTTGTGACAACATGCTTGACTTTCTTGTCTTCCTCGACATATTTATAGTCAAAGTACATGTCCAGAGATCTAATCCATTCTAGAAGCTCCTATGCATCCAAGTTTCCCTTATAAACTGGAATGTCCATCTTTTCTCTTGCACCCATCCTGGCAATAGATCTGATCAAACGTTCGTTTGATGCATATTCAGCTGCAACTTCCTCTTCACGTTCAGCCTCAACTTCGCTTTCGGAATCACTGAGATCCCCTGCACTGGCTCTGTGTCTTTGTGTTGTCTCCATGTATTTGATTCTAGCTCGTAGATCGCGCATCTCTCTTTCCATGGTTGTATCAGTCAGTTGTCTGCCTCTTCTTCTCAGCATTTCCCTATCCTCTGGATCGGGTGATTGCATGTCCCTTCTCCTTGGTGGCATGGCGAATTCTCTTTCTTTGCTACAGAAAGCAAAGAACTATTATGTGCTCTGATACCAAACTGACGTAGTCGCGCTCGCAAGCATGTCCTCTCACAGGATATTTCCTTCTTCCTCAGCCCGAAGAACTGTAATGCTCTTCTATTTCCCTGTCGGGAAATTTATACCCACAGTAAACTCTCCATGGGATCTCCTTTTTTCAATCGGGAGATCGGACTTCGCGAGGTCGGTGGTCTAACATTCGACCCTCAAATCCCCGATATCTGATGACAATCAATGCTGACTTTTTCCTATCAGGATTTCCTCTATCGCGATTTCGGCACTCGTGATGTAGAGTAGTTTGTATCCCTGACTCCCAATGCCCGATGTGCCAAAAATCCGATACATGCACGAGTTGACTGTTCAACAGTCCTTCACTCCATCGGTACTTCAGGGTTCGCAATATCGCGAATCCTGATGTAGTAGTTTCGAGACTTCTCACCATGAAACCCCGATAACTCGTACCACCTGTCTTCCACTCTGACTCCTGTCGACCCACACTGTTTACTTAGCTGTTGGGATATCACGTATCACTATTTCACGATTCCCGTTGCAATATTACGGAGCTTCAACACACAAAACCCTGATATGCGAGTTCACGTGTAGATCTGACAGTCCTCGTGACTCGGATCTACGGTTTTGCCCCTCCTGAGCTTTGAACGCTTTGACACTTCTACGGTAACTTTCCTGCTCCTCCGTGAGATCCAACGGCCCACAAAAATTCACGAATTCTCCTCGGAGAATTCTGACCATTCGTTCCTCCTAATGAAACCTGCGAAATGACTCAAGTGTTCCTCTATAGTGGAACTTGTCCACTTGCATGCAAACTTGTGACGCTTCTTACGAACTTCCAGTCACGGCTTCCCTGCACTGTTCTTCATCAAAATTCAAAGGCCTATCCTTCCTGATCTTTGTTGCAACTCTGAGTCTTAGAAAAGACTCCTTGCATGCACTCCTTGCGGAAACCTTTAGACACTCCTAGGTGATGAAAACCTTTGACCCTGCGCACTCCTGCAGTAGAAGTCTTTCAAATACTCTTCTCAGGTTCGTAATCCTGAGATTTCACTCGGCCTCCGCACTCCTTGCACGGATCCTATGCCTATCTACACCTTTGAATGAATGAAAGAAAAAGTTATCTCTATCTGAACCCTTTGTCAATGCACTCCTTGCGGACACTTCAACTGCACTCCTTGCAGAAATCCTTGGTTCAGATAGAGAAACAATTGAAACTCATTCCCTTTCCTTTTTCAGACTTCAAACTCAAACATGAAATCATATACACAGCATATAAATAAAATGTATAACAAGAAGCAAACATTCATGAGAATATCATTCAGCATCAATACATAGAGAAAACACAAACCATGAATTTGAATCAACTCCTTCTATTAATTCAAATGCCTGTACATGGGTGTTCTTGCACAGCTCTCTGCTTACTCCTATGCTCTTCTCAAAAACTCTCATTATTACTATACAATGCACAATGAGGGTGTCTATATCCCGTTTCCCTCTTGCGCTCTCAATTAGTCTAATCTAGAATTAATTTCTATCTACCTGCATTAACTACTTTAAATGCCTCCTACCTACTAAGGATGAGAGAAATCGCTCAAGGTTCGTTTACAATTTACAAGTGCACCTCATCTTAATGGCTCATTTAAGATCGCGCAACAACTTCAAGGTAATTTCAAAATTTGTGTTGGCGCTTGTCCAACTGTCTGATTACTTCCGCATTGGCTCGCTTGATATTGGTGATGCTCCTGCATCAATAGAGGCCACTTGTTTGGATCTGGATGAAATAAACCAGTTGTACAAAACTATCGCATGAGAGGAGTATTATATTAACCCAACTATGGATGGAGTAATCAGCTAGAGAAGCATCACATCTTTTGCTTCTGACTCATACAGATGTTTGGATAATTGGCAACATCGATTACATGAATTTCCCACAAGGAGGTGCATAAGAATAGACCGTGCAGTAATATGGGTTGGTACAGAGATAAGAAAACCTCCCAGTTTTCATGGGCTAAACGACTTAGAGGAATTCTTGATGGAATATGAAAAAAAAGTGTTAGAAAATCATAGGGTCTTATCCCTAGATATTGCATTCAAGGAAACACCTGCAATATGGTGGGGTGCACAAAAAGAAACAATTTAGGACTGGTATCAGTGTAAACGACTGCTGCACATTAGATTTGGCATAGAATATGGGATAAATCATGCAAAGGTATGATGGGAAATGAACACCAGTGGAACACTTAGATAAGTACAAGACACAATAGAGGATGACACCACTAGAGGAATGGCCTCATCACTTTATCCATACATTGGAAGGGATCCCAAGGAACTGCTACATAGACCAAAAGATGTGCAGAGGTACTACAGAATGGACATGATTACAACAGAATTTTTTAGTAACCTTCCCATTCAAACACGAGAACCCCAACATTGATTCAACGATGAAGTTGATACGGGGAGTGATATTTTTTGATAAACCATAGGTTGAAATCATGAAATAATATCAACAACAAAACATACAAACAATTAAAGACTTATTCTCATGCTATAATGTTGAAGAGGAAGAACCAGATGAAGATGACCCGCACAACATTCATATTACAAAGATTGAAGGAGAGAGAGAGATGGAGGGTCCATATCTAGAGTCAGAAGTATTTGTTGCACTAATCAAAGTTAAGAAGGTCAACATTGGGACAAATGAAAATCCTAAAATGGAAATTATTAGAGACTATTGGGATGAGAAAACATTATAAAGAATAATAGAGTTACTGTGTAGACATATTGAACTGTTTCCAACAACATTTACATAGATGAGAGACATAGTAGGGGAGATAGGTGATATGAAGATACCCCTCAAACCCGAGGTTAGACCTATCAAGCATAGATCTTACATACTTAATCCAATGTATAAGAAGAAAGTAAAAGCAAAAATTGACCGAATGTTGGAAGTTGGCATTATAGAATCAGTAGAGGAATCTGAATGGATCAGTCCCATGGTATTCCAAGAAAAGAAGTAGGAGGGGATAAGTATTTGTTTAGATCTGAGGAAACTCAATGATGCTTGCTTACATGACCCTTTCCCTGATCCTTTTATATATGAATTCTTAGAAAATGTGCGAGGCCATGAAGCATATTCATTCACAGATGGATTCTCAGGATACCATCAGATCAAAATATCTCCATAGGATAGGTATAAGATTGTTTTTACTACAGAATGGGGATCCTACCAATACACATCCATGCCCTTTAGATTGAAGAATGCACCAACTATCTTTTCAAGAGTAGTCATAGTTGTTTTTAAGGAGTTCATACATTAGTTTCTACAAGTATATCTAGATGAATAGACTATATATAGTCTTTTGAAGGACCATGTAGAGGTGTTAAGACTAATGTTGGAAGATGCAGGAAATGTCAGATATCATTAAACATCAAGAAATGCATTTTTTGTACACCTTTTGGGATATTTTTGGGACATATGGTGTGTAAACAAGGTTTACTAGTTGACCCTGCTAAGATTGCAGTGATTGTAAATTTACCACCACCAAAGTCAATGCGTGAGTTAAGAGAAACATCGGGACATACAGGCTATTATAGTAAATTTATAAAGAAATATGCATAGATTACTGCACCAATGGAAAATGTTTTAAAGAATGACACCGGATTTAAGTGGGATGAGGATTGTCAACAAGGATTGGACACCCTAAAGGAAAATATGGTGACAACACCTATATTAGTATTTCCGAATTGGGAAATACATTTCATGTGCATGTAGATGCATCAACCATAACACTTGGAGAAATTATGATGCATCCAGGAGCAGGGGACTTAGAGAATCCTATAGCCTTTGCAAGAAGAAAGCTATCAGAATCAAAGCATAGTTACAACACCACAGAAAGAGAAGGCCTAGCCATGGTATATGGACTTCATAAATTCAGGCACTATTTACTGGGTAAACACTTTAAAATGTTCACAGACCATTTTGCCCTCAAATATCTAGTCAACAAGCCAATGTTTGGGGGGAGGATCTGTAGATGGATATTATTATTCCAAGAGTTTGATTTCGATGTGATATTCAAACCAGAGAAGTTGAATGCAGGACCTGATCACCTTTTAAGGGTAACCAATGGAGAAGAATCTACTAACTTGGAAGACAACTTCATTGATGCACAGTTATTTTCAGTACAGGTAGTTGATGAATACTTCATTGATATTATTGAATACTTAAGTGCAGGGGTTGCACCATAGGAATTTAGCACTGTGCAAAAGAAACACTTGGTAGTCATAGCCACAAACTATCAACTCATTGCAGGTCATTTATACAAGATGGGTGCAAATAACATTTCGAGGTGTGTATTTGTTATCCACAATTTTGGTCATAATGATGATAGTATGATGATGTTATGATGATGGAAAATCAAGCTCTTCACTAAGAATACTTTCCTGAGAAAAGTTACACTTGTCTGCTTCCAGAAATCATGTTTTTAAAGAGGTTCGTAGGCTACCTATATACTTCCCTGGGAGAATGCCTGATTCTCGTAGGCTGCATTAAGCTGGAGTGTGAGGGGTTCGCACTGTACCTAACTGCTAGGGTGTGAACATCTTATTAAAGAGGAAAAATATGAAGTTCTCGAGCCTTCTAGAAGGGAATCTTCGAGAAGAATGAGTTGACTAGCGAATGGTTATCTAAGTACTGGTTTTCTTGATATCTTGGGATCATTTCCTATCCAAGTAACTAATATATCTTCTCCTATATATTGAGGAGATTGCTCATGGAAAAGGTTAAGAAGCAAGAAGTAGACTAGCAAGATATTGATTAAAGAATTAGTGCAAGACTGTATGGAGGACTGATACTACAGCAGCTAGAGACAAAAGTAAAGTCATCAAAAGTGGTTGATTTTCTTCATGCATGAGCAAGTGTGTGTGTCAGAGCTAGGAGCCATCGAAAGGAGACCTACAACATCAAGGCTTAGGTTGTAAGTTTCACTTTCAATTAATTCAATACAGTAATATTTCCCTTTCCCATAAAGATGATGTCACTTTATTACATAACTCCTTGATCATATGTATAGATTAGTTATTGAATATATTGACCTGCCTTTACTTCGATTGGTTTGTACTGTGGTGATCTGAACGGGACAAGAGCATTGAAGTGAAGCTAGGAACAACAGAGACCTAAGGAGAGCATTCACAATGTATGTCCATAATCCTTACTTCTTAGTTCGTTCAATAGGCTAGATCTAGGGAAAGTGTAGTATTCTATCCTGTTTTGTTCTAGATCCAGGTGGATCTAGGGAGATCGGTTTGTGTCCGCACTCACGGATTTATCCTGAAACAAAATTGGCGACTCCACTCGGGATCTATTCCCTTTTTATTTATGGTTTTTTGAATTTCCTGTGTCCATTTTCTCTATTTGTATTTTTCTCCTGCTTTGTCAGTGTCTGAGTCCTCAGGATATACTGAGAGACCTTCTGGGTCTATAAGCCAGCTTGAATTTTGCTTGCATTTTCAAAATTTTTATTATCTTCAGGAGTTCTCGCATTGTGTTCATTGACAGCCTGCGAGAACCAGTCAAGTTCACACCCTGCACATAGAGTCCAGTGCGAACACCTCGCACCTTGCTTCAAAGTAGCCTGCGAGAATCCTATCTTCTCGCACTATGTGACACTGCTTGCCTGCGAGCAAGATTTTTGAAAATTTTGAATTTAAGTTTTGACTTTTTCAATTGCTTAGAATAGTTGAATTGCATCTTTTTGGCCCATTGGATCATTGACTTATACATCTCTTTCTTTAGTTTGCTTGCTGGAACATATTTAGGGTTTCTAGGTCTTTCTTGCTCTTGGTAGCTTGACTTTCATTTCTTGGCTCTGTTTGGCATTTTCTTTCTCTCTGACTTCTGGAGTTGAGTGTGTCTAATTGGCTGAGAGCCAGTGATTGGTAGAGAGTCAAGTGCTTGGTGTTTCCTCTTTTTCTTGGTGGTGCGAAAGAACATTTTTCATTTGCATTTGGGAAGACTCATTGGTTTTCTTTTTGTTTTTACTTTCATTGAAAGTGTTGGTTGGGTTGTTTGTTTGAGTCTTTATGATTTGGTTTTCTTTTCTCGTTAGTTAGAGTTCTTCTTGAAAAGTGAACAACAAAGTTTTCTTTCAAGATTTTTGTTTTTGTCATTTTGAAAACGTTGAAAAATCAAATTTTAGAGTTTATTGAAGTATTTGAAAGAGACATATAGAAATTGCTCATCAATATATGATTGTTTGCATTAACAGCTGAAAGGAAATTGAGCATTGCATTTGCATTATAGTGTTGAGTTGATTCATAAAATTTTCTCTCTCTCCCGTAACTAGGATTCATGGAATGAAAAGAATTATATTTCATCATTATCCTTGTATTATTTGGGTCAGAGTCATACATCATGAGTTTCACTCCCGTTACCTTTGAGTAAACAACAGCTTTTAAAAACATTGCGTGATCTTAAAATTGATCTAGTAACTTTTTCTAGGGCTCTTTTACACCAACATATTAGCTAGGCTAGTGCTTTGGAGTAGGAAGAGAGACACACTCTCCAAAAGCTCAAAAAACACACAATAGAATCTTGAGTTAGGGAGTGTTAAATTCCATTTGAAACATATTGTCCTGGGACGCCCTTCTAACACAAGGGTCAAGCACTAGGTCGCATTGGTGTTGGCAGAGTTACTAACCTTGCTTTGTTGACATTGGTGTAGAGATTGCACGTATTACAGGGATCACTCCGAGGTATACCCACAATTATGAGTGGAATCCTTTGAGTTGGTTTTGGGGTAGATACCCTGCCCTTGCGTGTGGATCGGACTGACGACTGTTCCCCCAGGATGTATTGTTGTTTGTGGTGACCTTAGTGGCCTATCTCTCTAGGTTCTTACCCAAGGTGACTGTGGAGGGGAAAGTCTTCACGGTACCTGAAATCGACGTTGATCAAACTCACTCGGGCTCCTTGGAGGGTATACCCACGATTATGTGTGGGATCTTGCACCAGGGCGTAAGTATGTTAATCAGGTCATCAACGTAAATTTTCCACCTTAGCCCTGCCCCTTCTCGTCTCATTGTTGCGAAGTTGGATTTCATCACCAACTAGTGGCTTCGAAATTAGAAGGTATTGTTTGCTTGGTGTTTGCTTCCTATATTTTTCTTTACTAGTGTGTGTTGTTTCTCGGAGTTGACCTAGGATTTCCTTCGTGGAACTTGTCATTTGTTTACAATTGCTCCCCCACGAAATTCATGTAGGATGCAAGGTTTATCCCCGGAACATCCAGACATTTCACGACATTTGCATACCGCAACACCTGAGGGTACCCCTGAGGGATCTCCTCGTCAGAGTGAAGTCCCAGTTGTTACTCCACCACACATGGACATCAGTGAAATCCAAGATGTTTCTACACCACTTCCACAGGTAGAACGCACTGATTCTCTAGGAGATTTTCGAATTACCAATACTATAGAGGACTATCGTGTTCGTCGTGGTGAACGACCTATTGGACGGGTAAATCCTTCTGAAGAAACCGTTGTTACTTCTTCTGAATCAACTGTTGGGCCTTCTCATGGTGTAGTAGGCCAAGATCCTTTTTGGTAGGGTGATCTCCGACGAACCCTTTTTGGTACTGAGTCACCCCCTGTCTACAAAATTAACCCTTACGTGTCTTCTGAAACACAAACTGCACCCGAGACTACTACTTATCGTTTTGTTCTCCCTCCTGAGATGGCCCATCTCGCGAATACTACAAGTGTCCAAACCGAAATTACTGCAGCTACTCTGTCTCCTATCAATACCCAGCGAATTCCTGATGTCATTCTGACATTACCACCCGATTACCACATGCTGAATGTGTTGTTGAATGCTGCCAATCCAACACCTCCGCAAACCCCAGCTATTTCCCCTGGTGGTCCTCCTTTTCCTGGGCATCCTATTCCCGGTTTCATCCCGACGCTCCCTCAGTTTCCTTTTGGTAATCCTAATCCTAGTAGCACTATCCCAATTGTTGCTCCAAACCAACAGGTTCCTATCATTGGACAGGGTGGTACAGTTCCTTTTCCTTTTCCCGGAAACAACACAGTCTCTATGCAACCCATGGTTGGCACGCAACTTCTGGGTGGAACTGTACCTACAGTAGGGGGACCAACCTCACCTTTTGGACAAAATATACCCCCTGAGTTGGCCCAGTATTGGAATCAACTGCTACAGAACTTTCCTCAAAATGATGGGGGGCAGCAAACTGTCCCTACAGTGGGTCAACGTTATCCGGGTGTAACCAATCCTATTTGGGGTTCGGGTCAGACTACTCAACCCCAGGTCCCTACTCAGACTCAAAGTTACAATCCTTGGGGTTACTATCCTATCTATCCACCACAGAGTCAGCCAGGGCCTTCCCTCTATGGACAGTCTGCTTATTGTCCTACTGGGTTGCCAACAGGACTTCCACCCCAAAGCCATTAGTACCCACAAGTAAACCAACAGTTTCCTTTCCTTGCTACTTTGGATTTGCCAGATTTGTCTAGGATTCTAAATGATCATATTCGTCACTCTCCTCAATGGCCTGCTATCCCTGCTAAAATTCCATCGAATATCACGAAGTTCGATGGAAAGACGGGAGAGGACCCAAATAATCATCTCATGACTTTTCATTTATGGTGTTCGTCCAATTCGCTGATGGATGACTCCATTCGTCTACGTCTTTTTCAATGAACCCTTACGGGTTCGGCTACGAAGTGGTACATTGAATTTCCATGAGGTTTCTTTTCTGATTTCCACACCCTAGCCATGGATTTTCTCACACATTACCAGTTACCGATTCGTTACGATACTGGCACTGAGATCTTGACTTCTTTTAAACAAACTAAAGGTACTCACATATCAGACCATATACATGAGTGGAGAAGGAGACGACGTCTCATCAAACTTGAACTCCCGGACCAGTTACTGGCAGAATGGTTTACGAAATCTTTCATGAACGAAATTGGTAAAGACATTGCTATGGGTGGTGTTGTTACAGAGGAGCAGTCTATAATTCGCGCTCAGTATGTAGATCTCATTTACTCGCAAACGGGAACACTTTACAACCTGTTACCTGAACTACCTCGTCCTGGTACTTCCAGCACTTCAACTGCTCCCGCTGCCTCGCATCCAGTTGATGGTGTGATTGGTACTGCTCATACCCACTCACATTCCGTTTCAACTACAACCCCTAAATCCAATTCTTCTAATGTTCAAAATGCTCTGTCTCCTGCTGCTCCCGCCGGTAAAACTTCTGAAGTGAACGTTGTTCAATCTACGTTGACCGGTAAAAATAAATCGAAGAAAGGGCGAGGAAAGAATAAGGAGAGTAAAAATAATAATAAAAATGAGCAAACTAAAACCCCTCCTGTTGATGAACGAGATAAGCGCAAACCACGCTACCCTTGCCTTATCTGTGGTGATGATCACTACATGAAGGATTGTCCTAGACGCGCTGAGGTTAATAAGTTTCTTCAAGGAACGCCCAAACCCTCTACGCCCGCAGTCTTATCTCAACCCTTCCCATCTCAGCAACAGGATTTTTTGGTCATTCAATACCAACCTTCTACATCTACGACATCATATGTTTTGATGTGCACCAGTGATTCTAAGAACAATGACGTTGCCATCGCAACTAGAGCCAAAGACTATTCTCCATCTAAGAAGAAGGTTGACGATTTACCTCCCGATCTGGTACAACCCTCTCCGCCGAATCCACCTATGAACGGTCCTCTTCATCTCGAAAGACTGAGCCTTGATATAGTCCTACGACCTCTGAAAGGTTTCGTTAAGAAGTCGGCATTCAATCCTCATGCTCGTGTGGCCCATAACTATAGCATTGTCGAAGATCTGGCCCAAGCACCTTCAACGATGTCTTCCCTTGAAGTCCTTCTGTCTTGTCCTATGCAACGAAGGGCTCTATTAAAATCCATAGGTGGAATTGATCCTACATATACGAATTTGATAGTATTTGACTTGGAAGACCATGTTCCAAGGTTACCCCCACAACTTTCTTTTTAGATACAAGTTATTGTCTCCGACAAGAACATCTGCCGAACTGTTATTGATGAGGGTGCATCTACGTGTGTAATGTCTTTTACTTGTTGGAAAGCCATTGGCTCTCCTCCGTTAACTGAATCACAAAATACTTTTAAAGCCTTCAATGGCTCGGGTTTTAAGCCTTACGGTGTTCTTCCATCGTTGTCGGTTACTCTCGAAGGTAAGACCGTCCAAGTTGAAGTGGAATTTTTCGATGCTCCCCTAGATTATAATCTTCTTCTTGGTCATAGCTGGGTAGATTCCATGCGAGCTGTTGTATCGACATTGTTTCGTGTAGTCTGTTTTCCCCATCAAGGAAAGATCATTACGATTGATCAACTTGCCTTCTTTAATTCTGATACTCGCACCGGAAACGTGTCGTTTATAGCTAAAACCCCACCAGGTTACGAGAATGTTGGAGTCGATCTCTTAAAAGACTCTTCATTAATGGGTACTTTTCCCATACCACCACCACCCGATATTTCTATGCCCGTCAGTTGCTTCAATTAATATGATCTCTGCCGTCCCTCATGAGCTTCCGGTGTCTTTTGACCCTTGGATAGTCCCTGATCCAGGAGATCATCCTCGTTTCGGCGTCGTTATGCCGTTAAGTCCGATTGAGTCTGCTTATCACGCGATTCAATCGACAACACCTTCTACACCCTCTCCGGAGGAGTTGTCTCCTGATCCTTTTCATGTTATCTTTTCCACTGATGAGATGATCATGTCCGTCATGGCCCATACACCGTGGGATGATGGGCATCATCGTTCCATAATGTTTCTAGAACAACACACTCTCAAGAATTATCAGCGGATTTCGACTCCGTCGACCGTTGTTGTCATAACGATCGTTCCCGGATCTACACGTGATGTGTTTGCGGAAGGGAACCTCAACAATATTTCTCCCATGATACCCATTGATATTTCGGTTAAACCTGGGATAGTTGAAAATGTTCATATTGGAGCTTCGTGTTCTCCAGAGGAAATTGTCACCTATACTGCTTTGTTCAAGGAATTTCGTGATGCCTTTGCCTGGAGTTACGAAGAGATACCAGGTATCGACCCTGCTATTGTCGTGCATGAGATAAAAACATACCCCGGAGCTAAACCAGTCCGGCAGCGCCTCCGTCCTATCCATCCACGTAAAGCGACAGCTATCAAACTCGAAGTTGAAAAACTTCTCAAAGCCGGTTTTATTTATCCCGTGGCTCTGACAGAATGGGTTTCTAACCCCGTACTGATTGATAAGAAAGGTGGTAGTATACGTGTTTGTGTTGATTATCGGGATATTAACAAAGCCTGTCCGAAAGACAACTTTCCAACCCCTTTCGTCGACCAGATTGTCGATGACTATGACGACAGTGAAATCTTTTCTCTCATGGATGGATTCTTCGGCTATAATCAAATTAACATCGCTCCTGAGGACCAGCATAAAAATGCTTTTATTTGTCCTTGGGGTACTTTCGCCTATAGGAAACTCCCCTTCGGTCTTAAGAACGCAGGTGCTACATTTTAGCGTGCTATGTCTTATGCGTTTCACGATATAAAACATATCGTTCAACCTTATTTGGACGATTTTCTAGCTCATTCTTTACATAGAGTCGATCACCCTAATCATCTCCGAGCAATTTTCATTCGTTTTTGGTTCTATCGCATTCGTCTAAACCCTCATAAGTGCATTTTTTGCGTAGAGTTCGGTCGTCTTCTCGGTTTCATTGTTTCACGTCAAGGGATCCGGGTAGATCCTATTAAGGTCGAGGTGATTCTTAATCTCCCTCCTCCTTCTTCACTACGCCAGTTACAAAGTTTGCAGGGGAAAGCAAACTTTCTTCGTCGTTTCATCCCAAATTACGCCGAGATTACTCGTGGTTTCACACATCTTTTAAAGAAAGGTTCAGAGTTTGTTTGGGATAAAATGGCCAACACCGCTTTCGAAGCTTTAAAGTTGTCCCTCACAAAATCTCCTCTTCTTTTTCCTCCGGATTATAGTCGATATTACTTTCTTTATCTGGCTGCTTCCGAGTATACTATTGGCATGGTCCTCGTTCAAGAGGATGATAACCACGATGAACATGTTATTTATTACTTGAGTAGAAGTTTATCATCCACGGAAATCAAGTACCAACATGTTGAGAAACTGGCTTTGGCTGCTGTTCAAGCAGTTCAACGTTTTCGTCATTATATTCGCTCCAGGAAGACTACAGTGATTTCACATTGTAACCCCATGAAACATATATTGACACGTCAATTGCTGGGGGGAAAATACTCCAAGTGGATTGTCATTCTCCAGGAGTTCGATTTGGAATTCGATCGCGCCACGTCGAAGAAATCCTTAGTTTTCGCTGAGTTAATTTGTGATTTTCCCCACACTGCCACGGAAAAAGTAACAGTCGATTTGTTACCTGACGAATCACTTTTCGTTATTAGTACTGACGATATTTGGTACGGAGATATCATTATATATCTCCAAACTCAAACTTTCCGTCCTACTTTGTCTAGTGCCGAATGACGTCGTGTCTGTTATCAAGAACGTCATTATATTATCCTTGGCGATACTCTTTACCATCGAGGCATTGACTCTATCTTTTGACATTGTTTGACTTTTGAAGAAGCTGAGAAAGCTTTGAATGACTTCCATTCAGGGGCATGTGGTGGTCATATGTCTGGGTATGCTACTACCCAAAAGATCTTACGTGCGGGATACTTTTGGCCTTCTTTGTTCAATGACTGCATTACTTTTGTTCAAAAGTGTCATGCCTGCCAGACCTATAATCAGAATATTCGGTCGCATCCTACTCCCCTACACCCTGTAGTCTCAGTAGGTCCTTTTGCAAAATGGGGCATTGATTTTATGACATGTCACCCTCACTTGGCCAGGGGGCATGGTTATATTATTGTAGTTGTTGATTATTTTACTAAGTGGGCCGAGGCGATGCCGACATTTGATAATACTGGGAAGACTATAGCGTTATTTCTTTTCAACCATGTCATCACTTGTTTTGGTGTTCCTCAGGCTATCGTTACCGATCATGGTAGTCATTTTAGGAATTATATGATGTCTGAAATTACAGAGAAGTTGGGCCTTCGTCATGATAGCTCAACACCCTATTATCCACAGGCCAATGGACAGGTCGAAGCAATCAATAAGGTTCTCATAACCATGATTCGACGGATGATAGGAATACATAAAAACAACTGGCACAGGATGTTGTTTTCTGCATTGTGGGCATATCAGACATCTGTTAAATCCGCTACGGGATTTACACCCTTTCGTTTAGTTTATGGCATGGAAGCCATTATGCCAATAGAATGTGAAATACCTTCTTTGAAGCTAGCCGTAGAGCTCTTACCCAATACCTCTGTTGAAGAGGAACTTCTATTGTATTTGATGCGATTAGACGAGACATGACGTGATGCCACTTTAGTAATAGAGGCCCAAAAGAAACACGTTAAGGCACAATATGAAAATCATGTCAAACCTCGTGTCTTCTCTAAAGGAGATCTTGTTCTTCTATATGAATAGGATAAAGATGTCCTAGGAGCTGGGAAATTTGAACCTATGTGGCGTGGTCCCTACATTGTTAGCAAAGTTTTGGAAAAAGGAGCGTATGAGCTAGTTGATTATGATGGTGTACCTTTGAGTGAACCCAGGAATGGGTTGTACTTGAAGAA
>ML776711.1:2132048-2161807 GCA_009831015.1 Picea engelmannii | reverse complement strand
AATCAATTACTTGACATCAACCAATGACATCAATCAAACCAAACCATTTACATCAATGACATATGATCTAACAATCTCCCAAGTAATCAAACCATTGGCATCAATGACAAACCATTGGCATCAATGACAACATGATCCAACAACGTCATCACTCTATGATCTAAGTATGGGAATTCCTACCTCAGAATGGGTATACATGATATTCTGTTGATACTTGGTTGTTTGCAGGTCTCTGATTAGATGTGCTTTTGGTTCTTGACATACACATGCAGTTTACAAAGTCTATCGACTGTCACTGATTCCACTCTCAGACTTTGGGGGGCATTCTGTTATCCACAATTTTGGTCATCATGATGATAGTATGATGATGTTATGATGATGGAAAATCAAGCTCTTCACTAAGAATACTTTCCTGAGAAAAGTTACACTTTTTTGCTTCCAGAAATCATGTTTTTAAAGAGGTTCGCAAGCTACCTATATACTTCCCTGCGAGAATGCATGATTCTCGCAGGCTGCATTAAGCTGGAGTGCGAGGGGTTCGCACTGTACCTAACTGCTAGGGTGTGAACATCTTATTAAGGAGGAAAAATATGAATTTCTCGAGCCTTCTAGAAGGGAATCTTCGAGAAGAATGAGTTGGCTAGAGAATGGTTATCTAAGTACTGGTTTTCCTGATATCTTGGGATCATTTCCTATCCAAGTAACTAATCTATCTTCTCCTATATATTGAGGAGATTTATCATGGAAAAGGTTAAGAATCAAGAAGTATACTAGCAAGAGATTGATTGGAGAATTAGTGCAAGACTGTATGGAGGACTGATACTACAACAGCTAGAGACAAAAGTAAAGTCATCAAAAGTGGTTGATTTTCTTCATGCATGAGCAAGTGTGTGTGTCAGAGATAGGAGCCATCGAAAGGAGACCTACGACATCAAGGCTCAGGTTGTAAGTTTCACTTTCAATTAATTCAATACAGTAATATGCCCCTTTCCCATAAAGATGATGTCACTTTATTACATAACTCCTTGATCATATGTATAGATTAGCTATTGAATATATTGACCTACCTTTACTTCGATTGGTTTGTACTGTGGTGATATAAACAGGACAAGAGAATTGAAGAGAAGCTAGGAACAACAGATACCTAAGGAGAGCGTTCATAAGGTATTTCCATAATCCTTACTTCTTAGTTTGTTCAATAGGCTAGATCTAGGGAAAGTGTATTATTTTGTCCTGTTTTGTTCTAGATCCAGGTGGATCTAAGGAGATCGGTTTGTGTCTGCACTCATGGATTTATCCTGAAACAGTATTGGAACATGAATGGCCCAGAATTTTGGCAAAAGCTCATGAAGGTAGAGTTGGAGGACACTATGTAGGAAAATATATCACGCAAAAGGTATTATACACATGATTATGGTGGCCAATAGTCCATAAAGATGCCAAGGAATACTTCCAAAACTTTGATGTCTATTAGAGTGTTGGAAAACCCAACAAAAGGGATGAGATTCCCCTAAGAACACATGTAACTTTGCATATGTTTGAAATATGGGAAATAGAAATCATTGGACCTATTAATCCACAAACAAAAAGGTCAGGAGCTATATATATCATTACTGCAACTGAATACTTAACAATATGGGTAGAAGCAACACCAATCAAATATTTTAGCACAGAGAAAACACCACACTTATTATTTGAGAAATTGATCACCATATTTGGATGTCCTAGGATATTAATGAGTGACCAAGGAACTCACTTTATTAATAATACCATCAAGGATTTGACTGAGGAGTTTGAACTATATCACTAGAAGAGTACATCATATCATCCTCAGGCAAATGGAATAGTAGAAGCTTTCAATAAGATTTTGGAAAATGCATTGACTAAGATCTAAAATGTTAATAGGGATGATTGGGAGTTGAAAATACCAGCAGTACTATGGGAAAACATGACCACATGTAAGAAGTTGACATAACATACACCATTTAGATTGGTGTATGGACAACAAGAAGTGGTTCCATTAGAATTTATGGTACCCAGTCCACACGTAGCAGTGATTACCAACATGACAGAAACTGACGTAGTAAAGGAGAGGCTAAGACAATTAATGGAAATGGAAGAGGACATGATTTTGGTAGGATTTCACCAGGAAGTACAGAAAGCAAGGGACAAATCCTAGCATGAAAAACATATTAAAAGGAAAATATTTAAGGAGGGAGACCTAGTTCTTCTCTATGACAACAAATTTTTGCAACACTCTAGTAAGTTAATAATGCATTGGCTAGGGCCATATGAAGTAAATACCATCACAAATGGGGAATCTATGAAACTATAGGGCTTGGGAGGAACATAACTGAAAGGCATGATCAACGGTAGTCGATTGAAACTGTACATGAACAATCGACCTACTAACTCTTAAAAATTACAATGCAGTAAGAAAGTCATGTATATAGTGTACTATAGTAGATATTAGGATAGAAAAATGATAAAAATAAATAAAAATGGGGAAAAGAATAAAAACAGAACATAGAAATAGAAAAAGAAGAAAAACACAAAAAGAGGTAGAAGTTGACTAAACAACATGAAAGTGAGAAAAAATTTGCGTGCAACAATTACTACGACAACATTGAAAGACAACGCGTAGGAAAAATTGCACTTGACTCAAATGCATGGAAAAAGTGAAAAATAATAATTACCGGGTCTATAAAGTGAAAGCATGTGTTAGTTCAACACTTAGTGATTTTTGAGTGCATAGCAAGATACAAGTGTGTGCCCTAGCTAGACTTGTGAAAAGAAGTGAACGAGTGTGTGAATTGGATAAAAGATGAAACCACCAAAGTTTGGTGCTCCAGGCTAGTACATACGGGTTACTCAACATAGAAAAATGTGGAAGGACAGGATGAGGGATCCCGAGAACATGGTCGAGCTTGAATATATCACCACATCAGACATGGAGTCAATCAACCTGACACGAGTTGAAGAGGAAACATCGACAACGCTCCAAGGGGAAGTAGGGCAGAGTTTTGGTACCCAAAATGGGATTATGAACCATAATCTTGAAACATTTGCTAAACCTGATGAAACGACGGGTCAACAACAGGACCACGATGAAGAGGTTTTGGTCGAGGACATCACCAAAAGGCCAAATTTTGAGTGGGAAGAAGATGACACAGAAATAACAAAGGCATGCCCATATGATGTTGGGAAGAAAAAAAAGGAGTAGGAAGCCATGAACATCACACTTCCATACCTCCTATACGTAGTGTTCACTATGGGAACATGCTCAGAAAAGTACCTAAATTGAGGTACTCAGACCACAATGTGCACGATGCAACCAAATTCCCATATTTGGCTGAAGAAGCCTATTTGGAAAACACAGGGGAAATTGGAACCCTAGGAAAACCTATAATGGAGCTCGCCCAGTGGATAATGGGCCTATACAACTTCAGGGTAATGAACCTCCTAGACATACTACACTTCGGGTGCGGTAAAAACGTGGGGCTCTGCGTCAAAAAATTATTAACATGGGTACATGGTGGAATCCTTTAGATGGATAGGTTGGTACAACTATATGTGGTGTTGATCGCCAAGATTACATGATTACATAAATTGACACATAACCATAGGATTTCTTGGATAACAAGGCGCGGGAGAAGGAAATCACTGAGCTAGTAAAAGCACAATTTGGCACTAGCAGGGGAAATAGGGGAATTTTTCTCAAAGACATTAATGACAATGTGACAAGGTTCTCCAGCAATATTATGGCTTGCAAGATATTGAGGAAGTGCAGGAAATAAGAATCTCCAGCAGGAGTCATCGCAGTAGCTGCACAATGTAAAAAAGGACCAATGTTCAATTGGGCGTCGTACCTCCTGAACCAATTTTTGGTTGATTGCAGAGATGCACAGGATAATGGAACCAAGTTCCATTACTCTTGGCTCGTCATTATTATACCCTTGGAAGGGTGGTAGGACCCAAATTTTTCAACCTTACTAGATATGAAAGGAAATTTCTATGCATCTAGATATGAGCCCCTCTGGAAGGCCAAGGACAATAAAAATTAGCAGGAAAATAACACAGTATTTGTGATGTTTTTTGAAGAAATACAACAACACACAACCAATGTGTGGCACATTCCTATGGATGTAGTCCAGGAGACTAAAGGGATAGCCAGGTCTAAGGCATCAAGGCATCACATGTGGATCTAGGCCACAAGGGATCGAAAGAAGACATGGTTGGAGATGAAGTATTGTGTCACAAAGGAAGACATTGATTGGGTAATTAGATACTCGCCAGCAAAGTGGAAGATCCCAGTAGAAAAACCAACAACAAATCCAACCATGATACAATCCACCAAGCCCAAGGAAAATGTTGAAGTAGATTCCTCAACAAAAATAAAAATCCCAGTTGATAACACTATAAAGGCTGCAGCATGGAATAAACCATCAAGAAGCAACACGATACCTAAAAGAACAAGGAGGATAACAACAATGACAAGGATAGACAACTAGTAGGATGCCAGAGAAGCGGATACATCGCAGGATGGTGAAGAAAGGGTACATATTACAATGAGTGGGGTGCATCCCTCATAGAAGAAAAGGAAGCCAACGTAGGTATAAGAGGCATGCATAAAGAGGAAGTATATCACGGAAGACCCATTCATCACCCTGAAAAAGGATGATGTTGAGTTCATTGAGAACAAGGTCCAATATACGGGGGAAGAGGTGGTCCATGTTGCAGAGGAACAAAGAGAAGATATCATGGCCAAACTCATATAAGTCCAAGAACTTATACAACAATTACAGAATCAAGCAGTACCATAGGCCATAACAAAGCTACATGAAAAGACACAGTGACCCCCTACGTAGAAAAAAGAAGAGGAGACAGTTCAATTGGTAGTGTAAGGTAGGGACACATTCATAGTCACTCACCAAATGATCAGAATGGATCAAGAGACTGTGAAAAAACCCATAGAGGGGAATTGAAAAATTTGAAGTAGTCATGGCACAGATACCCACCAAGGCATTATACAGACTCTAGGCTAGTATAATGCAAGAAGTACAATCTAGAGCTCGCACAAATATGACTAACTTGGAGGTGGGTAGGGGAGTCACTGAAATGTTACAAATCACCTGCGACCAGCTGACCTTGGAGAAATAGAAGGAGAAAGAACGCACTGATAAGATAGAGAAGGGTCTAACAACATTATACAACCATATCCCATACAGTGCAAAAGCACCAGAGAGGAGCGCAAAAGAAAAGATTAAAATTATTTCACAGACAATTTAGGGATATAGGCAGGAAATCAAGGAATTCCTGAAAGAAAATTTGAATCCTACAACTCCTCCTGAGGTTCCAGAACAGAGAGAACAACAATCCGCACTCTAGATAGCGAAGATGGAAAAATAAGCAAGGGAATTTGTAGAGTTGTTCGACATAACTGCGAATATTTTGACTTTTTTAGAAGAGGATGCAAAGGTCCAACACTTGGACCAAGAAGAGGATAAAATCAACGCTACCATATAGGAGTTAAAGAAATAATAGAAAATAGTGAGTATCACAAAGTGCTTGAAGGGCACCCAGGAAATGAAGAATCTGTAGACATAGTTAAAGACAACGCAGACAAATAAATAAGAAATACAAGCCCAATTGAAACCTCTCTAGGAACAAGCAGCATAGATGATTGTGAAGTTGGAGGAAGAGAATACAAGCATGGCACAGGCACATTCATACGGCACAAAATTACTACAGGAAGAGATAATAGTGCAGATAATCAACACCCTAATAGAAAAAGTAGAGTAGAAGAGGGTAAAAGGAAAGGAACGCGTAGAGAAGTTCCATAGTTTGGAAAGGATGTACATGGAGCACACACTACCTAAGTGGTTGATGATGAGCCACATGTCAGTGTTGGGTACCTGTTGGGTGTAGGCCTATTTTGAGAAGGAAGATTATTTTTGGTGTAGTTCTATTTTGATAATGAAGTATATTTTGGGCATGAGACTATTTTTTGAGAAGGATTTGTTTTGGGAAAGACCTATTTTTGGAAAGGAAGACCTAATTTTGTAGTGCGCACAATAGGTGGAAAGAAATAAACATGTAGAAAAAGAAGGAAAAGAAACATGCAGGAGGAAAAGCAATGTGGCAGGCAGGAAGACGATCCTAACCATGATAGGGTTAGGGTTTTTGGACAAGATTGTAATGACTATAAGCTAATAAAATAGTATAAATAAGGACCTAGGAGGTCTAGGAAGGAGAGAGATATCATAAGAGAGAGAGAGAGAGAGTTGATTATTATGAATTATGGGGTTTTAATTGTAATAATTCTTGTAGAAGAGTCAAGTAAGGTAGTCTTTGAGGGTTAGGTCATAGGATGAGGAGCCTCGTGTGATATAGTCTGCCTCATAGAGGGTTCTTACCCTCAATATTGATTGTATTAGTGAAGATGTAATGTGTGCGGTGCAAGATTTTGTAGCAGAATAAATAAAAGAGCAGAGAAGCCAGATATTTGTGGATCTAGCCCCAGGAGGGGGTGAACCACGGTAAACCTTGTGTTATGTGTGATTGTTAATGAGTGTTTACTTTTTGTTTATCATTGACTTAAGAATGAATGGTTAAAGTGGCTTTACCAGCATGCATGCATAGATTTAAAGACAAATAAATCATAGAAGTAATTGAATGATTAACAAGGATAATGCATATGGAAGAAAGAACACAATCACAGATCCCCACTCATTCCTAGACTAAAAACACTTGAGTATTGTAGTCCCCCATAAATGTTATCTCGGGTGAGATTGCATTGTGCACCCTGTGCGCAGTGTTGCCTTCTAGTTTATTAGGAGGGACAATATTTTTTGAGGGTTTTGTTGGAAACCTATTGAGATACAAACTTGGGTGAACCTAAGAAGAAGTAAAAGAAGAACCAACACATGGTAAAACATTGTGTCACTATGTGGAATGTTTCTTTTATATCTTGCAATGGTCTATAATAAATTAATGAATCTATGGATTTAAATTACAATGCACACTAGAATAAGTTATGTTAATTACTGCAGCATGAATGTTAATGAATGAATATGGATATGGTAGATATGATATATCTGAGGTAGAATGAATGTCTAACATCCCCATGAGAACCATCCCTTCCATGACTGCATACATATGGATCCTGTAGTCACCCATAAACCATCTCATGTGAAACTTGATTGTGTACTTTGTGCGCATTGTTTCCTTCTGGCCTCCAAAAAGGCCGATGGTTTGTAGGGTTTTTTTGGAAACCTGAGGTAGAACTCACGTCATCCCAAACATTCCAACAAATGGTTTTGTGCCAGCTAGAACTCAGAAGAACATCTTGGAAGGGATTTGATGAGAAGCACAAAGAAGAGAATGTAGGAGTAGAAGGGGATGCTTAGACCATGGAATCCAAATAAGAAGGAGATTGAAATATGGTTGGAGACAAAAAAACTCATGTTTGTGAAAAAATATAATATAAACTCCAAGTATACACCAGGACAATATTTGGAAAGCTATGTATTTACTAATCTTCATGAGGCATTTTTCTATTATTTCCCAGAGTTGCTGCAAGAGTGGATATTGAGGTTTAAGGATAATCACCCCACTAACTAGATAATATTAGTAGAGTGGACTACTGAGATTATTACGCGTTTAGAAAGAGTAAATAATAAATTCATGTACGTAGTGGATTTCTGGTTAGACAATATTATTGCAGGATTTATCACCGAGTTTGCAATGGATACTTTGAAGTCATACATTATTGCAGAGAGGGATTTTTTGAAGGGACCAAGTGGAAGGTACATTAGATCATTTTACATGTCGACCAATATTTTATTGCATGATACAGGTCTGATGACAATGGATTCAAACAACTAAATCACTCTACACGCATGTCGGAACTGGGGGAAGCACTAAGGACGATCTGAGATATGGAGAAGGCTATGGAGAGAGGTTATAAGAAGGAAGCAATGAACCCAATTATGGTGGATGATGAACATACCAAGGAGATATTGGATAGAGCAAGATTGAAGTGCAACGGATGACCCTAACAGTATAATATCAATAGTAAAAAGAGGGAAGTAGCTGAGCGGGAGGGCTTGGACAATGATGAGGATGAGGTAGAGAATATTCATGTGACATGGAAGATTGAGGAAATCCTACACACCACATATGAGAGGAAAACCATATGTCAAGGGTCAAAAGTAGAAGAAGGCTCTCCATTCCATAATTTAATTAGTGTGGAACTCACAACCCCATGTGCAACCAAGACATCTAAAGAAGAACAAGAATCGGTTAGACAACAAGTGACTAGTAGTAGAAGTATTTTATTAGGACAAGGGTCCAATTCAAATGGAAGAAAAACTTCATCTAGCAGTAGTCAATTATCATAGAAGTTATTGAATGATTAACAAGGATAATTCATAAGGAAGAAACAACACAATCACAGATCCCCACTCATTCCTAGACTGCAAACACTTGAGTATTACAGTCCCCCATAAAATCTATATCAGGTGAGATTGTGTTGTGCACCCTATGCACAACGTTTCCTTCTAGTTTAGAAAGAGGGCCGATAGTTTTTAGGGTTTTGTTGGAAATCTATTGTGATCCGAACCTAGGTCAACCCAAGAAGAAGAAAAATAAGAACCAAAACATGGTAAAACATTGTGTCATTGTGTGGAATGTTTCTTTTATATATTGCAATGGTCTATAATTAATGAATGAATCTGTTGAGTTAAATTACAACGCACACTAGAATACATTATATTAATTACTGCAACATGAATGTTAATGAATGATTATGGCTATAGAATGGTAGATCTGCTATATTTGAAGTAGAATGAATTTCTAACATCCCCATGAACACCATCCCTTCCATGACTGCATACATATGGGTCCTGCAGTCAGTCACCCACAATCCATCTCGGGTAAGACTTCATTGTGTACTTTGTGCACAGTGTTTCCTTCTAGTCTCCAGAAAGGTCGATGGTGTGTAGGGTTATGTTGGAAACTTGAGGTAGAACCTAGGTCAGCCCAAGCATTCCAACAAATGGTTCTATTGCTAGCCGGAACTCAGAAGAAAAATTTGGAAGGGATTTGATGAGAAGGACAAGGAAGAGAGTGCAGGAGTAGAAGGGGATGTTTAGACCATGGAATCCAACTAAGAAATATATTGAAAGATGGTTGGAGACAAAAAAAACTCAAGTTTGTGTAGAAAGCCAATAGAAACTCCAAGTATACACCATGCTAGTATTTGGAAAGGTATGTATTTACAGATCTTCATGAGGCATTTTTCTGTTATTTTCTAGAGTTGTTGCAAGAGTGGATATTGAGTTTGAATTATAATCACCAAAATATTTGGATAAGATTAGTAGAGTGGACTACTGAGAATATTACGCATTTAGAAAGATTCAATAATAAGTTCACGTGCATAGTGGATTTCTAGTTAGAGAATATTGTTGCAGGATTTATCACCGGGTTTGCAGTGGATACTTCGAAGTCATACATTGCTGCAAAGAAGGATTTTTTGAAGGGACCAAGAGGAAGGTACATTAGATCATTTTACATGACGATCAATATTTTATTGCATGATATAGGTGTGATGACAATGGATTCAAACAACTAAATCACTTTGCACGCATGCCGAAACTGGGGGAAGCATTAAGGATGTTCTAAGATATGGAGAAGGCTATGGAGAGAGGCTATAAGAAGGAAGAAATGAACCCAATTATGATGGATGATGAACATACCAAGGAGATATTGGATAGAGTAGGAGTGACGTGCAACAGATGACCCTAACAGTATAATATCAATAGTAAAAAGAGGGAAGTAGCTGAGTGGGAGGGCTTGGACAGTGATGAGGACGAGGTAAAGGATCTTCATGCGACATGGAAGACTGAGGAAATATTGCAGACCACATATGAGAGGAAAACCATATGTCAAGGTTCTGGCACAGAAGAAGGCTCTCCATTCCATATCTGAATTCACTACTACATATTGAAAAATTTACGACGACTAATTGCGATGAAAGTACCCTTTCATTGCAAAATTCAAGATAAATAGTTCAAATTTTCAATTTTTTTATAAATCCATCTCGCATTTGTTGCTCTTGCGATGAAACCAGACTTTCTTTGCAAGAGCGATGAAAGAGAAGATAGTGGATTGTCATCGCTCTTGTAACGACCTTTCGTTATCGTCATAAGAGCGATGATAACCATTGACTGTTACATTATTTGACAATATCAACATTGACCGTTATACTGTTTGAAAAAGTCAACATTGACTTGGTCAACATTCATCGCTCTTGCGACGAAAAAAATATCTATAAATATTTTTCAAATTAGAGATGTTGCAACAATCTTCCTATAACAACAATGGTTCAAAAAGGGTATTTTTGTGTGAAAGAATGTCGTAGAATATTAGAGGTGGAAAAAAATGTAAAGAGGGTGAAAAGGGTGATGGCAGATGTTATTTCCCTTGCAAAAGATGTTGCACTACATGCTCCATAAGAATTTTAATAGAAACAAATAAAAAACATTGTAGGAAATATGAGCACATTGATGGGGGATCGAATGAATATCGTCCCATGGTAATTAGATATATATTCATTATTTGATTTTATATTGTCAATTATATATATATATATATATATATATATATATATATATATTGTTTGAATATTTGTTATACACACTAATTTTTCATGATTGTTTGTAATTAAAAAGTTAAAGTTTCCCTCTAACTTTGTACAGAATATTGCACCAAGTAGTAGTATAAATGATGTTGTACAAGCTGAGGAAGATGATCAAGAAAATGAGGATCTCATGGAAGAAGATGATGGGAAAAATCAAGTTAATGATCACATGGAAGAAGATGATGGGATAAATCAAATGATCCAAGATTTTTTTTCTCAGCCTGATGAGGATGGGGAAAATGATGGTATTTATGATGAACCTCTATTAGAAAAGGCAAATAAATGACTTTATGAAGGCTCAAGAGAAAATATTATCTCCGCTACATTGTTGCTAGTGAACTTAAAGGTTATGAATAATTTGTCGAACACTTGTATGACACAGATCCTAAGGTATGTAATATGTTTCATCTCATATACATAAATGTTGACTTTTTTCTTTTTTCCTTTTTAGTGTTAATTAATGTGTAAAATAAGAATGCAATTGTAATGATTAATATTCTTTACATTAACTAGTTATTTGTTATGTTGTATATTTTTAGGTGAATGTCTTTTACCATCGTCAAATATTTTACCTTGCACATATCAATATTTGCATGCCATTATGAAAGACATTGGAATGGATTATCAAACTATAGATGCATGTCCTAATGATCCTATTATATATTATGGACAACATGCTTGGAAAACAGAATGCTCGCAATGTCTTATCAGTAGATATTGAACCGATCAAGTAACAAAAAGGGTGCCTCGAAAGTTTCTTTGTCATATTCCCATAATTCCACATTTGCAGCGATTTTTTAGGTGTGAAAGCATAACACAATTTATGGATTACCATGACCGTAGCAAAAGTGGAGATGGTGTTCTTCGAATGTCTGTCGATGGTTATGCATTTAGGGAAAATGGGTAGATTTCAATGATGAACCTCGTAATGTTAGGCTTTCATTGGCAGTTGACGATGTTAATCCATTCAAAGAGCTTAGGTCTATTTACTCAGTGTGGCCTATTTTTGTTAACAATAGAATTCTTCCTTGGATGTCAATAAAGAGGGATCACATAATGTTGACAATGATTATTCCAGGTTTTTGTTTACATTAATTTTTTGAATGTAACATTTTCATTTATTTATTTTTATGCATAATATCTTTTGTTTATTTATTTACTTATATATACATATCATGGTTATAGTAATTATGTGTAATTTCAAACAATTAGGTAAGTACCAAGTTAAAGATATGACTACATATATTGAGCCTCTTATCGATGAGCTACTAAAGTTATGGGATAGGATCACTATGTATGACAACATATGTAAACCAATTGGGGAGAAGAAATTTAGATTCCATGGAATAATTTTATGGACAATTCATGATGCCCCGGAACTAACACATTTTGTGGTATGTAGCATTTTATTTCTCTTTAATACTATATGATTTTTTAAAGATACCATGTTGCATGTTTAATTTTTAAATAATCTCATCGTATAATTGACATTAATCCATCTGTTGTAGGTCTTCAAACAAAGGGTAATTTTGCATGTCCAGTTTGTGGTCCTATGATGAAGTATCATCATTCAAAAGTTTTAGGAAAGGTGGTGTTTGATGAGTATAGATACCTCCTCCCTAAGAACCATAAGTATCGTACTACTGAAAAACATATTTTCAATGGGAAAGAAGAGATTGGTTTAAAACCACGAAGAATGACACCTCACCTATGGAGGTTGGAATATAATAGAAATCGTTAAGGTACACAATTTCTTTGTGTATCGTATATGTAATGTTTTGAATTTTTACTTTAATAATTGAATTTATTTTACCGTATTTGATAATTATTGTTGTCATTTCTTGTATGCTTCATGAAGGCCTCCATCATGAAGGTATTAATAATGGGCTTCCACAAGGAATGAAATGTTATCCCACTCAATTCATGAGGTTTTCCTACTATGAGGAGCTAAAAATAGCTCATTTGTTTGATACAAAGCATATCAGGAAGAATATGACATAAGTGTTATGGAAAATCATAGATGGTAGGAGGGATAAAGAAAACATTGTCAAAATTTGTACTGACATTCAGGAAGCCAATCATGCAATGTGAAGTGTGATCCATTCAAATAGAGATGAAGACCAAAATAACCTTTCATGGTTATTAACAGAGAAACAAAGCAATGATGTAAAATAGGTCATTCAAAGAAATAAATTTTCCATGGGTTTTGCTTCAAACATAAATAATATCTTAACTAAGAAAGGTGAATTTGGTGGGGTAAAAACACATGATTGGCATACCTACATTACGGTAATAATTTTGGTATACATATTTATATATTGTCCTTATACATCTTTTAAGTTTTTTTTTTTTTTTGTCTACTTTGGTCGAAACAAATAATGATTCATTTTTTTTGTTACAATATGTTCTACATCTATCTCTCCCAAATGACTTTGACAACAACTTCAAACAAGTTATATATGATCTTGGAAAATACATGAGGTAAGTAGTTGTGATTTATATGCAAAATGTTCTTCCAATTTGTTGTTGTACTTAATGACATGTGTTTTACTTGTACTGTAATATATATTATGTTATGCTGAAACATGTTATTTTCTTGTGTCATGATCTCATGTAGATGGTTGTGATTGAAAGAAATCCATGAAGATTATATAAAGTATTGGAAGAGAGAAATTCCTCAAATAATGTGTGAAATGAAAAAGTATATACCTCCAACATTTTCCAATGCACAACACTACCGCATACACCAAGTTGAGGAGATTGAAATTTGTGGGCCTATACACACAAGGTCAATGTGGATGGTGGAGAGGCACTTGAAATCATTGAAGGCTTTGGTTAGACAAAGAGCATGTCTTGAGGATTCTATGGTGGAGGGATATATGGTATATCAATCCATGGTGTATATTAGTCAGTATCTTCCTAAATTAGTAGCGTCAACTATGCATGCAGTGGATCGCATTTGGGATGTGAACTCCATCAAAAAAAAATGAAGATTAGGGGCACCTATTGGGGAAAGGTAGAATGAAAAAAATGATAGGTAATAATAATTGTGGATATTTATATTAATACATATAAATTTTCATTTTTTGTGTATATGATCATACTCATTAATATATTAATATTTTTTATTTCATAACTTATTAATGTTTATAACCATGGATCTTATAACTAATATTTAATATTGGTCAATTATGATTTTTTGATTTAGTTTCTCAAGAGTGGGATGCACTGCATTTATACATTGCAAACAATCTTGAATCGATGAGTTTATGGATTGAAAGATGTCAACAACATCATGGAGGTAGGTTATCATGGCAATGACTATTTGAATTGGTTAGAGAAGCTCATTGTAACAGAGATGCCAATGTTATGCAAAGGGAAATTGATTTAACATATGATTTGAAAGATGGTCAGAAAATAAAATTCACCCATTTTATTTGGTTATTTTATATTATATTAATGTGACTACATGTGTACTATATTTTTTAGATACTTTCCAATTTATATAAATATATATGTTAATTTATTAATTGCCAATGCATCTTTTACATATCTGGCATATTACAGTTGAAACACCACAAGGCTATGTGGTGCAATGGTCGTAAATTTCGCATCAAACAGTTGGATGAAACCAGGAAAAATTCTCATAGTGGGATAACTGTAGTATTTCAGGTCACTAATGTTTCCTCTAGGAGTGACAGACATCCCCTAGAATTTGAAAATACATACTATGGGTATGTGAACGATATACTTGAGTGTGACTTTAATTCCTTCAAATTAGTTATGTTTGATGTCAAATGGTATAGGTTACGAATCCATGAACACGATGAGGAAAGAAATATTATTCAGCATGCCAATGGATTTCCGATGATTAAAACAATGGTTTTTGAAAGAGGACATGATCACTATTTTTTTCCAAGCCAATGGGAGCAGGTATTTTACTCAAATGTTCCAGGTGAGAGGGATTGGTCATTTGTTGTTAGATATGATCTAAGAGGAAGAGAAGTTAAGTATACTTATGTACAGGAAGAAGATAATATTGAATATCAAGAAGATGATTCACCACATCAGACAGAATTGGAAGATCATGCAAGGTCGACAGACGAAGAAGACGAAGAAGGTCATGATCTAGGCGTAGAAGACATTGTAGTTCTTGATGACGATGTCAATGAAAATATTCTCGAAAATGACATTGATGAAGATGATGATATCGTCAATCCTTTCAACACCATGTATGAACCAGATGATGATACATATGTCGATTTCGATGAAGAAGAAGATACATAATAAGGATTATTATACAGATGTTTATTTGGATCAGGTACATGAATATATATTTTAATTTGTATGAATTATTATCTTAAAATAATTTAATTATGTCATGGGTTAATTACATTTTTTTAAGTTTTATACGATTCTTTTATATCCTATGTTACACGTTGTTTAATTATTATGTGAAACCTGAAAATAGTCATTGTTGGCACAGGGGCAGGCCCAGGGTTCATCTCTAACATTGCACCAACAAGCTCTAACTACTGGCCCTTTCGGAAACACTTGCAAAGAAGATGCAATCTCACTCAAAGTAGCTATAGGGGGTTGCAGGACACAAGTGTCTACAACCAGAGGAAATACAAAGTGGATCCAGGCCAACACTCTCACATAGATCTAGTTGTTCTTTATCTTTATTAAGCCTATTGTGAGAACTATATCTCATATATACCACAATATTGCATTAACAGTCTATCAGAGATCAGAATAACACAACAACACGATGTATGTGATTCACCCTCTCCCTAGGGCTACGTCCATAGAACTGTTCTTTATAATATATTAAGTGAAAGAATAAAGTCCTATCTGCACTCTGAGCTAGAAGATCTTCTCTCTTTCTCTCTTCTCTCTTTCTCCCTTCCCTGCGCACCCAGCTGTAGGGTTGATCTTCGCACCTAGCTGAAGATCTTACAACACAGAATGCTCTCACAATACTTGTCTCTCAACAATAACAACAATCACTCAAAAACATTAACTACAACCTGATCCCAGGTCCTCTTGACCTTTATTTATACATTACAATAGCTCACCAACAACCTTAGGCCGAAACCTAAGTGACAAAATCCTAGATAAAAAAACCCTAGGTGTCTAAAACACTAGGTCAACTTGACCCGCATTTTCAGGGCTTCGCCAAACTGTCTTTCCTTCTTTCCTGTGAGGTGCTCCAAATCATCTACCGATGGATTTTTCTACTTGTTGAGTTGTCCATGATATGTCTTCCTTGCTGATATATCATCCTCGATCTCCTCATCCAATGGCTTGATTTCTCTTATTTCGCTCCTTCTTTTCTACTCTTCTACTCACTTCGACCCAGTATCAGTCACTCTGTCTTTCGCACAGTTCACATTCCATCTTTTGTACGTTACTCTTTTCTTACTTCCATACCCAAGCACCAACATGCCCCCAACACTCACTTGTGACTCGTCCTAAGGCACTTCATATCTGACCCTTCTGATTTTCTTCTTCTTCAGGCTGGGTGCAGTAGCCCGTGCTTTCTTCTCTTTCCTTTCCCACTGTGTGCAGACTGTCTTTCCTGTGTCTGGTACCCAGTTTCAACTACACCTGGTACTTGGACCCTTTTCCTTATGCTTTTAGCGAGAGTTGCAAGGCAACTGGTTGTCATAGTACAGTTTCAACCGACTCTTGTTCACCAAATCTTCCTTCCATTCTCCATTCAAGGTCTTCAACTGTGCAGCTCCTCCTTCTGTGACATAGACAACCTCATATGGCCCCAACCAATGTGCTCTGAATTTTCCTGGACGCTTCACGAATTTGTTGTCTTATATCGGTACCAAATTGCCTTGCTTAAATGCCTTCTTCTTGATGTGTCTGTCATGGTAGGCCTTTTCTCTTTCCTTCTATACTTGCTGATGGAATCCTTCAATAAATATGTCTTCTTCTAGTTCGACCAACTGTGTGAGCCTCTCTTTAACAGCGCCAGTGTCATCCATATCTGTAAAGGTTGTGATTCTTAAGCTTGGGACCAAATATTCCATCGGGACAACTTCTTCGAGACCATAGAACAACTTAAAGGGGGTCTGCATTGTTAGCTTCTTGCAAGTGGTTCTATAGGCCCATAGTACTACTGGTACTCTTAAATCCCAGTCATCCATTTTCACACTACAAATCTTCGCCAACGTTGTCTCCAAGATCTTATTGAATGCTTCAACTGTCCCATTCGCTTGCAGGTGGTAGGGTATGCTCTTTTTATGATGGACTACAAATTCCTCGGTCAAGGATTCAATGGTCTTATTAATAAAGTGTGTGCCTTGATCACTCATAAGGATCTTTGGGCATCCAAACCTGGTTATGATGTCATCAATATGAATCATGTAGCTTTAGTTCCACTACAATCTCTAATTGCTCTTGCTTCAGCCCATCTTCTCAAGTACTTTGTTGTAGTGATTATGTATCTAGCTCATGTGCGCTTTCCTGGTGGTTTTATAGGTCTCATGAAGTCAATGGCCCATTTCTCAAATGCTTGTAGGGTTAGCTGCGGTGATAAAGGAATTTCATCTCTTCTGGATGGTTTCCCAACTCTTTGGCATACATCGCAGGCTCTATAATAGTCTTTAGCATTTATGTCTAAGGTTGGCCACCATAGGCCATCTCTAAGAACCTTTTGTGTTTGTTTCTTTTCCTGTGTAGTGTCCTCTTGTGATGCCTTGATGATCTTCTATGAGGATTAATGGTTGCTCTTCCTCCATAACACACCTCCTCAATATCTCATCATGTCCCATCTTGTATAGTTTTCCAACTATAAGTGAAACGTCTGCAACGCACACTACCAGCTATTTCTTCTAGGTGATTGTATATTCACTAGATGCCATTCTTGTTGACAGGAACAAGATTATCTCCGTGAAGTGATCATCAATCTTTCTAATGACCAGAAACTGTGCATCCGACAGTGTCTCCTCCAAACTGGTAGGCTCTTCTCCATCTTCCAACCTCAAAAAGTGGTCTAGACCTTTGTTCATTCTTCCTACCTTAACTACAATATCAAAATCATATTCCTGAAATAGCAGAATCCATCTGCATATTCTCCCCCCCAACACTGGCTTATTGAATAGGTATTTCAGTGCAGAGTGATCAGTAAACATTTTAAAGTTTCCTCCCAACAAGTAGTGGAGAAACTTATGAAGTGAATACACCATGTCTAACCATTCTCTCTCAGTGGTGGTGTAATTAATATCAGTTGTTGATAGATTCCTTCTAGCAAAGGCTAACAGGTGGTCAATGTCTCCATATCTCGATTGTGCTAACACAACTCCTAATGCAATAGAATATGCATCAACATGCACGTGAAATTCCTTGCTCCAATTTGGGAAAACCATAATAGGCGTAGTAACCATTTTATGTTTCAGTGTGTCGAAGCTCTACTGACATTCTTCTTTCCAATGAAAATGACAGTCTTTTTTCAAAATCTTCTCCATGGGTGTTGTGATCTGTGCATAACCTTTAATGAACTTCCTGTAGTATCCAGTATGTCTCAGCGCAGTGCACAGTTGTTTGACTATAGTAGGAGGGGGCAGATCAACTATAATGGAAATCTCATATGGGTCTACCAGCAGTCCCTGTTTACACACAATATGACCTAACAACACTCCAAAGGGTAAAAAGAAGATGCACTTCTTCAGGTTTAAGGAAATCTGACACTGCCTACAATTATCCAACATTAGTCTTAAACATTCAATATGATTTTGTAATAAGATAAAAATAGTCCAATCATCAAAATATGCTTCCAGAAATTTATGTAAAAACTCCTTGAACGCTTTGACCACTACCCTAGAAAAGATGGTTGGGGAATTATTCAATCCAAATGACATCACTGTATACTGGTAGGATCCCCATTATGTTTCAAATGTGGTCTTATGGCGATCTTCCTTGGCAATCTGAATTTGATGGTATCCTGAAAATCCATTTGTAAAAGAATATACTTCTTGTCCTCCTACATTATCTAACACTTCATCAGTAAATGGTGTAGGGAATGGGTCATGAAAACAGACATCATTCAACTTCCTGATATCTACATAGATCCTGATCTCTCCGGTCTTTTTATCCTGCACTACCATAAGGCTAATCCATTATGACTCTTCAATAGGTTCTATGATTCTTTCCTCCAATAGTCTGTCGAGTTCAATCTTCACTTTCTCCTCATATTTAGGGTTCAATCTATAGGGTCTCTATTTAACTGGCCTTGCATATGGTTTCAAAGGGATCCTCATCTCTCCCATGGTCCCTTTAATTCCCTTCATATCAGTGAACTTGGTTGGAAACAATTCCTGATATTCATGCAGTAACTATGTGATCTTGTCAATAACGACAGCATACCAATAATCTCCAACATTTGCAAGCTTCAGTGTTTTCTCTGTTCTAATATTGACTTTCTTTATTTTGATTGGTTGTTCAATAAAAGGTAACTCAACTCCTGGTCCTTCTATGTCTCGTTGTCCTTATGTTTTGTCGATGTTCACCTTCCTAAGATCATCGTCTTCATCGGCACTGATATTGTAACAGCCTTGCAGTTTCTAGAGAGACGCAATCCATTCATCTTCTTCTTGTTCCAAATGTAGGCTAGGTGCTTCCTAAAATAATTTATGTCTTACAATCTGTAACACTTGATCCACTGTAGGATATTGTCTTTCAAACAAAAAGGTAGTTACAAAGTTCTAGGTCATACCTTCCCAATATGCAGTGATGAGGCACAATTCTGCTTGAAGATACTAGTTGATAGGGGTTGTGTCTATCTTGTTAATGAATTTGTGAACCCACTGCTCTTAAGGAATGTGGCTCCAGGCTTCCTCACAACTTCACACATGGTCCTTCAGACAGCTTCAACCTGTGTATCTAACTTCGCAACCTTCTACTTCTTCTAAAACCCGTGTTGTGATCAAAGTGTGACATTGTATCTAGCTTGTAATGTTGTTTTTGTGTGTCCCCCACCATCTTGTTGGAGTTTCGTTCAAGGCCTCATCTAGTGCCAAAAATATTTGTTGTACTGGTACAATTTCTTCAAATTCCAACAAGAAATATTCTAAATGATTTAGAACATCAAAGGTGGGCAATTTACTTATTGTTGTGTCGATCCAGTGAATTTCTATGGTTAATCTAGCACATTGCCTTGTAGATACTTCATACATTTTGTTCTCCCAGTTCTCTAGTGCTTCTTCTAAATCTGATGAACATGCGTTGTCACTTCGCCAACTTAGGTTTCCATTTGTTGTAGGATTAATGTAATCATGTTGTCTAGCTGTCAATTTGTATATGTTTTCTAGCTCATATGTGTGGTCTTCGTCTTTGATGGGCTCTGTGTATCTGGGACCTTCATCAGGATCCAAAGATGAGATGAACCTAAGGCCATCTCCTTCAAACATAATTCTTCTTTTCTTCAAGTCAACAACAGTAGAATTATTGAAATCCCAATCAATTCCTAACAGCATAGGGTAAGGACAGCTCTCATCCACTATCTCAATCACCTCGAAGTACACAAATGTTTTGATCCCATCGATGTCTATAGGGACATGTTCTAGTCTTTAAAATGGGCTCACAGCTTGTTGATTGGCCATCCTAAGCCTGATGGAGGAATAGATCAACTTAGGTTTTCTCATAAGTGCCCAGGTCTTCTTTATCATGACATTGACCTCTGACCCTAAGTCGAGGACCATATAGTCTATATCATACTCTCCAATTTGATCATTCAAGTGTAGTTCCTTATTTTTCCTTCTCTTTTTGGATAGTTGGTGTAATTATTTATTCAGTAGAGGATCTATCTTTCATATCTCATACTGTTTGATCAAGTTTTTTAGCTCTTGTACAATGCTCTCATCATTTATCAAATTAATGAAAGTGCATAAAAATTCCATGAGCTTACTTACTTATTTTCCTTCTTTGGCAGAAGCAAACTGATCAAATGCTAGAGGCATTCCATATTCTCTTACTTCTAGTTGAACCTTTGATGAATAAGCATGATCTCTCCCAAATTCTTATCTTACTTCCTCAAATGTCTATTTCTCTTTCTTTGGATCAAACTCTTGTGTATTCTCTATAGATTTTTTGACCCCTGATTGTTCTGTAGTCTTCCCTAGAGTCACCCTGTCTTCTCCTGTAGAAATGCCTCCTCTAGTGATAACAACGAATCTAGGATCCACTCCATGAGGTTCTGCTGTGATTAGTTTTACTTGTTGGTTTCCTCCTCATCTTTCCTGAAGTTTGGCTAACAATGTGGGACAATCTTCTATGACATGTTAAAATGAGTTGCAGTAGTTGCAAGTGGTACAAGGGTTCTGACAGTCCCTTGCCAAATGTCCTGGTTGTGCACAGTTATAAAAAATGATCTGGCCTCGACCTTGACCCATATCTCCTCCTCGTCCTCTTCCTCCGAAATCCACCACGAGGGTTGAAGTTTCCTCTTCCTGGAGAATTATATTGCGTAGTGTTTCCTTCTTGTTGTACTTCGCCTTGAATTTTGTATATATCCCTTTACCTTTCATGCATGAGGTCATGGGCCCTAAAATCTCTATCATCATGCCCCACCGAATTACAGAACGTGCAATACAGAATTATGGGTGTCAAAACATATTTTTGTATGTAATAGCATTCACCAGGGCAATGTCTATTTCTACATACCTCGTACCATGGTAAGGTAACATGATTTAAAGGACTTGGGGCTCTATATGCCAAATACTCATGAAATAGGGGATAGTGCTCCTTATCATGGCCTTCTAATTTGCATCTAATGCACCAGATATCTTCTCTCTTATCTTTTCCCTTGTATTTTTTCATATCTTTGATCTACAGAGATAAACTAGTTAACTGACTCAAGATTTGACTCATACCTGAGCTGGATTCTCCCATAGAGGATGATTCTAGATTCATGTCAATCTCTAGTGCCTCAGCCTGTGAAGCAATATTCTATTGCATTAGAGGGACTCTGATGTGTGGTAAGAGAGAAGCAATGAACCATTCCTTGTTCTGTTCATCTGGGATCTGAAAATTCAGCTGTCTCTTTAAGGTTTTAAACCTTTTATCAAACTCCCAAACAGGTTCAACAATTCTATTCTTGATTTCTTTTAGCTTTGTAATGCATTGTGACTCCGACTTGGGTTTCTTGAATTATGAAATCAACACATTCTTGATCTCATTTAGTGGTTTAGGATGTGCAATTCCTTGGACAAGTTTCATGTACCAGCTCAATGCACGGTCTCTCAAGGTAGTACTAAACTGAGATCGTTTAACAGCTTCATCGGTGACATTCTTAATACTCCATACAGCTTCACATAAAAACCAGTGTTGATCAGGATCTTCATATCCATCCCCTCTAAAGGTGGGTAGCCTCATCTCATCTGCCATGGATCTTCCTAGGTTTCCTGACTGAGTGTATGTTGAACCACTTGTACTAATGCTCTAAGTGCTCTAATAACTTAGGTTACTCTGGTTACTTAATGTTGTTGAAACAACAGGAGGGGTAATAGTACTTACTTCAACAGTCGGCGCAGTTCTTGAAGTTTCTGGCTCTTCTCGGCGAGGTTCTTCAATATTTTCTTCTCATGTCCCCATAGACCCTGAATGTTCCTCATTCAATATCTCCTCCTCTTCTCCACTATAAAACCCTTCTTCCTGTAGAATAAGTTCATGATATTTCCCAAAAAAAAATTCCAAAGGAACTTCCCTGAAGGTCCTCCCACTACACGTGTGTCCGACCTTTGTATTGTTGTCACTGTCTGAATTCTTGAACATTATCTTTTTCAGTCTGACCCACTACTGTATCTTCAAGATGTTCTTCTCATGAAATAGCATATTGATTTTCAACTTCAAGAATTGTAAATTTTTTCCTCTAGGTCCCTTAAAGAAATATCTTTCTGCTTAGCTATATGACTCTACTATGTCAATAGAAAACTCAGTGATATACCCTCTGATGGGACTATCAAACCAATGATCTACTGCTCTTGACACGACGTTATCAACTCTTTTTACCTTCTTGATCAGAACCGACGTCCAAACCACATGGGTTCTAGATCTTATCTCAAACTGGGTATCTGCTAACCTAGCTAGTCACTCATATAGGTCCTGATGGATTCCTCCAAAGAAAATCTCAAACCAATGATATACCCTCTGATTGTACTATCAAACCAATGATATACCCTCTGATGGTACTATCAAACCAATGATCTACTGCTCTTGACATAGCGTTATCAACTCTTTTTACCTTCTTGATCAACACCGACGTCCAAACCACATGGGTTCTAGATTTGATCTCAAACTGGGTATCTGCTAACTTAGCTAGCCACTCATATAGGTCCTGATGGATTCCTCCAAAGAAAATCTCATGTATATCAGTATAGATATATTTTCCCAACCAATCCTCTGTACTAATATTAAGGTTCTTGTTCTGGGATTCAGTGAAGTCCTTTTCTTGATATTCTATCCATTTATGAATCTCTATCTTCGATGGAAACCACCTTGACATTCCCTCAAGAAGATTTTGGTCCCGGAAATGGAACCATTTGTTGGCACAGGGGAATACCTAAGGTTCATCTCTAACAGTGCACCAACAAGCCCTTACTACTGGCCCTTTTGGCAACACCTACAAAGTAGATGCAGTTTCACCTGAAGTAGCTATAGGGGGTTGCAGGACACTGGTGTCTACAACCAGAGGAAATGCAAAGTGGATCCAACGAAACACTCTCACACAGATCTAGATATTATTTATATTTCTTAAGACTACTACGTGAACTATATCTCAGATTTACTACAATATTTCATTAACAATATATCAGATATCAGAATAACACATCATCAATCACACACAACAACAAGATGTACGTGGTTCACCCTCTCCCTAGGGCTACGTCCACAGAACTGTGCTTTATAATATATTAAGTGAAAGCATATAGTCCTATCTGCACTCTTAGCTAGAAGATCTTCTCTCTTTCTCTCTTCTCTCTTTCTCCCTTCCCTGGACATCCAGCTGCAGGGTTGATCTTCGCACCCAACTGAATATCTTACAACACAGAATGCTCTCACAATACTTCTCTCTCAATAATAACAACAATCACTCAATAACATTAACAACAACCCGATCCTAGGTCCTCTTGACATTTATTTATACATTACAATAGCTCACTGACAGCCTTAGGCCGAAACCTAAGTGCCAAAACCCTAGATAAAAAAACCCTAGGTGTCTAAAACACTAGGTCAACTTGACCCATGTTTTTAGGGCTTAGCCAGCCTGTCTTTCCTTCTTTCCTGCGAGGTTCTATAAAGCATCTACAGGTGGATTTTTTCTCTTTCTAAGTTGTCCACGATCTGTCTTCCTTGTTGATCTATCGTCCTCGATATCCTCATCCAACGACTTTCTTTCTCTTAATTTGCTTTGTCTTTTCTTCTCTTCTGCTCACTTCAACCCAATATCAATCATTGTGTCTTCCACACAATTCATATTTTGTCTTTTCTGCGTTACTCTTCACTTACTTCCATACCCAAGTGCCAACTATTGCCAATATACTAATGTACTTGGTAAACTAAAAATATCATTTAAAAACACATTATTTCATTTACCTTCATTAATTTTTGTTTTTGTAGTTTCTATGCATGAATCTTACTAGGATGTTGCTTTCGATTATTTTCTATTTTATAGATTGGGTATTGGGGAATTGAGAGTGATGTGAGGGGGAGGGGATGGGCCATATGAGATTCCACCTTCATGTGGTTGGCCTTGTTCAGTAGAGGATAAATTATTCTTGAAACCAATATAAGATCATTCATTTTTATACCATCATGATCATAGATGTCATCATTGTTGTCATAGTATTGCGTCAACGAAGTTTCGATGAACTTGTTTGTCATTTCTATAGAATTTTCATTGAAACTGTTTGAAAACATGGGACTTTGAACCATGAGTTATGTGGCAAGAAGAAATTTTGTTTCCAAACTCAAATATGACTCACAAACCCATTGATATATATATCCAATATCGGCCTTGTTTTGTTTGACTTTTTGTTGTGATGAAAAATCCCTCTTTTTCGTTCATTGCTTAATCAACACCATAAAAATATGTCCTTGCAGTACTAGATGCAGGAACATGTGTACTTTCGAATGAATTTTAAAAGTAACAATGAAAATACATTGTACTAGGAATAATAGACATATGGTCGACAATAGTGACATGTGAATGGGGCCAACGTTGAATTTTTTTCAAACAGTCTCTGCATGCACTGAAATTTGATGTAGATAGACTATTTGCATGCCTTAACAATATGGGAGGGTTTAATTGAATCACACACCAACCACTTGTTTCCATCATCAATTCATCATGTAAACCATAAACCCTATTTTTATTTCAAAATACACAAATAGATTGACATAAGTTTTAAGTTTGTCGCATCAGCCTTTATTCATTTTTCTTTTAGGTTCTACATTGTATATACAATGTTATATGTGTGTCATAGTTGTGATGAAAAGTACCTTTTTTTCGTTCATTGTTTAATCAATGCCATAAAAAAATTCCCTTACAGTACTAGATGCGAGAATGTGTGTACCGTTGAAAGAATTTTAAAAGGAACAAAGAAAAGACATTGTATTAGGAGTAATAGAGATATGGCCAGAAATAGTGACATGTGAATGGGGCCAACATTGAAATGTTTTCAAACTGTTTTTGTATGCACTGAAATTTGACATGGATAGACTATTTCCATGCCTTAACTATATGGGAGGGTTTCTAGACTCCAATTAATTGAATCACACACCGACCACTTGTTTCCATCATCAATTCATCGTGTAAACCATAAACCCTATTTTTCTTTCAATGAACACAAATAGCTTGACACAATTTTTAAGTTTGGCGCATCAATATTTCTTCATTTTTCTTTCAGGTTCTACATTATATATACAATGTTATATGTGTGTCATAGTTGTGATGAAAAATCCCTCTTTTTCGTTCATTGTTTAATCAACACCATAAAAATATTCCCTTGAAGTACTAGATGTGGGAACATGTGTACTATCGAACGAATTTTAAAAGGAAAAATGAAAAGGCATTGTACTAGGAGTAGTAGACATATGGCCAACAACAGTGACATGTGAATGAGGCCAACATTGAAATTTTTTCAAATTGTTTTTGTATGCACCGAAATTTGACATGGATAGATTATTTTCATGCCTTAATAATATGGGATGGTTTTTGGACTCAAATTAATTGAATCACACACCAACCACTTATTTCCATCATCAATTCATCATGTAAACCATAAACCCTATTTTTATTTAAAAGTACACAAATAGGTTGACACAAGTTTTAAGTTTGGTGCATCATCCTTTCTTCATTTTTCTTTTAGGTTCTACATTGTATATACAATGTTATATGTGTGTCATAGTTGTAATGAAAAATCCCTCGTTTTCGTTCATTCTTTAATCAACACCATAATAATCCCTCAAGACCCATTTCTATTGTACAAAAAATACTCATGGCACCATATCTTTCTTTGGATTCTAAAGAACACCAACTAAACCCTTGAGAACCATTCCTAAGGGGGGGTCTGACACATTTTTATTTAGGGCATATGTTTTGGTTTAATCATGGTACTTGTATCCCTCAAATAATCCAAAAATAACCTACAAGGGTCCTATGTGAAGGCTCAAGGACTCATCCAACACTATATCCTGAGAAGTTGTGTGGGTTGTAGTTGTTGTTCATAGAAGTTCAGCATAAGAATGTCCACTTAGGGAACAAGTCCCCTGTTTCCCTTCCTTGATCTTGGTTAGACCTTGAGACCCATTCTTGGTTCAAAATTAACTTATTCATGGTTCCCAAATGCCACTTGGAGGTGAATGATATGTTACATAGGTCATATGTGGTGGTTTGACTACTTGTCTATGGTTCTTGAGATTGAGAAGCAAGGTTTAGGGTTGAATACTCTTGATTCCTTTCATCAACTATAGTCATGGACATAAGACCCATCCATGATTAAGAAGACCTCATAATTTCACCCATATTCAACTTTGATGCCAAAGAATCCCTAGAGAGGACTCGTGTCATGGGTTGTAGGTGTTGTTGATGGTGGTTGAGCTTGAGAAAGTTTAGTTATGGCTTTAGGCCATTGTTTCCAACTTTCCATGTTTATCCCTCTACACCCATTTTCAATGTAAAAAACCTAATTGTGATGCTTATATCTCTCTTAAGGGACAATTTTTTTTTATGTTGGTTTGAGGACTTGTTCAAGGATCTTGAGCTTCAAAATATTCAACAATATTATAAGGCACTTGTTTTCATTCTTTGATGATAAATAAGGTCTTGTGACCCATCCATGGTCTTGTGTGGTGACCTGAGGACTTGTGATGAAAAATCCCTCTTTTTTATTTCATTGTTTAATCAACACCATAAAAATATGTCCTTGCAGTACTAGATGCGAGAATGTGTGTGTCGAACGAATTTAAAAAGGAACAACGAAAAGACATTGTACTAGGACTAGACATGGGCAAAAGTGACCTGTGAAAGGGGCCAACGCCGTTGAAATTTTTTCAAATTGTTTCTGTATGCAATGAAATTTGACATGGATAGACTATTTGCATGCCTTATTGATATGGGAGGGTTTATGGACTCAAATTAATTGACTCACACACCCACTTGGGAGGGTTGGAGGCCTTGTTCACAAAACATGATTCCTACAAGGTTTATCTTCCATCATAAGGATATTGTTTCCCTATTATGATCATAGTGAAGGCCTTGATATTTGTCTTTAGTGAGGAAAACATATTAATGGAAACCATATCCACCTCCCAGGAAAAGGACCCCCTCATGAAAGTTCATTTCATAGTTCTAGGTGTTGTTCATAGAACCATTTCCAATGCATAAAACCTACTAATGGTTCCTACATCCCACTCATAGGATTTAAAAAAACCCATACAATGGACTCATGTGTTGGCTCGAGCACTCATTCAAGGCTCTTGAGCTCAAGAATATTCAACAATATCTTGAGGCACTTATTTTCCTTCCTCGACCAAGGTCAAGATCCTATGATATATACTCAATGAAAAACACTTCCTAATGGAGTCCATATCCAAACCCCTTATATAGGGCTTGTGTTATGGTTTGCATGTGTTGTTCATGGTGATTGATCCTAAGAAGTGATGTTTAGGGAATAAGGCCCAAGTGTTGTCCTCCCCTAACCATGGAATTTGAGCTCAAGAAGGTTCATTTAGGGCTTAAGACCCTTCTTTCCCCCTTAACCATGTTAATCCCTCAAGACCCATTTCTATTGTACAAAACCTACTCAATGCACCATATCCTCCTTTGGATTCTAAAAAACACGAACTACAACCCCGAGAATCACTCCTAATGGGGGGTCTGGCACATTTTTATTTAGGGAATATGTTGTAGTTTAATCATGGTACTTGTATCCCTCAAATATTCTGAAAATAACCTACAAGGGTCCTATGTGAAGCCTCAAGGAATCGTCCAACACTATATCCTAAGAAGTTGTGTGGGTTATAGTTGTTGTTCATAGAAGTTGGGCCTAAGAATGTTCACTTAGGGAATAAGTCCCTTGTTTCCCTCCCTTGAGCTTGGTTAGACCTTGAGACCCATTCTTGGTTCAAAACTAACTTATTCATGGTGCCAAAATTCCACTTGGAGGTGAATGATATGTTACATAGGTCATATGTGGTCGTTTGACTACTTGTCTATGGTTCTTGATCTTGAGAAGAAAGGTTTAGGGTTGAAGACTCTTGTTCCCTTTCATCAAATATAGTCATGAACCTAAGACCCATCCATGATGAAGAAGACCTCATAATGTCACCCATATTCAACTTGGATGCCAAAGACTCCCTATAGAGGACTCGTGTCATGGTTTTTAGGTTTTGTTGATGGTGGTTGAGATTGAGAAGATTTAGTTATGGCTTTAGGCCATTGTTTCCAACTTTCCATGTTTATGCCTCTACACTCATTTTCAATGTACAAAACCTAATCATGATGCTTATATCCCTCTTAAAGGCCAAAGTTTTGTTATGTTGGTTTGAGGACTTGTTAAAGGATCTTGAGCTTCAAAATATTCAAAAATATTATAAGGCACTTGTTTTCATTCTTTGATGATAACTAAGGTCTTATGACCCATCCATGGTCTTGTGTGGTGACCTGAGGACTTGTTCATGGTGCTTGATATAGATATGATATGTTTGGGGTTTGATTTTTTGTTTCCCTCCCTTGACCATCGTTAAGGGATTGAGGGTTGTTTCCCTACCACAACCATGGTCAAGGCCCTGAGACCCATATGTAGTATGAAAAACATATAAATGACACTCATGTCCAAATATTAAGCCAAATACATTGAATTGAGAGCTCATGTCATGGTTTCTAGGTGTTTTTCATGGCACATAAGCTTGAGAAGGTTAAATTATGTTTTAAGTCCTTTAATCCCCCCTTAACCATTTTTAGGTGTTAAGACCCATTTCTAGGGAACAAAACCTACTCATGGAACTTGTATCCTACTTGGAGGCATTCAAGGAATCCTTACAAATGAGTGATGTGTTGGTTTGGGGACTTATTCAAAGCTCTAAAGACTAAAAATATTCAACAAGATCCTAAGGTACTTGTTTTCCTTTATCAACCATGGTTAAGGCCTCTCTACCCATCCTTACTGTAAAAAAACTCCTAATGGTGTCCTTATCCAAAACTCATGCTAAGGACCCCCTAGTGAGGGATTTTGTTGTGGTTTCTAGGTGTTGTTCTTACTCAATGTAGTTAAAACAATAGCAATATCAAAATTCATGAGTAATAATCACCAATGTTTATCACTAAATGATTTTAGTCAACACAAGCAACCAGCCAACCACCATTTTCCTAGGAGGCTTCCATGAGAAGAGGTAATATATTTTGCAAATTTTCCTAGGACCTTACAAATTTTCCTAGGAGGCCTCCAAGGCATAGATACACAAAGGGAATCCTTGAATTGTCAAATTCCCTTAGGTGTTGCGACATTCCATGATAAATTATTTTGATTGGAGAGTTGATGAAATG
>ML776711.1:2110520-2125336 GCA_009831015.1 Picea engelmannii | reverse complement strand
CCTATATATACCAAGGAGACATTTTCATTTGGAATCATCTTGTACTTGAACATTTATGTGGGGTAAAAGGAGGTTGCCCCCTCGAAGAGGATTATTATCTGAAATTATCTCTTTTTCAAGGCGTTGTGTACTTATTCTGAGGTTTTTCTATGCTATATTGATATTTGGTTCTTAACAAAAGGGAAGACTGGAAAAAGGTGTAGAAATATCCTAGGTACCATGGCAAGGGTGACATTAGCCAATTTGTGGCATATGATTTGAAGAAGGATTGTCGAGATTAGTTGTAGTTAATTAGTAAGAGAGGAAGTAGCAGTAGCTACATCATCATTTTTTTTTTCACAAGGGTGTGAAAAAAATCGATTTGGGAGGTGATGATGGGCCTCTCAATTGTAGTATTATGAGGCCCATTTTTAAGATATTTTGATCATATTTGTACTCTATGATACCTCTATTGATCATGATTAATATAATTGTGTTGGGTTTTGTGTAATTTATTTATTATGAAATGATTTGGATGATTGAGTGGATGTTGTATCCTATTTTAGATATGATTTTGATGATTTCATACATGCCTAAGGCTCCACTAACATATGATTCAAGAAGGTTGAAGTTCAAGGATTCCCTTCGCCAACATTGCATGAGCAAAAATGGGGATTGTGTCCCCCTCATCAAAATCCAAGGATTTACAATCCTATGATCACCCAAGGCACATAATCCATCATCATATCCATTTAAATCACTAAATGGGAGAGGATAACCTAGAAAACAATAGGTCCCTAGAACATGCAACTTTGCAACTATGCAACTTGAGCAACTTGATATTGAGCTTACTTATGAAAATTATGCAACTTATGAAACTATGAAATTTTATGCAACTATGCAACTTATGAAACAAGACTTTTAGGATATTCTAACTTGATATTTATCTTACTAAGGAACACAACACCATTTCATCTAATATCTCATCAATGAATGGAATAGGGAACTTCTCCTTGATGGTGATTTTATGAAGTTCTCTATGCAACTATGCAACACTATGCAACTATGCAACTTATGCAACAAGACTTCAATGATAATCTAACTTTATATTGACCTTACTAAGGAACACAACACCATAAGTTATGGAAGAATAATTCATTGGAATTTATGGAACATTAAGTCATTGGCATTTATGAAGACTGAGGTCTAAACAAGTCCACACATACCCACTACATTTCCTAAATAAGGATGCACACATTTATGAGTTGGGAGCTAAATAATATAAAAAAAACTTCATTTGTATGGGATTGGTTAATTTCTATAGATTATTTATTCCAAGATTCTCACACTTGACCAGATAAATTAACCAAATCTTAAGAGGGAATTTGAGGAAACAAGGCTTCATCATCTAGACCAAGGTGCAACAACATGTTTTTGAAGAATTGAATATGTTGAAGCTATGCACTACACCTATGCTTACACTACTATATGTTTCTCATCCTTTTGATATATAAGATGATGCATATGACTATGGGATAGGTATTTTTTTGACACAACATTGTCATTCCATTGTGTTTTGTTGAAATAATGTAATTGCAAAGAGAATTCTTATTATTATTGTTATTTTATTATTAGGAGTAATCCCCATTATGGATTAATCATGTTGGTAATTGTATAAGGACCAAATCCCCATTTGTGGATTGGTCATCGGACAATTATAAAGGGAAGAATAAGAAGTTGACCCCATCAATTATTATTGAAGACCCATAATTAATTAAAGGTGGGTTTACCCACCCAGAGTGAGAGGTCATCCCTGCCAGTTAAGCCCTCTAACACATGCCAGTCTTGTATAAATAAGAGTCTAGTGCCTCACTTCTAACACACAACTCACTTGCTCATTTCTCTTATGAGGCAAGTTGCAATTACCATAGAGAGGAGAAGAAGAGTGGCACATCTCTTGGGGAGGAATATCTATATTGGTTTGAGTTATCTCTTCAACATTGTATAAGCTATTTATGATAAGGAAGTTTGTGTTGGGTTTTCTTCCCCTAGAGGGTTTCCCAGGATAAATGTTGTGTCTCTTGTGAATGTGTATTTCTCAGTGATCTTGTTCTTATGATGCTCTTATTTATTGAAATGCAAAGAACTATAATAATGGCATAAACATTAACATGGTATCAGAGCCAACCTGAAGAAAGAACAATTTGCAAGAGGAAAAACATCACTGCTGCAGCACCTGCAAATTAGGGTTTTGAAAAAGTATCTCTTTTCAGCTCCCTAAACATCTAGAAAGATGTGCCCTCCCCCCATGATCAATTTGTCACCTAGAGCACACCTTTTCAATGGCTATATATCCCGGAAAGTGAAACCCTAGTTTCACAAAAGTACCAGAAGTACCAGAAAATCAGTACCAGAGTACCAGAAGCACCAGTCTAGAAATCCACAGATCAGATTTGACGGGGTAAAAATTGGATTTTCTCATATCCGAGGACACTAGGCTACTCGCCTCAGCTAAGCGCACCTCCTGGTAAAGTCAAAATTTGATTTTGAGAATTTTCATTTTTTGGTTATTTTTGTTGCCGCAAGTACAAGATGTCTACAAGCACAAAGCTTGTTGAGAAACTAGAAGGCATAGACAACTTCCGTGCCTGGAAGTATAGGATCGGTCTAATCCTTGCAGAGAATGACCTATCAATATTTATCAAAGAAGAAGTGGAGGAGCCTGAAGATGCCATAGAGAAAGCGAAGCATTAGAAGGACTCAATCAGGGATCAAAGAATCATTGCAGATTCAATCAAAGACCACCTGATCCCATATGTATCATCCAAGAAAACTCTGAAGGAGATGTTTGATGCTCTAAGAAAACTATATGAAGGAAATAACATCAATCGAAAGATGAATCTAAGAACTCGGTTGAAGAATACCAAGATACAGAAAGGAGAAATGATTCAAGAATATTTCTCCCGAATCTCTAAAATAAAAGAACAGTTGAAAGTGATTGGAAAAACCATTGACGAAGATGAATTTGTAATAACCACCCTAAATGGTCTCGCAAGACCTTGGGATGCTTTCATCCAATCAGTATGTGGTAGAAAGGAGAAACTACAGTTTGAGAGCCTCTGGAAAGAATGCACCCAAGAAGAGACAAGGGTAGCCAACTGTGAAGCACTACTAGCAAGAGACAATAATCAAGCCCTAGCTACTCATGCAAAAGGAGGAAGGAAGAAACCCTACTTCAAAAGGGAATCTCATAGAGAACCGCAACCATCAAACAAATTCAACAACCGAGAATCTTATTCAAGAAATTTTCAGAAGAAAGGACAACTTAAAGGATGAGATCTCTCATCTATACAATGCTATCATTGTGATAATATGGGACACAAGGTGAATAATTGTCCATTCAAAAGAGAAGAGCACAAGAGGAAGCACAAAAGGAAAAATGCTCACATTGTCGAAGATGAAGAACCACCTATGAAGATGATTAAGGACCATGTATTGATCTCATCTCTCTCAGGATCTGTATCACCTGGAGAGCACACATGGCTCATTGATAGCGGTGCATCAAAGCATATGACGGGTAAGAAAAATACTCTCTCTTGTATTTCAGAAAAGAAGTTTTCTCATAAAGTAACTCTTGGAGATGATTATCAATATCCTATCAAGGGAATAGGAGAATCAAACTAAAAGCTAGATGCAGAAAACTCAATAACTATGAAGGACGTACTCTATGTACCAAGCCTAAAGAAGAACTTACTCTCCATATTAGCTTTAGAAAAGAAAGGCTATAGAGTTTCCTTCATAGATGGAGAAGTTCTTATCTGGGCTAAGGGAGAAACCTTAAATGAAGAAATCATCATGGGAAGTGAAGAAAATGGTTTATATAAGCTGAAGGGTCACCCAGAAACTGCTATGACCCATGCCATCGAAAACTCATGCAAACTTTGGCATAGAAGATTGGCCCACATCAACTACAAAGCGCTACCATACATATGAAAAGTTGTCACAGGTTTACCAGAACTCAAGGTTGATCAGGAAGGCATATGCAATGGATGTGCGCAAGGGAAGAACATCAAGAACCCCTTTCCAATGAGGGACAACAAAGCATAAGGAGCATTGGAAATCATCCATTCAGACGTGTGTGGCCCAATGCCATCATCCTCCATTAGCGGGTATGTATACTATGTATCATTTATTGATGATTATTCTCATAAGACCTGGATATATTTCTTAAAATTTAAAGATGAAGTTTTCAGTAAATTCAAGGAATTCAAAGCCTTGATAGAGAATCTTTCTGAAAGAAATATTAATATACTCAAGTCAGATAATGGAGGAGAATATACCTTGAAGGAGTTTGTAAACTTCTGCAGAGATGTTGGGATCAAGAGGGAACTAACTACTCCCTATAATACTCAACAAAACGGTGTAGCTGAAAGGAAGAACATAACAATTATGGAAGCTGTAAAGACCATGATTCACGATCAGGATCTTTCTATGTGTTTATGGGTAGAAGCAGCAATGGCAGTTGTTTATGTGCAGAACAGATTATCCCATAGTGCACTTGGGTTCAAGACCCCAGAAGAAATGTTCACCGGAAAGAAGCCAGAGGTAAGTCATCTCAAAATATTTGGTTGTCCAGTATTTATTCATATACTGAAAGAGAAAAGAAACAAGTTGGAACCCTCCAGAAAGAAGGGAATATTTGTGGGATACTATGAGGTATCCAAGCCCTTCAGAATCTACATGCGTGGTCACCACCATATTGAGATTAGCAGGGATGTGACCTTTGATGAAGATGCAGCACTTAAGAAATCGAGAAGATTCCATCTTGAAGAATTATATGAAGAGGAACCTGTAAATCCCAGGACTATAGAATCTGTGAGGGAAGTTCCCAGAGCTGAAAAACCTGTAAGGGAAGTCATAGCTTCCTCTGATGAGGAGACTCCTGAAGATCATGATATAACAGAAGTTCAAGAACCTCCTCAAATGACCTTCTCCCATAAAAGAAATCTTGCTTGGGCAAGAGAGCTTATTCAATATGGAGAGAAGTATGGTGTTCCAGAAGGAACCACGAGACAGGTGAAGGGACCAAAGCCATTCTCCAGTTACACGGATTTGATGTGCAATCTACTTGATGAAGAACCCACATGCTTTGAAGAGGCCATCCAGAAGAAGGAATGGGTAGATGCCATGATAGAGGAATACCAATCCATAATAAAGAATGATGTATGGGAAATAGTTACCAGACCAAAAAGTAAGGATGTGGTATCATCAAAATGGCTCTTCAAAATAAAACATACCATTGATGGAAGTATTGAGAAATATAAAGCAAGATTTGTCGCTCGTGGCTTTTCCCAGAAGGAAGGTATTGACTATGAAGAGACATTCACTCATGTGGCCAGATACACTTCGATCAGAACCATTATAGCTCTTGCTGCCAAGATGAAATGGAAGCTACACCAGATGGACGTGAAGACATATTTTCTGAATGGTGTTATCGAAGAGGAAGTGTATATAGAGAAACCCCAAGGATTTGAGGTTGAAGACATGAAGTCTCATGTCTGTCGATTGAAGAAAGCCTTATGCAGATTGAAGCAAGCTTCCAGAGCTTGGTATGGCCATATTGATAGTTTCTTGACGAGCTTAGGCTTTACCAAGAGTAAAGAAGACTCAAATCTCTACTTCAAGATCATGGATAATGAACCAGTAATATTACTACTGTACGTGGATGACTTATTCTTAACTAGAGAAGAAAGATCATCGTTGAATGAAACAGAGACTTGCCACAAAATTTGAAATGAAAGACCTTGGCCTAATGCATTACTTCTTAGGTCTTGAGGTATGGCAGAGTCCAAAAAGAATCTTACTTAACCAGGGGAAGTACACGGTTGAAATCTTAAAGAGATTCAACATGATAGAATGAAAGTCCATGAATACTCCCATGGAAGCAAAGATGAAGTTGTTGGTCGATACTTCGTTAGACTTGATAGATGTCACACTGTATAGAAAGATTATTGGATCATTGATGTACCTAATGAACACTAGACTAAACATATGTTTTGTAGTGAACACCTTGAGTTAGTTTCTGGTAGAGCCCAGACGTGTTCATCTAGTGGTTGCAAAACATGTGATGAGGTACCTTAAAGGTACAATGGATTATGGTCTCAGCTATGATGGAGATCATGACTTCACATTGAGTGGATATATTGATGCATATTGGGCAGGAAGCGTTGCTAACAAAAAAAGCACTTCCGAATGTTATTTTAGTTTGGGATTAGCCATGATCTCGTGGAAAAGTAGGAAGCAATCCAGTATTGCTCTTAGCACAGCGGAAGCAGAGTACATTGTTGCATGTTCTGCTAGATGTGAAGCTATATGGATTTGAAAGTTGCTGACAGGCCTATTTGATTTGGATATGAGAGCAACCGCGATTCTATTTGACAATCAAAGATGCATAAAAAAGATAGAGAATCCTATGTTCCACAACAGGTCTAAGCACATAGAGATCCGCTATCATTTCATCCACGACATGGTACAGAGAGGAGCCTTGAAGCTCCAGTACATTAGCATGGATGAACAGGTTGTTGACATGTTGACTAAGCCTCTATCTCATGTAAAGTTTGAACACTTTCGAGATAAGCTTGGTATTGTCCGAAAGGACCCTCCCTGAAATGGGGAGTATATGTATTCCTTGCTTCTGACCTAGTTGTTAGACGTAAAGCAAGATGAGTCATGCTTTTGAACTCATCGTTAGACATAAAGCATGATGTTGTGTGATCCTTGCTTCTGACCTCGTTGTTAGACGTAAATAAATATGAGTCATGCTTTTGACCTCGTTGTTAGACGTAAAGCATGACGTTGTGTGATCCTTGCTTATGACCTCACTGTTAGACGTAAAGAAAGATGAGTCATGCTTCTGACCTCGCTATTAGACATAAAGCATGATGTCGTGTGATCCTTTCTTCTGACCTCACTGTTAGACATAAAGCAAGATGAGTCATGCTTCTGACCTAGTTGTTAGACGTAAAGCATGACGTCGCTGATTTCTTGCTTCTGACCTAGTTGTTAGATGTAAAGAAAGATGATTCCTCACTTCTGACCTCATTGTTAGACGTAAAGCAAGATGTTGATGTGTTCCTTGCTTCTGACCTCGTTGTTAGACGTAAAACAAGATGAGTCATTCTTATGACCAAGTTGTGAGACGTAAAGCATGACATTGTCATCCCTTGCTTCTGACCTAGTTGTTAGACGTAAAGCGAGATGATGATATTCCTTTCTTTTGACCTAGTTGTTAGACATAAAGAAAGATGTGACTAACACTGAGCTACTAGCTTATCAGTTGTGACATTGAGCCAGTGTAGTACTATGATGTGCCAGCCTAGTGTTGTGATGAGGTATCATTTTATTGATACATATTGATGCAAATGATGACGACATTCTTTCAAGAATGATGATGTTGCCGATGAAGAAAACTTTTGATGACTCATAAATATGCTAGCCAATGTTTCAAGATGATATTGACGATACTTTCCTCCAGATGCCACTGATGATGCAAACCTCTCTCTCCTGATGCTGATGAAGAATACCCTTCTTGTTAAGGGGGAGTGTTGAAATAATGTAACTGCGAAGATAATTCTTATTATTATTGTTATTTTATTATTAGGATTAATCCCCATTTTGGATTAATCATGTCGGTAATTGTATAAGGACCAAATCCCCTTTTGTGGATTGGTCATCGGACAATTATAAAGGGCAGAATAATAAGTCGGCCCCAACAGTTATTATTGAAGACCCAGAATTAATTAAATGTGAGTTTACCCACCCAGAGTGAGAGGTCGGCCCTGCCAGTTAATCCCTCTCACATGTGTCAGTCTTGTATAAATAAGAGGCTAGCGCCTCACTTCTAACACACAACTCACTTGCTCATTTCTCTTATGAGGCAAGATGCAATTACCAGAGAGAGGAGATGAAGAGTGGCACATCTCTTGGGGAGGAATATCTGTATTGGTTTGAGTTATCTCTTGAAGATTGTATAAGTTATTTATGATAAGGAATTTTTTGTTGGGTTTTCTTCCCCTAGAGGGTTTCCCAAGATAAATGTTGTGTCTCTTGTGAATGTGTATTTCTCAGTGATCTTGTTATTATGATGCTCTTATTCATTGAAATGCAAATAACTATAATAATGGCATAAACATTAACATGTTTTACTTAGAGACCTTCAATGACACAATCCACAACTTTTGAAGTTATGATAGAGAGATGTTCTCTATTGCTTAAGTAGTTCACTAGTGGAGACACTATGTATAGGGAAAATAAATTGTTATTCAATCTAACCATAAGCCACTACAGAAATAGAGAAAACTTGAGAACACACCACAAGTGAAATGGAATTTCTTATAGCAATTCCAATTGGTTATCAAATATTTATATTAAAGAGATAAAAATGTAGACTACTATTCAATTCGACCACCAATAGCATTCATAGTGGTTCTTAACACAAAAAGGTGTGATATAGAACACTAGCAAGAGTTCTACAATACACACACAAATTTTGTGAAAGTTTATGAAACCATTCAATAAGGATGCCACACCACCTACACAACACTTATTATTAATTTGGTTTATTTTCATATGAATAAAGATCTTTTGTATTGACTTGATAGGATGTGCTCACTTTCAAGTGAACCTAGGGATTTTTTGATTTGGTAATCTCATTTCTTGAAGTTGGTTGGGTATTTTGTCACATCAAATATAGTTGCAAATTTACAACAACATTTTTATTCGCCATGTATGAGGCATGATGTTGAGAACCACCTCAAAAACAAATTTGCATGTTCGATTGATAAATTAAAAAATCACCATTTAGGTATGTATAATCTTTTGATTATGTCCTCTATATATTATGGATCTGTCAGTGTAGGTTTATGGTTAACCAATGGCTAAATACTAACATGAATGTATGGTTCAACATATCCATAAGAAAATGATGGTTCCTTTTCCATCCCCATGATAACATATTCACCCCATGCCTTCAACGGTGCCTTTCAGCTAGAATCAATGGCACATGCCCTCACTAATGTCACCTTGCAATTAATATTAGTGCCTTCAATGCTTCCTTTTCAAAATATTGATAATATCACCTCACCGACATCAATTCCTTTGATGGTTCCTTTTAACATCATCACTTCATGTCTTCATTCATGTCACCTCATGATAATTCTACCTCTAATTCCCTCACTAGTTGTAGGCTAGCATTTCCAAATTTCACCCTCCCTCATAATAGTTGCTTCCTTTCACCTCTCTTTCCTTCACTAGTTCAACCCTAGTGTGGTATCCTCTCACCTCTTGTCTCCTCTCTCTTTCACCTTTGCTTGAATGTTGTGCTCTCATGGTAATTATCGTCACTATCCCTTCCCTACTTAAGGAAATGTGTTAAACTTTGTTTCATAGGAACATAGATTTATTGGGTACTAAGATCACCATGTTTACACCTCTTATGTCTTGACAATGTTAAGAATTTGCAGAGAACATAAAAAATTGAAATCCTTATGTGGAATACTTCTTATGAAACAAGGATTTGTATCATTTTTTCTTTATTACATTATTCTTTTCACTGTTTGATGCGAACACATTTATTCACAACATGTGGGTTCATAATTAAAAAACCCCCTTTATGAATGAATTATGTGATAAGATATTGGTCAACGAGGTGAATCCCCCATGATCCTTATGAGTATTTAAGATGTGTATGGTGGTCTCTATAATCATAAAAGTTTACTGTTAGAAATGATGACATTTGATTCAATGTTGTATAGGTGTACTAAGTGAACTATGACATTTGCATGGTATTTTTAAAATTTGGGTCATTTTGCTTCCATTTATTTGAATAATTAGCTCAATATAATTTTTGTCATTAGCAGTGCACACATAGTAATCTATCAAGAAATTATTTGTTTGCTTAAAACTTCTTGCTTCTTCCCACAACTAGTTTTCATCGAAGTTGAAATTATTGCACTTCATTTTCCTCTTGCATGGTTTAAAGAGTCGAGTCAAAAATCCATCAGTTTCATGACCACTCCTTTAAGTAACAACAACCTAAAATCAAGTGCTAATTAAAATTTATCTAGAAAATTTTCTAGGGCTCTTTAAACCCATCTTAGCTTAGGTGTAGAGCTTTGGAATAGGATTGTGAGAATAAATTTCCAAAGTTGCTAAACAAACATAAAGATTTGAGTTAGGGAGTGAAATCCAGTTTCTATATCATTGACTTTGGGAAGCCCTTCTAACACAAGGGTCAAGCACAAGGTCTCATTGGGGCCAACAGAGTAATCAACCATGCTTTGTTGGTCTTGGTGTCGACTGCATATTGTTCCCCCTCTGATTTGGTATAGTAGGTAGTACCATAGAGGCCATAATATTTTAGACTTCCTACCCAAGGTGACAACATATGGAAGGTGGTGTTGTACCTGGGATCGACGTTGGATAGACTCACTCGGACTCCTTGGAGGGTTTCCCACTACTCGGTGAGGTAACTTTCACCAGAGAGTTATTTCGTTAATCAGGTTATCAACGTAACTTTCCCACCCGTCGAAACTCAACCCCTTTGTGCATCGATCATGCAATGTTGGATTCCATCACCAACTAGCACTTCTTTGTGAGAAGGTTTGTTTGCATGCTTGACTCCTAGATTAATTAGTGTGTGCTAGATAATACAAGTGTGAAAGAATAACACTATGGTAATCATTATGAGCTTACTGTGATACCAACAGGATACTAGTAATGAAGTAGAACCATTGTACTAATTAGTGTTACAGCTTGATAGAACAATGCTTATGCATATCCAATTTCATAGACTATTCAGAAATATTGATTAAAAAATAGAGCATTTTAACTGTAATTTTAGAGTAATTAGGCCTTTTGATTTATCTTTTCTTTCAAAGAGTTATAGTATTAATGAGAAAAAAATTGTTTGTTCTTAATGACTAAAATTTTTGCTAACCCTATATAAATTACATAGAGAATTACTTTTTCATCGTTTCCTACTAGCTTCCATTAATTTTTACATGTAAAGAGTTCAACCTGTCTATTGTGATTGCACCTCTTTTAGTTGGACTTCATCGTTCTTTTCATTTATTTTTCTACTTCCCAACCAAATTGAATTCTCGTTTGTTTCCTAAATATTCGCTGCTTCACAATAGAAACAACTTTTGTACTCATTGTAAGAGTCATTCCTTCTCACAAGAAAGATGTCCAAGTCCTCAATTTGGTGAAGAAAGTAATTGACAATTGTACTCATGCCCTATGGGAAATTGATAGTGTGAATACTATATTTTTATTGTCCACCACTTGTATGGTTTACTTGCATTATTGGATTCACTCTTTCTATGAGAATTTCCTCAACTTGAATAAGCATGTCTAGTACAAATGGTCGCTCTTCAGGGTCCATTTTGTTCCATATGGAAAGGTGATGACATTTTTCTCTGCAATGTATCTACAACAAGAATAGATTTAATGAAAATTTTTGTTTGAATCCCTGGAATTAGGGGTGTTACCCCTAATTCTTAGCCATATTCTTTCTATGTTCTACTAACAACACATGATTGGTAGTCTCTACCATCTCCATATAATACCAAAGATCATGGTCTTCCATCATAATCTATGCTTAACACTTCCATGGGATGAAGTTAGAAGGAAATTTATAAACTAATAATAAGAGAGGTACAATGAATATAAATGCATGGAAAAAAAAATTGTAGTGTGAAATCTAACCATAGTGCATATTGCTAGCATGGATAAGCGAGTCAAATTAAGGTGCACCCACCTAGAGATTCATACCCTTCACTAAGTTGGGAATCCACTGCATGCATGAGTTCCCCTAGTAATATTCGTAATTGCACCCTCTAATTGTGCATCCAAAACTAAATATATACAAAATTTATTTAGACCTTTGAATATAGAAAAAAAGTTCAAAAATTGGAACTAGGATGAGGAAGGACTACTCACTAACAACACGTACACATGCGACTGAAGGTACAATCAAGCAGGTAATTTTCAGATATTTCTTCATCATGTGAGGAAAGCTTAGGATAAATAGAGGGAAATGCGATTGCATTTAGTAGATATGATATGCAAACAAGGACTAGAGGTGAAAAAGTTAGAAGAAAATTTTGTAGATGCATGGATTTTTTTCTTTCCGAAGGAGGATCATGCTCTTATGATGATGAGAGAATAGGAGACATAGAGGTGCCACTCAGGTATAAGCATATGGTGAAACAAGGGGTACCTAAGGAATTGCCTCTGTTAGACATTGACTTCATTGTAAACAATAAGGCATATTGCATTGCACCATCCTCCTTGCATGGCCTGGGGCTATTTTCCATGGATGGAATAACTGTAAAATACAATACAATAACTGAATTTATGGACTATTTTGGACCGTGTTACAATTATAATGATTGGATGTGGTCCGGTACATGTGAAGTATGCAGAGATATGTAATCTCCGAAAATTATATACAACTAATAAACAACGATAAAAATAAGGGAGAGACTATCTATATTGATGGATGGCCTAAAGATTCTGAAAATATTGTAGGGTTTATAAACATCACACGACCCAGGACAACAAACAAGCAACCGAATTGCATATATGATGGATGCAAAGAGAATCATGTAGTCCTGTGTGCAATAAAAAATATAGCTATCAGGGAAGAGTTATTAGTGTATTACCATTTTAATTGAATAGAAACATCGACTAATAGTGTGTGGGTACTTATGCAACACCTATTTAAGCAACCTCTACTTATTGCATTATATTTTTTTATCTTTAACATTGTTTTAAATATTTCATGGTCCCAATTTTATAATAATGTGGGAGGTTGATTTTATTTGGGTGGCAATCAGTTTTTTTGTTATCATTAACAATTTTTTAAATATTTGGGGGTTCTAATTATATTATAATGTGGCAGGATGATCGTGTAAAAGGGCCAACTCCAGAACATTTAAATGATTATCAAATCCGTCTTTCATTTTACATGAATTTTATTATTTGTTTATATAATTTTACTGAAATAACATTGATTTTGTTGAAATCATATGTAGTCGGCATTCCATGTTGATCATGATTCTGTTGATGAGGAGGGTTTGTATTCATCCCCTGATCCAATGGTGTTAATAAAAAAAAAATCATTAAAGTGAAAAAGGAACTTGTTATCTTATTAGACCGTCTAGATCAAACTCCTGACGTCCTAGAAAGGATCAATCTCCTTATGTCACAACTTAACACATATAAGGTAAAAACCATAATTTAAAGTGTTTTTTTCTAATGTACTCATATGTTCAATTATGAAACTCTATTTTTTAACTTTTACATTATCTCACGAAAAAAAAACAAATTATAAAGAGATTTTTGGAGCTTGTTCATCCTGACATGGGTTGTCATATAGCTACTAGAGTACTATTTACTTCTCCATATTCCACACCTAATTTAGATATGATCCATGACACACACCACCATAGATCCACACATCAATCAAACTCTAGAGATGGTGACATATATGAGGCTGATGATGTGGTTGACATGGTTGCATTTCCTAGAGCTAGACATGTGACAAGCACGGGGATCCTTCTGTGCACATTTTTGGTCGAAGATAACGGACTTCCATTAAAACAAATAAGACTCCCAAGTAGCTTTTCATATTTTAATTGTTTCATGTTGTCCATCTCATACAAAAATCATCTAGATTATTATTTTTAAATTAATGATCGTATCTTTTTGTGTGTAGGAAAGGACCATTTTTATAGGCGCGTGGAGAGCAAGGCCTTGTTGATTTTTGGGGAAAACTTATGCATGAGGTGTAATTTCCATAATTCCAACCTCAAAAAGGAACTTATTGATTATCTGGAAGGCCTCTTTGGAGTATAAACGTTCAATAATAAAGAGGTCATCTCTGCAGCAGGCGAATATTTAAACTATATGTGGGATGTTTATAGAAGACGATTGGCAAGAAACCCTAGGTATGAGTGTCGACCCTCAATTCTAGAAAGGGAGTGGAAGGCGATCATTGATGATGCAAAAGAAAAGATATTGAAAAAATCAAGAGAAAAAATAAATGGTACCCCAAGGTAAATTACAATATTTTGATTTCAATACCATCTTAAATTTTCTTTAGATCTAAATAAATATAATATTTTATGCAATGTCCATATTATTTTCTATATAGTTTTTATACAAACATATAAATTGAAGCTATAACTTCTTTATATCATTTAAGAAATATTTTTTTAATATTTTCATATACACATAAAATAAAATAAAATAAAATAAATTATATACTCAATACAAATAATGTATCTAAACCAATTCAATGTAGTAATGTCATGTCATATTCTAATATTCATACAATGCGACATAAAATTAATGAAAAAAATAAAAAGTAAAAAAACATTTTCAAATGTCACAATATGACATCAATTTTGCATTAACCATTATAGATGTCACAATACAACAAATAAATAACACTGCAATGTAACACACTATTTCAATACCTTCGCAATGCCACATATTCATTAATAGAGCAATGTTTTATTCATGAACACTTTTTTCTCTCATAACCATTATTATGAATGTGACAATGTGTCAATTTCAAATACTCTTCAACATCGTCATATGAATGTTGCAATTTGACCACATAATAATAATAAAATAAAATAAATTATAATTCTATAAATTATATACTCAATACAAATAATGTATCTAAACCAATTCAATGTAGTAATGTCATGTCATATTCTAATATTCATACAATGCGACATAAAATTAATGAAAAAAATAAAAAGTAA
>ML776711.1:2075689-2109154 GCA_009831015.1 Picea engelmannii | reverse complement strand
AAAGGAACTTATTGATTATCTCGAAGGCCTCTTTGGAGTAGAAATGTTCAATAATAAAGAGGTCACCTCTGCAGCAGGCGAATATTTAAACTATATGTGGGATGTTTATAGAAGAACATTGGCAAGAAACCCTAGGTATGAGTATCCTCCCTCAATTCTAGAAAGGGAGTGGAAGGCGATCATTGATGATGCAAAAGAAAAGATATTGAAAAAATCAAGAGAAAAAATAAATGGTACCCCAAGGTAAATTACAATATTTTGATTTCAATACCATCTTAAATTTTCTTTAGATCTAAATAAATATAATATTTTATGCAATGTCCATATTATTTTCTATATAGTTTTTATACAAACATATAAATTGAAGCTATAACTTCTTTATATCATTTAAGAAATATTTTTTTAATATTTTCATATACACATAAAATAAAATAAAATAAAATAAATTATAATTCTATAAATTATATACTCAATACAAATAATGTATCTAAACCAATTCAATGTAGTAATGTCATGTCATATTCTAATATTCATACAATGACATAAAATTAATGAAAAAAATTAAAAAAAAAAAAAAAAAACATTTTCAAATGTCACAATATGACATCAATTTTGCATTAACCATTATAGATGTCACAATACAACAAATAAATAACACTGCAATGTAACACACTATTTCAATACCTTCGCAATGCCACATAGCCATTAATAGAGCAATGTTTTATTCATGAACACTTTTTTCTCACATAACCATTATTATGAATGTGACAATGTGTCAATTTCAAATACTCTTCAGCATCGTCATATGCATGTCGCAATTTGACCACATAATAATAATAATAATAAATTTAAAAATTAATATATTAATATATTATTTATTTATAAATATATATTTTTATGTTGAAACAATGAATACATTTGAACAAAAAAATTTATGTATGTCGTTAACTCCCAACATATATCATTCACAAGAAAATACGACAACATATTATATCGACAATATAATGTGAAATTCACAATGTGATATAGCCATTAGTGCATCAACATGGATGTTGTTATATGAATTAACGTTAAATGAAAGATGAAAAATCATAAATTTGTGTTCAACCCACTATGTTTTAGGTTACTTGCATTAATTTTTTCCATAAGATTGCAAATTATCAAATTAAGTTTAAAGACATGCAACTGAGGAGATCAAGAAATAAACAATCTTTGCAACATAGAACTAAACAACCAATGAGTAAACAAAGTTGCACCAATCACTTTGACCTATTGAACAATGAGCGTGAATGCCATAACTATCATAACTTCGGCCACAAAGCTGCAAACTACCATATGAAGAATTACAAAGCAGATCCAAGGATAAAACCCTTAGCTAGAAATTCCAACACATGGAAAAAGAAAGATAGTGAAAAATGTGGCCTAGTACTTTCATCTCAAAAACAAAAAGACCCCTAGTATATAGATAATGGATGTTCCAAGCACATGACTAGAGACAAGGATAAGTTTATGTCTATAAGTAAAAGAAAAATAGGAAATGTGACCTTTGGAAATGATGAACCAGGGAAAATCAAGGGTAAAGGGATGGTGAGTTTGAGTAATGGAAAAAGAAAATCCCAATATGTTATGCTTGTAAATGGGTTGAAACATTATTTTCTCAGTGTAATTCAAATGTGTGATAGGGGATTTGAAGTGGTGTTCACTTCCAAAGATTGTAAGATAAAGTTTGTAAACTCAGGACAAGTGGTGGCTAAAGGCATAAGGACAAATAATAATGTATATGTGTTGAAAGAATATAGAGAAGAGTGTCATCTAATAAAACATGATGAAAGTTGGTTATGGCATAGGAGACTTGGACATCTAAACTTTGACCACTTAATCAAGCTCAAAAATCTTGAGGAAATAAAATATATTCCAAGAATATCAAAGACACAAGATTTTGTGTGTAAACCCTACCAAGTAGGAAAGCTAACCAGGACACATTTTAAATCCAAGAGCTCTACTTCAATAGAGAAACCACTCCAATTAGTTCACATGGATCTATGTGGACCATCAAGATAGGAAGGCACAGGGAAGGAAAACTACTTCATGATGATCATTGATGATTACTCGAGACTCACTTGGGTTGATTTTCTCAAAGAAAAAGATGAATCATTTGAGAAATTTAAAATATTTAAGGCTTTAACTGAGAATCAAACTGGTAACAAGTTAAAGGCAGTAAGTTCAGACAAAGGAGGAGAATTTATGTCAAGTGATTTCAAGAAATTTTTTGATAAACATGGGATCAAGAGAGAATATACAATCCTAGGAACTCCATGGAAAAATGGAGTAGTTGAGAGGCAAAACAGAATAGTTCAACAAATGGCCAGGTCAATGATGAATGAGAAGAACATTGATCAAACCTACTAGGTAGAAGCAATACACATAGTAGTCCATATTCTTAACAAATCTCACCTTAGACCACACAGTGACAAGACACCTTATGAACTGTGGTATGGAAGACCTGATTCAATCAAACACTTCAAAGTCTTTGGGAGTAAGTGCTACATAAAGAATAATAATTAAAACCTTGGCAAGTATGATGGCAGGGATGATGAAGGCATCTTCTTAGGATATGCTACCAATAGTAAAGGATATAGATGCTTTAATAAAATATTGTATAAATTATTTGATTGCATTGATTTAAAGGTTGATGAAGGAGTCCCGGTAAGAGAGGTGAGAAATATTGAGTCTACTACAGAGGAAACAAATGAAACTGAAGATGAACAGGTCCAAGAATTAGAAGGAGAAGACTCTGAGTTAGATACAAATACTAAGCGGGACTCAAACCAAGATATCAAGACAAAGACACCCTCCAGAGTTATTAGGAAGAATCATCCTGAACATCAGATAGTTGGTCATATAAACCAAGAAGTTCAAACAAGAAAGCAGTTGAATAATGTCTCATAACAATCTCAGATTGCCTTTCTATCTTTGCTTGAACCTAAAGACTTTAATGCAGCCAACGAAGATGACCATTGGGTTAAATCCATGAATGATGAACTTGACCAAATTGAGAAAAACAATACTTAGGAGATGGTTCCTAGACCTGAAGGTAAAAATGTCATAGGTTCCAAATGGGTCTTTAAGAATAAATTGAATGAGTAGGGACAAGTTGTCAGGAACAAATAAAGATTGGTCTGTAAGGGCTATGCACTAATTGAAGGAAAAGATTTTGATGAAACCTTTGCACCAATGGCAAGATTGGAATCCATCAGAATGTTTCTTGCCTATGCATGTCATAAAAAGTTTAAATTCTATCAAATGGATGTCAAGTCATCTTTTCTAAATGGAGATCTAAAATAAGAAGTCTATATGGAACAACCAGAAGGTTTACAATTGTTAGATAACCCTGAATTTGTCTACAAGCTGAAGAAATCCTTATATGGGTTGAAAGAAGATCCTCGTACGTGGTAGTACAGACTAGATAAGTATATTTTAGACAAAGGGTTCAAGAGAGGAATGGTTGACTACAACCTATATATCAAAATAGAGGACAATGATTTGCTCATTTGTGTTGGTCTATGTAGATGACATCATTTTTGGAAGTAATAATGCTTCATTGGTACAATGGTTTGCTCATTTGTGTTGGTCTATGTAGATGACATCATCTTTGGAAGTAATAATGCTTCATTGGTACAATGGTTTGCTTCTTCCATGTAGCCTAAAATTGAAATGTCTATGATAGGGGAACTGCCATTTTTTCTTGTTCTGCGAATTACTCAAAGGTCTGAAGGAATATTTCTTTCTCAGGAGAAATATCTAAGAGAAATGTTGAAAAGGTTTCAAATGGAAGATTCTACACCTATGGTGGTTGGTTGCAAGCTCAGTAAAGATGATATTTCACTTGATGTTGATCAAAGAACATATCGATCAATGATAGGCAATCTTCTGTACATCACAACATCTCCTCCTGATATAATGCAAGTTGTTGGAATGGTAGGTCATTATCAGTATTCTCCTAAACAAAGTCATTGAGAAGTTGTCATGAGAATATTCAAATATTTGAAGGGTCCAATGACTTATAGTCTTTGGTATCCTAGAAATCAGAATTTTCAATTAACTGCATATTCAGATGTTGATTGGGCACATTGTTTGGATGAGAGAAAGAGCACCAGTGGAGGTGCATTCTTATTAGGTGATTCATTAGTAGCATGGATTAGTAAGAAGCAGGGATATATTTCATTATCAACTACAGAGGCAGAGTACATTGTTGTTGCTACTTGTTGCACTCAGATTTTATGGATGATACAAAATCTTGCAGATTCTAAGGTAACTTATATTGCTTCAATTCCACTTCACTATGATAACACCAGTGCCATTAGTGTCTCCAAGAATCTTGTTCTTCATTCAAAGACTAAGAATATACCAATAAAATATCATTTTCTCAAAGAAAAGGTTACAAACAGAGTTGTTCAGCTGCATTATATTCCAACCACAGAACAAATTACAGACATCTTTACTAAACCCCTAGCCATGACACCATTTGAATATCTTCGTTAGAAGCTGGGTGTCATCCCTTCTCTCATCTAAGAGAGTCCATCCTGTTAGGGGGAGTATGTGTTGGTTGAATATATGATACCTCTTAAAAGTACTACAATATCTCAAGGGAAGCATGTTTTCTTTGCAATTGATGTCAAAGGGGGAGAAAAGGTGTTTTCTAGATGCTACAATTGGAGGTCTAAGCATAATATTGCAGCCTTTCAGGGTTTCCATCAATGCCAAAGGGGTATATCGTTAGAATGTTTACAAGAAGAGTGTGCTTGTCATCGATGGCAAGAACAAAAGGTGGAGCAGAAGGTGAGAAATATCAGGAGGAAGAGCTACAGTGGTTGTTGGATCACCAATCCAAAGGACCTTCAACTAAATACTTGACAATTGTTGGATCATTCTAAGTGGAAGGATAGGATAAGATAGAAGAGTAGCACCAAAGATAGATCGAGCCATCGATCTAAGAACATGATCGATGAACAACATTTGGTTCATGTCAAAAGTTGCGAGGAGGTTACTATTCGGGGAATCTCACTTCGCGAGAATTGGCAACTTGAAAGTCGAATTACCTGAAGCCTGAAATCTGAAATGAATAAGGACCATCAGATCTGGATAAAATGCGATGACCGTTAGATCAGGGAGAACCACGTCAGCAGACCATGTCTACAAGGACATGTGGCAAACCAAGTTGGTAGACCACGTCAACAAGGTCACATGACACAATTAGAAAATGACAAGTGTCAAGTTGAATCAACATTTCAGGTACGTGAAAATCATGAGTCTGAGTGACACGTGGAAACTACTCGGCTCATGACACATCAACAAGTGACATAAGTAAGTTACAACACTCTGAGAGTTTTACTTCAGGATTTTTACCACCAGCACTTGCCCAAAGTCCTAAAGTCCCAAATATCGAAGTCTTGAAGTGGACACGAACATTCGATCTGAATATCACTTTAGGAGCATTCTCGACCATCGATCTACTACAGTGGAAGGATAGTGTAAGTGGAAGAATTAACTGACAACAAGCGGTCTCCACCACTTATGACATACTCAGCAAGTGATCACTCCAGAGGAAAATGGAGCAGCGATTAGCCTAAAGTCTTGAAGTCCCAAATACTGAAGACCAAAGGGCTGAAGAATATCTAGGCCATCGATTTCCAGAAGGACGCGTGGCAGAAATATGTGCAGTTTGGGGAAAAACACTCTGAGAGATAGTGAAGGAAGAGAAGTTGAGATTTGAAATCCTCGAAGCCCGAAAAGCTAAAGGATCTAAGGACCATCGAACTGTAGGAGGACACATGTCAACAGATAATGAACTCTAGGTACAAAATACTCTGGAGGAAAGAAGAGAGTGAAAGCGTCAAAGCCCCGAAGTGAATCTCAACCGTTGATCGAGAATGGTGCCAAGGGTCGTCGATCTGGTCTTGGTAGAAAGTGTCGAAGTCCCGAAGCAGACTAGAACCATTGATTTGAGGAGGACACATGGTAGGAATATGTGTACTTCGGCTAAAATCATTCTAGGAGAGCATGAAGGTTGAGAATTGAAATCGCCAAAGTCCAGAGTAGCAAAGCAGATCTCGACCATTGATCGAGAAAAGGGACACACGTTAATGGATTGTCAACTCCAGAAGATTGACGTATGGAGGAAAGCTGGGTTTGAGATTTGAAACTCTTAGAGCCCTGTTACACATTATTTTCATCACCCCTATGACCGTTAATGATGTAAAACTATATGTTGCCTTCAGAGGGGTCAGTGGCCTGAATTCCTGAAGAAAGAAGGGAGAAGAAATTTTACTGAGAGAATAAGTTGTATTTTCCTTTGTAAAAACCCTATTAAGGAGGATTTCTGCACGCTGCACTATACGCAAATGCAGTGATGCCTAATTTCCGCACCTTGCTCTAAATCTCTATTGTGGAGTTTCTGCAAGCTGCACTATAGCTACGGTGCAGAAATTCCTATACATGGGAAAAACGAGCATCTTCTCAATGCTTCTAGAAGGAGAAGCTTCTATGGTGAGGTGGCCTCTAGACGGTTTGGATCTTACTCGCTTTCGTGATTTAGTGGGATCATCCTAACCTCCTCACCTTATCCTCTTCATCTTATAAAAGGAGAAGAGCTCTCATGGAGAAAGTTAGCTTGGCTTTGGATTGGAAATTTGGCTTGAGATTGTTAGCTTGGCTTTGAGCTTTGCTTTGTCAACATGGAGTGTGAGTAGCTATCATATCCATGGTCTCAGAATATTTGGAGTAAGAAGTGTGTGGGAAGCAAGGAACTGTTGGAAGGAACCTAACAACATCAAGGCATCTGGTTGTATCTTTCTTCCACATTCGTTAATACAAATATGCTTTTATTTCCTATATGAATGTTATTTTGTCCATATTTTATGATTCCTTGATCACGTACATAGTTTCATATCAAATAGACTATGATATTCATGTCTTCGTTGGCTTGTGTTTATTTGCAAATATTTCTCTATAATCATCGTGACGGAGCTTGGATTGCATTAGAGAAGTCGGATCTCTAATATTTAAAAGGTATGTTCTAGATTCATTTATCATTTGATAATTGCAATCTAAGGAAAGAGTAGTGTATTGTCTTGTTTTGTTCTAGTTTCGTAGTGAATCTAGGGGGATTGATTTGTGTCCGAACTTAACAATTAGCTCGATAACACTTATGTCCTTTATTCAACCTAAAGTGGTGAAATTAACAATTAACAATTAGCTCGATAACAAAATTGGCGACTCCGCTGGAGAACATATTGTTTTCCTATTTTGTCTTGTTTTCTTGATTCGATTTCATGGGTTTTGTTTTATGAGTATGAGGAGGATCTACCCAAACTATCTGGATCTGAAAGTTCATTTAGACTCTTTGCCCTTTTTTAAATTTTTTCTTTGTTTACAGGCATTTCCGCACCATATCCCATATGCAGCCTACGGAAATATTAGATCGCCACACCCGAACTGTTTAGACTAGTGTGGAATCTCCACACCCTACCCATATCTAGCATGCGAAAACATCAAATCATCGCACTGTACCTTACTTCTAGGTTACGACGTCTCATGTAGAATTTTTGGACTAGGTCTTTGTTGTCTTCGGATACCCATTTTTTCTTTGATCACCTGGGATGAAATTTTGGAGCCTTTATTTGACTGTTTACAGTCTTCTTGACAGTTTTTGAGCTTCTTTTAGCCATCTTTTCTTTTGAAAGATTTGGTCTCTTTCTTTGAGTGTCTTTCAGTTACAAAGCATTGTTTTTTCTTTAGAATTGTTTGGTGAAATAACTTTTTCTTTTATTGAATTGTTTGTGTTAAAAGAGAAAAAATGTTTGGGTTTCTTTTTTTTATAGAGATTTTCTATTGCTTTTAGCTATCTTTGAAACAAAAAATTGTTTTTTTGCTTTATATTAGATTGGGGGCATCCTTGCATTTGAAGTAGCGAATTTGCATGATTTTTGGCATTTTTTGGTCTTGAATTCTGAAAAATTTTCCCCCTCATGGCCGGGAGGGGAAAGAATCATGTATTGGTGTACAGTGTTTTTGTCTCATTTCTTGAAGATATTGATATTGAAGAGTTTAATAAAATTTTGGGACATTGTGCATCTGGGAATGGTAAACGTTTTCTCCTTCTCGTAATATATCTTTCATCGAAGTGAAATATTTGCATTCTCATTTCTTTGAATTCTTTAGAGTCGGTCAAAACATCATTTTGTCCACTCCATTTTCATCTTGAGTAACAATAGCTATAAAATAAAGTGCTTATAAAAATTGATTAGAATTTTTTTTATTTTCTGGTAGTAAACCTACATTAGATTAGTTGTAGGGATTTGGAATAGGTGTGAAAGATAACTTTCCAAAGCTGCCAACAAACATAGAATATTGTGTTAGGGAGCGGTAAAATCCACTTGCTACATTTTGTCCTAGGAAGCCCTTCTAACACAAGGGTCAATCACAAGGTTGCATTGAGACTGGAAGAGATACTCACCCTGCTTTGTTGGTCTTGGTGTAAATATTGCGCGTATTATGGGGGTCACTTAAAGGTATACCCACATTTATGAGTGGAAGCCTTTCAAGTTGATTTCGGGCTAGATATCCTGCCTTTGCACATGGATCAGACTGTCGATCGTTTCCCCAAGAATCACTGTAGTAATTGGTAACCTTAGTGACCTATCTCTTTAGGGTCTTTATACAAGGTGACTATGGAGGGGAAAGTCTTCACGGTACCTGGAATCAATGTTGGCCAAACTCACTCGGGCTCTTTGGAGGGTATACCCACGATTATGTGTGGGAGCTTACACCAGGGTGTAAGTTCATTAAGCAGGTTGTCAACGTAACTTTTCCACCCGCTCTATCTCAGCCCCTTCTTACATTGTTCCTGTGATGTTGGATTTCATCACCAACTAGTGCGTTCATTATAAGAAGGTTTTGTTTTCTTGCTTGCTTACTAGATTTTTAGCATGTGCTGTTTGTTTTCCCTAGAAGACTCTATTGGGATCTTTGTTTTAATGGCATCAATTCCTGAAATGACCAATGAAGGAACCCTTACTCTAGGGGAACCTTTTGTTTTCCCTTCTTACAGAAACATTGGTCCTCCTCACATCACTACTTTGAGCCTTCCAAGTCTCACAATTGGATTATCGATATGGTTGTTTTCCACTCAGGTAATCCTGGATGCAGTTAGTGATTCATTTATAAGCACTTCTCCCCAAGAGCATCAACCTCATGTTGATCATTTTCCTTCTTCACCAGTAAGATCTTCTTCGCCTTCTTCACTTGCAAGGTATTCTTCCATTTCATCTTCTTCGTCGAGTGAAAGCTCTAAGGATAGTAACTCAGTGGATAAGAATAAGAATAAGAAGAAGAGAAATAAGAAAGGGTCCAAGATTCCAATCACTGCCAAACATGTTGGAAAACAACCAGTTACTATTAATCATGTTGGAACTGTTGATGATGTCAAGATCACTCAAACAACCTGTAAGCCAAAGTACCCTTGTAGGCTTTGTAAGGGTAGCCATATTCTTAAGGATTTCCCTGGTCTACCCAAGGTTATATAAGAATGGTCTACACATCCTCGCCATTCTATGTTGTCAGCCTCTGAACAACATGTTGATGACCTCCCATCAACTAGTCATGATATAGTTGGGAAGAAGAAAAGTAGAGTCAAGTTTCCTTGTAGGTTATGTGGAGGGAGTCATCAAATTCACCTTTTCCCTTGTATGGACGAAGCCTCAAAATTACTAGAAGACATGATTGTTTCACAGCTGAAACTTCCAGTTGCTTATCGCAAGCTTACTCTCGACCCACCTATAGTTGATGGAATGATCAATCCAGTCCCTTTGTCAATTAGTCTGGTTGATCAAGTTGTCAATCTAGTCACGTCCTTAGTTGAACCAGTTGACAAAGTGGTCGATCTGAGCCCATCCTCGGTCAATCTCACTCTCCCGTTAGAGAGTGAAACCTAAGAGGTCGATCCATTTCCACCTGTCGACCACATTCTCCCCTTGGAGAGTGAAACTCAAGTGGTTGATCTGATCTCATCATCAGTTGATCCTACTCTCCCTCTAGAGAGTAAATCCGATAGTGCCCTTGTCTTTACCATTGATACATAATCTACCGTGTTGGGGGTTATTCCTCCATATCCCATGGAACCCCCTCCAAGTAATGAGGCCATCTTTTTTAATTGCGGTGTGCTAACTGGCCCTCATCTTCCCTCTCACATTCCTTTCAATATTACAGTACAGGTTTGTGTTCGGGACATTCCTCAAACACTGATAGATGAGGGTTCGTCCGTTAGTGTTTTGTCCTCTCTTGCTTGGAAAGATTTGGGTTATCCTTAGCTTGTGTTGGTTACCCAAACTCTATTTTCTTTTAACGAAATAACCAGTCACCCTTTAGGGATCCTTCCTCAGTTTCTCATAACTTTGGGAGGGAAAACTGTCTTTGTTGATGTCATGGTAGTCCAAGACCCCTTGGATTTCGATTTACTCCTTAGGCGAGATTATGTCTATGCCATGAAAGCTATTGTGTCCATTCTTTTTGTGTTATATCTTTCCCTCACGATGGAATAATTGTGACTATTGATCAACTTTCGTTTGTTGGCCCTGACTTCAAATCGATGACTTTCCTTAACGGTTCTTATATGCAGACGGTATCGCCTCTGCCATAGGTCAATTATGTGGCATTGTCTCCCATGCCTTCATTTGCTGATGAAGATGAGCCTCTCGCTGTAATCTTATTTTCCTATGACTTAGATATAGTAGTTGACATGGCTATCTTTTCGATAGGGTATTTTGAGCTTGATCTCCTTACCCCTGTTGCGACCCTCGACATGGTGTCCTTCTAGAGTGTTGTTCTTCCATTTAGTGAAGATCTCTTGGAAGCCATGACCAAGTTTTTTCCCTTGACATGGTGTCCTTCAGGAGCATCATCCTCTTGGAAGCCATGATCAAGAAGAGAGTCGTTGAGCATGGTTTTCTGATTTCAATCTAATTAAAAAATGAAACCAACCTTGAGCATGGTTTTCTGATTTCAAGCTCATTAAAAAATGAAACCAGCCTTGAGCATGGTTTTCTGATTTCAAGCTCATTAAAAAATGAAACCAACCTTGAGCATGGTTTTCTGATTTCAAACTCTTTAAAAAAATGAAACCAGCTTTGAGCATGGTTTTCTGATTTCAAGCTTGTCAAAAAATGAAACTAGCTACAAGGATAGTTTTTTCGTCTTTGTGGAAACCTCGTTAAAAAATGAAACAAAGGTTATGAGCATAGTTCCTATTTCTGTGTTAATCTCATTAAATGAAACAAAGGTCTGGGGATTGAACCTGGATTCGTGAGCATAGTTCTTATTCCTGTGTCAAGCTCGTTAAAAAATGAAATAGATATTTCCCCTCTTCAATTGAGCCAAGTACTTCGTTATCTATAGTATTTGAAGCTTCTTTTCATCCTCCTATGTCATTGGATGAATTGAAGCTTGGAGGGAAATGCTTTCAGCCTTTGGAGATCATGTTGAAGTCAGATTCGTCAGTTTCTTAAGTTAGGGGCTAAATACCAACCATCGTTGTGTTATGCGTTGGGAAGTCCAACCATAGTTTTCTATGGTTCAAGCTTATGTAAAAATGAAGCCACCTACCTCAAGCATAATTTTCTCTAGTTCAAGCTTGTGTAAAAATGAAACCAGGTCCAAGCATATTTTTGGCTAGTTTTAAGCTTGTGTAAAACTAAAATCTACATCAAGCATAGTTTTGTTTTGTTTTAAAGCTTGCATAAAAATGAAAATAATCCCGAGCTTAGTCTTTGATCTTTCTCATGCTCGTAAATACATGACAATAAGATACCGAGATTAGTCTTTGTTCTTTCTCGTGCTCGTAAATATGTGAGAATGTAACCGAGTATACTTTTATCACTTTTTCGGACTCATAAAGGTTATAAGAAAATGGAACCTCCTAGAGTTCCCTTTAAGGTCTTTTTAGACTCTCTAAACATGAAAAGATTGCCAAGTGACCTTGTTATTTTCACACTCATAAAAGTATTTGAAGAAAATATTTGATGGGCGATATTTTATCACTTTTTCGGTCTCATTAAACTAATTTACGAAAAAGGAACTGAGAGAGTTCTCTTTAAGTGTTTTTCATACTCTCTAAACATGAAAAACCACCGATTTTTCTCTCTTTGGACTCGTTAAAACAAACATCAAAAGGCCCATATGGGACTGAACCACTCCTTCCTAGGGTTCGTTAAACATACTCCGAAGGACTCATCCAAAGGATGAGCTTACATTACAAGCATATGCTATCCTCCTTAAGCTTGTGTAAAAATAAAGAGGTACTCACCAGAAATGGTGGGGGGGGGAAATTGGGAAAGAAATATATCTAAACCTGTATTCTATGGAAGAGTCACCTCTGAACATGAAACCCTTTCACCTGCTTTGTGTCTAGGTTGGAAAATCCACTTGTCTCTTGATCATACCCCTTTCTAAGATTACAAATTGGTCTGTGATCCCTATTGTTGAGTCAATTTTTCCAAGATAGTTGTCGTGTCGTCAATATGTTCAAAGAGAAGTACAACCTAGAAAGCCTTCTATTGCGTCATCCATTTTTGCATTCCTTAAGAATTCTATTGTGTCGGCCATCCCTGAGTCAGTCATGAATCACATGTTACTCTGATCTACTTCAAATCTTGTTACTTGTTTCGTGTCATTGATGTGGGATACATTAAGGCCCTCCTATGACGAGTCTTTTCTTGTCGACTTCAACTCATTATTCAGGAATTAGACTTAGAAACTAATTGGTACCTTGGAACTTGCATGCCTCAATGGCAGGTTTCCTCGCTTTCAACAGTGGGTTTTCATTATTGACCCCTAATCGAGAGATTCCACTGAGTGTTTGACTTCATCTCATTAATTCACATTCGTTGGATTGTACTAGAGTACCTTGGGCGTCATTGACATTAATGGTTATTTCCCTCACACTTGTTAACGGTATTCATTAATGGTCGGTAATCAAGTGGTTTATACCATGTTCAACTTCAACACATCTATTCACATGGTTTGATTCATACTATAGAGTGATGGAGATAAAGACCCTGAATATTTTATGATAGATTCAAGTTGATTTGGAGTATATTCATATTGTACTTCTACATAGATCCACATTGTATGTCTCGTGGCTATGTTCAAATTTGAGTCTTTAACACATAGATCCACAATGTATGTTTGGTGGCTATGTTCAGATTTGAGTCATATTGGCATGGATCCACAGTGTATGATTGGTGGCCATGACCTGTCTTACTTGACATGGATATTTGCATGTTGACATTTATGCTTTGAGTCGTTTGTATTATGAGTATGGGAATGACTACCTTAGTGATGATATATTATTGTATTGTATTTCATTGTTTGTTGGCAGGCTTCTGACCAACGTGTTCCTTGTTCCCTACACACACTCAACAAAGTATTTCAGCTATCACTATATTCTAACTTCATACTTTGGGGGGCTCTCTGTTACACATTATTTTCGTCATCCCTATGATCGTTAATGATGTAAACCTATATGTTGCCTTCAGAGAGGTCAGTGGTCTTAATTCCTGAAGAAAGAAGGGAGAAGAAATTTTACTGAGAGAAGAAGTTGTATTTTCCTTTGTAAAAACCCTATTAAGGAGGATTTCCACAGGATGCACTATACACAGGGTGCGGTGATGCCTAATTTCCACACCTTGTTCTAAAGCTAGATTATGGAGTTTTCACAAGCTGCACTATAGCTAGGGTGCGAAAATTCATGTACATGGGAAAAGCGAGCATCTTCTCGATGCTTCTAGAAGTAGAAGCTTCTATGGTGAGGTGGCCTTCAAATGGTTTGGATCTTACTCACTTTCTTGATTTAGTGGGATTATCCTAACCTCCTCACCTTATCCTCTTCAACTTATAAAAGGAGAAGAGATCTCATGGAGAAAATTAGCTTGGCTTTGGATTGGAAATTTGGCTTGATATTGTTAACTTGGTTAGATTGGATTTGAGCTATCAGATCCATGGTCTCAGAATATTTGGAGTAAGAACTGTGTGGGAAGCAAGGAACTGGTGGAAGGAACCTAACAACATCAAGGCATTTGGTTGTATATTTCTTCCACATTCTTTAATATAGATATGCTTTTCTTTCTTATATGAATTTTATTTGTCGATATTGTATGATTCCTTGATCACGTACATAGTTTCATATAAAATAGACTCTATTATTCTTGTCTTTGTTGGCTTGTGTTTATTTGCAGATATTTCTCTATAAGCCTCGTGACGGAGCTTGTATTGCATTGGCAAAGTCAGATCTCCAATATTTAAAAGGTATGTTCTAGATCCATTTCTCATTTGATAATTGAAATCTAAGGAAAGAGTAGTGTATCGTCTTGTTTTGTTCTAGTTTCATAGTGAAGCTAGGGGGATTGATTTGTGTCTGCACTTAACAATTAGCTCGATAACACTTATGTCCTTTATTCAACCTAAAGTGGTGAAATTGACCAATTTGAAACCCTCAAGAGGTCAAGTGTAGTGTTTTGAGGCATCATGTTTGGCCCTGGATGCCTAGAAGATTTGTTTATGGATTAAGGCTTTTGTTTCCTCCCTTGACCATATCAAGGCCTTCAAATTGCTCAAAACCTTATGGCGTCCTTACCTAATAGGTAGGCACTTCAAGGTCAAAAAAAATCATGATAGTCTTAAATGCTTCTTGGAACAAAGACTATCTTCAGAAGAAAAACAAAAATGGGTAACCAAGATATTGGGTTATGATTTTGAAATCATCTATAAAAAGGGGAAACAAAATGTTGTGGTAGATGCACTCTCAAGAAAGGATGATGATGTTGAGGACTTTCTCTGTGCTATCTCGATCATCCAACCCGATTAGATAATAGAAGCAAGGGATGAATGGAAAAATGATGAAAAAGTGTGGACTCTCGTTCAAAGGTTGCAACAGAATTCCAGTGCATCAGATACATTTACATGGAAAAATGATTCACTATGGTACAAAGATCGCTTATATTTATGTAAGAATTCCAAACTTAAACAAAAGGTACTATTGTAATTTCACACCTCTCTAGTAGGAGGGCACTCGGGATTTTCGAAAACCTACCATAGAGTCAAGAAGGATTTTTTTGGGATGGCCTTAAAACTAATGTTCAAAGGTTTGTGGAAGAATGTTTGGTTTTCCAAAAATATAAGGTGGAAACAATCAAGACCCCAGGTCTTTTACAACCATTAGCCATCCCAAGTCAACGTTGGGAGGAGGTTTCCATGGATTTCATTACAGGGTTACTGAAGTCTGAAGGAAAGAGTGTCATCATGGTGATTGTTGATAGACTGACCAAGTACGCACACTTTTGTGCACTCTCTCATCCCTTCAAAGCTAGTACAATTTCCACCACATTCATGGAGACAGTTCAAAAGCTACATGGCATCCCAAAGATTATTGTAAGTCATAGAGATCCGATCTTCACTGGACATTTTTGGACAGAATTATTTTCTTGTTTGGGTACTCAATTGGCTCATTGTTCATCCTATCATCCTCAATCTGATGGACAAACTGAGATAGTGAACAAATGTCTGGAAGGATACCTTCATTGCTTTGTCTCTGATAAACAAACACAATGGTTCAAATGGTTACCCTTGGCTGAATGGTGGTATAACACTTCCTTTCATACTGCAACAAAAATGACACCATTTATGGCACTCTATGGATACCACCCTCCTTCCATCACTTCTTCTCTAAAAGAAAAATATAAGGTTCAAGCAATGGAAGATCACATCGACAATCAACAACAAGTTCTCTAAATCTTAAAGGACAACCTGATCATGGCAGAGAATTGCATGAAACAACAAGCAAATCAACATCGTAGTGAAAGAAGTTTTGAAGTAGGGGATTGGGTGTTTTGAAGACTACAACCATACAAACAGATGTCCCTCAAGCAAGCCAAGAAGGATAATAAATTATCACCAAAGTACTATGGCCCTTATAAGGTGTTGCAAAATATTGTTACTATGGCATATTCTTGTGTCATTGATGGCTTTAGGCTCCAATATGTAGGAAACTATCGGCTAAATATTCCACTTGGGAAGATGAGCCTTTTATACAGAAGCATCCAGAGTTACTCAAGCATTCTGGACAACACTTGTCTCAAGGGGAGGGGCATGTTAAGTCCTAATATTGGCTCATTACCCCTTAATTGAGGCATATTACATTAGTAATGTTATTTTATTTATGTCGGCTTTATTCCATTAGTTGTAATTATACCTCCTAGTCTCCTATATATACCAAGGAGACATTTTCATTTGGAATCATCTTGTACTTGAACATTTATGTGGGGTAAAAGGAGGTTGCCCCCTCGAAGAGGTTTATTATATAAAATTATCTCTGTTTCAAGGCGTTGTGTACTTATTCTGAGGTTTTTCTATGCTATATTGATATTTGGTTCTTAACAAAAGGGAAGACTGGAAAAAGGTGTAGAAATATCCTAGGTACCATGGCAAAGGTGACATTATCCAATTTGTGGCGTATGATTTGAAGAAGGATTGTAGAGATTAGTTGTAGTTAATTAGTAAGAGAGGAAGTAGAATTAGATACATCATCATTTTTGTTTTCACAAGGGTGTGAAAAAAATCAATTTGGGAGGTGATGATGGGCCTCCCAATTGTAGTATGATGAGGCCCGTTTTTAAGATATTTTTATCACATTTGTACTCTATGATACCTCTATTGATCATGATTAATATAATTGTGTTGGGTTTTTTGTAATTTATTTATTATGAAATGATTTGGATGATTGAGTGGATGTTGTATCCTATTTTAGATATGATTTTTATGATTTAATACATGCCTAAGGCTCCACTAACATGTGATTCAAGAAGGTTGAAGTTCAAGGATTCCCTTCACCAACATTGCATGAGCGAAAATGGGGATTGTGTCCCCCTCATCAAAATCCAAGGATTTACAATCCTATGATCACTCAAGGCACCTAATCCATCATCATATCCATTTAAATCACTAAATGGGAGAGGATAACCTAGAAAAAAATAGGTCCCTAGAACATGCAACTTTGCAACTATGCAACTTGAGAAACTTGATATTGAGCTTACTTGTGAAAATTATGCAACTTATGAAACTTATGAAACTATGAAATTTTATGCAACTATGCAACTTATGAAACAACACTTTTATGATATTCTAACTTGATATTTATATTACTAAGGAACACAACACCATTTCATCTAATATCTCATCAATGAATAGGGAACTTCTCCTTGATGGTGATTTTATGAAGTTCTATATGCAACTATGCAATGAACAACTTGATATTAAGCTTACTTATGCAAATTATGCAAATTATGCAACTATGCAACTTATGCAACTATGCAACTTATGCAACAAGACTTTGATGATAATCTAACTTTATATTGACCTTACTAAGGAACACAACACCATAAGTTATTGAAGAATAATTCATTGGAATTTATGGAACATTAAGTCATTGGAATTTATGAAGACCGAGGTCTAAACAAGTCCACACATACCCACTACATTTCCTAAATAAGGATGCACACATTTATGAGTTGGGATCTACGTAATATAAAAAAAACTTCATTTTTATGGGATTGGTTAATTTATATAGATTATTTATTCCAAGATTCTCACACTTGACCAGCTAACTTAACCAAATCTTAAGAGGGAATTTGAGGAAACAAGGCTTCATCATCTAGACCAAGGTGCAACAACATGTTTTTGAAGAATTGAAGATGTTGAAGCTATGCACTACACCTATGCTTACACTACTGTATGTTTCTCATCCTTTTGATATATAAGATGATGCATATGACTATGGGATAGGTATTTTTTTGACACAACAATGTCATTCCATTGTGTTTTACTTAGAGACATTCAATGACACAATCCACAACTTTTGAAGTTATGATAGAGATATGTGCTCCATTTATTAAGTAGTTCACTAGTGGAGACACTATGTATAGGGAAAATAAATTGTTATTCAATCTAACCATAAGCCACTACAGAACTAGAGAAAACTTGAGAACACACCACATGTGAAATGGAATTTCTTATAGAAATTCCAATTGGTTATCAAACATTTATATTAAAGAGATAAAAATGTAGACTACTATTCGAGTCGACCACCAATARCATTCACAATGGTTCTTAACACAAAAAGGTGTGATATAGAACACTAGCAAGAGTTCTACAATACACACACAAATTTTGTGAAAGTTTATGAAACCATTCAATAAGGATGCCACACTACCTACACAACACTTATTATTAATTTGGTTTATTTTCATATGAATAAAGATCTTTTGTATTGACTTGATAGGATGTGCTCACTTTCAAGTGAACCTAGGGATTTTTTGATTTGGTAATCTCATTACTTGAAGTTGGTTGGGTATTTTGTCACATCAAATATAGTTGCAACTTTACAACAACATTTTTATTCGCCATGTATGAGACATGATGTTGAGCACCACCTCAAAAACAAATTTGCATGTTTGATTGCTCAATTAAAAAATCACCATTTAGGTATGTATAATCTTTTGATTATGTCCTCTAGATATTATGGATCTGTCAATGTAGGTTTATGGTTAACCAATGGATAAATGCTAACATGAATGTATGGTTCACCATATCCATAAGAAAATGATGGTTCCTTTTCCATCCCCATGATAACATATTCACCCCATTCCTTCAACGGTGCCTTTCAACTAGAATCAATGGCGCATGCCCTCACTAATGTCACCTTACAATTAATATTAGTGCCTTCAATGGTTTATTTTCAAAATATTGATAATATCACCTCACTGTCATCAATGCCTTTGATGGTTCCTTTTAACATCATCACTTCATGTCTTCATTCATGTCACCTCACAATAATTCTACCTCTAATTCCCTCACTAGTTGTAGGCTAGCATTTCCAAATTTCACCCTCCTTCATAATAGTTGTTTCCTCTCACCTCTCTTTCCTTCACTATTTCAACCCTAGTGTGCTATCCTCTCACCTCTTGTCTCCTCTCTCTTTCACCTTTGCTTGAATGTTGTGCTCTCATGGTAATTGTTGTCACTATCCCTTCCCTACTTAAGGAAATCTGTTTACACCATGTTTACACCTCTTATGTATTGACAATGTTAAGAATTTGCAGAGAACATAAAAGATTGAAATCCTTATGTGACATTCCTCTTATGAAACGAGGATTTGTATCATTTTTTCTTTATTACATTGTTCTTTTCAGTGTTTGACGCGAACACATTTATTCACAACATGTGGGTTCATAATTTAAAAAACCCCTTTATGAATGAATTATGTGATAAGATATTGGTCAACGAGGTGAATCCCCCATGATACTTATGAGTATTTAAGATGTGTATGGTGGTCTCTATAATCATAAAAGTTTACTATGTTAGAAATGATGACATTTGATTCAATGTTGTATAGGTGTACTAAGTGAACTATGACATTTGCATGGTATTTTAAAATTTGGGTCATTTTGATTCCATTTATTTGAATAATTAGCTCAATATACGTTTTGTCATTAGCAGTGCACACATAGTAATCTATTAAGAAATTATTTGTTTGCTTAAAACTTCTTGCTTCTTCCCATATCTAGTTTTCATCGAAGTTGAAATTATTGCACTTCATTTTCCTCTTGCATGGTTTAAAGAGTCGAGTTGAAAAGCCATCAGTTTCATGACCACTCCTTTGAGTAACAAAAACCTAAAATCAAGTGCTAATTACAGTTTATCTAGAAATTTTTTTAGGGCTCTTTAAACCCATCTTAGCTTAGGTGCAAAGCTTTGGAATAGGATTGTGAGAATAAATTTCCAAAGCTGCTAAACAAACATAAAGATTTGAGTTAGGGAGTGAAATCCAGTTGCTATATCATTGACTTTGGGAAGCCCTTATAACACAAGGGTCAAGCACAAGGTCTCATTGGAGCCAACAGAGTAATCAACCATGCTTTGTTGGTCTTGGTGTCGACTGTTTATTGTTCCCCCTCTGGTTTGGTATAGTAGGCGGTACCATAGAGGCCATAATATTTTAGACTTCCTACCTAAGGTGACAACACATGGAAGGGAGTGTTGTACCTGGGATCGATGTTGGATAGACTCACTCAGACTCCTTGGAGGCTTTCCCACTACTTAGTGAGATAACTTGCACCAGAGAGTTATTTTGTTAATCAGGTTATCAACGTGACTTTCCCACTTGTCTAAACTCAACCCCTTTGCGCATCAATCATGTGAAGTTGGATTCCATCACCAACTAGCACTTCTTTGTGAGAAGGTTTGTTTGCATGTTTGACTCCTAGATTAATTAGTGTGTGCTAGATAATACAAGTGTGAAAAAGTAACACTATGGTAATCATTATGAGCTTACTGTGATACCAACAGGATACTAGTAATGAAGTAGAACCATTGTACTAATTAGTGTTATAGCTTGATAGAACGATGCTTATGCATATCCAATTTTATAGACTATTCAGAAATATTGATTAAAGAATAGAGCATTTTAACTGTAATTTTAGAGTAATTAGGCCTTTTGATTTATCTTTTCTTTCAAAGAGTTCTAGTATTAATGAGAAAAAAATTGTTTGTTCTTAATGACTAACATTTTTGCTAACCTTATATAAATTACATAGAGCATTACTTTTTCACTGTTTCCTACTAGCTTCCATTAATTTTTACATGTAAAGAGTTCAACTTGTCTATTGTGATTGCACCTCTTTTAGTTGGACTTCATCGCTCTTTTCATTTACTTTTCTACTTCCCAACCAAATTGAATTCTCATTTGCTTCCTAAATATTCGCTGCTTCACAATAGAAACAACTTTTGTACTCATCGTAAGAGTTGTTCCTTCTCACAAGAAAGATGTCCAAGTCCTCAATTTGGTGAAGAAAGTAATTGACAATTGTACTCATGCCCTATGGGAAATTGATAGTGTGAATACTATATTTTTATTGTCCACCACTTTCATGGTTTACTTGCATTATTGGATTCAATCTTTCTATGAGAATTTCCTCAACTTGAATAAGCATGTCTAGTACAAATGGTCATTCTTCAGGGTCCATTTTGTTCCATATGGAAAGGTGATGACATTTTTCTCTGCAATGTATCTACAAAAAGCAGAGCTTTAATGAAATTTTTTGTTTGAATCCTTGGAATTAGGGGTGTTACCCCTAATTCTTAGCCATATTCTTTCTATGTTCTACTAACAACACATGATTGGTAGTCTCTACCATCTCCATAGAATACCAAAGATCATGGTCTTCCATCATAATCTATGCTTAACACTTCCATGGGATGAAGTTAGAAGGAAATTTATAAACTAATAATAAGAGAGGTACAATAAATATAAATGCATGGAAAAAAAAATTGTAGTGTGAAATCTAACCATAGTGCATATTGCTAGCATGGATAAGCGAGTTGAATTAAGGTGCACCCACCTAGAGATTCATACCCTTCACTAAGTTGGGAATCCACTGCATGCATGAGTGCCCCTACTAATATTGGTAATTGCACCCTCTAATTCTGAATCCAAAACTAAATATATACAAAATTTGTTTAGACCTTTGAATATAGAAAAAAAGTTCAAAAATTGGAACTAGGATGAGGAAGGACTACTCACTAACAACACGTACACATGCGACTGAAGGTACAATCAAGGAGGTAATTTTTAGATATTTCTTCATCACATGAGGAAACCTTAGGACAAATAGAGGGAAATGTGATTGCATCTAGTAGATATGATACGCAAACAAGGACTAGAGGTGAAAAAGTCAAAAGAAAATTTTGTAGATGCATGGAATTTTTTCTTTCCAAAGGAGGATCATGCTCTTATGATGATGAGAGAATAGGAGACATAGAGGTGCCACTCAGGTATAAGCATATGGTGAAACAAGGGGTACCTAAGGAACTGCCTCTGTTAGACACTAACTTCATTGTAAACAATAGGGCATATTGCATTGCACCATCCTCCCTGCATGGCTTGGGGTTATTTTCCATGGATGGAATAACTGTAAAATAAAATACAGTAACTGAATTTATGGACTATGTCAGACCGTGTTACAATTATAATGATTGGATGTGGTCTGTTACATGCAAAGTATGCGGAGATATGCAATCTCCGCAAATTATATACAACTAATAAACAACAATAAAAATAAGGGAGAGACTATCTATATTGATGGACGGCCTAAAGATTCTAGAAATATCGAAGGGTTTATAAACATCACATGACCTAGGACAACAAACAAGCAACTGAATTGCATATATGATGGATGCAAAGAGAATCAGGTAGTCCTGTGCGCAATAAAAAATATAGCTATCGGGGAAGAGTTATTAGTGTATTACCATTTGAATCAAATAGAAACATCGACTAATAGTGTGTGGGTACTTATGCAACACCTATTTAAGAAACCTCTACTTATTGCATTATATTTTTTTTATCTTTAACATTGTTTTAAATATTTCACGGTCCCAATTTTATAATAATGTGGGAGGTTGATTCTATTTGGGTGGCAATCAGTTTTTTGGTTATCATTAACAATTTTTTAAATATTTGGGGGTTATAATTATATTATAATGTGGAAGGATGATCGTGGAAAAGGGCCAACTGCAGAACATTTAAATGATTATCAAATATGACTTTCATTTTACGTGAATTTTATTATTTGTTTATATAATTTTACTGAAATAACATTGATTTTGTTGAAATCATATGTAGTCGGCATGCCATGCTGATCATGATTCTGTCGATGAGGAGGGGTTGTATTCATCCCCTGATCCGATGGTGTTAATAAAAAAAAATTCATTAAAGTGAACAAGGAACTTGTTATCTTATTAGACCGTCCAGATCAAAATTCTGACGTCCTAGAAAGGATCAACCTCCTTATGTCACAACTTAACACATATAAGGTAATAACCATAATTTAAAGTGTTTTTTTTCTAATGTACTCATATGTTCAATTATGAAACTTTATTTTTTAACTTTTACATTATCTCACGAAAAAAAAATTATAAAGAGATTTTTGGAGCATGTTCATCTTGACATGGGTTGTCATACAACTACTAGAGTACTATTTACTTATCCATATTGCACACCTAATTTAAATGTGAACCATGACACACACCACCATACATCCACACATCAGTCAAACTCTAGAGATGGTGACATATATGAGGCTGATGATGTGGTTGACATGGTTTCATTTCCTGGAGCTAGACGTGTGACAAGCACGGGGACCCTTCTGTGCACATTTTTGGTCGACGATAACAGACTTCCATTAAAACAAATAAGACTCCCAGGTAGCTTTTCATATTGTAATTGTTTCATGTTGTCCATCTCATACACAAATCATCTATATTATTATTTTTAAATTAATGATCATATATTTTTGTGTGTAGGAAAGGACCATTTTTATAGGCACTTGGAGAACAAAGCCTTGTTGATTTTTGGGGAAAATTTATGCATGAGGTGTAATTTCCATAATTCCAACCTCAAAAAGGAACTTATTGATTATCTCGAAGGCCTCTTTGGAGTAGAAACGTTCAATAAAAAAGAGGTCACCTCTGCAACGGGCGAATATTTAAACTATATGTGGGATGTTTATAGAAGAAGATTGGAAAGAAACCCTAGGTATGAGTTTACTCCCTCAATTCTAGAGAGGGAGTGGAAGGCGATCATTGATGATGCAAAAGAAAAGATATTGAAAAAAACAAGAGAAAAAATAAATGGTACCCCAAGGTCAATTACAATATTTTGATTTCAATACCATCTTAAATTTTCTTTAGATCTAAATAAATATAATATTTTATGGAATGTCCATATTATTTTCTATATATTTTTTATACAAACATATAAATTGAAGCTATAACTTCTTTATATCATTTAAGAAATATTTTTTTAATATTTTCATATACACATAAAATAAAATAAAATAAAATAAATTATATACTCAATACAAATAATGTATCTAAACCAATTCAATGTAGTAATGTCATGTCATATTCTAATATTCATACAATGCGACATAAAATTAATGAAAAAAATTATAAAAAAAAAAAACATTTTCAAAAGTCACAATATGACATCAATTTTGCATTAACCATTATAGATGTCACAATACAACAAATAAATAACACTGCAATGTAACACACTATTTCAATACCTTTGCAATGCCACATAGTCATTAATAGAGCAATGTTTTATTCATGAACACTTTTTTCTCACATAACCATTATTATGAATGTGACAATGTGTCAATTTCAAATACTCTTCAGCATCGTCATATGAATGTCGCAATTTGACCACATAATAATAATAATAATAATAAATTTAAAAATTAATATATTAATATATTATTTATTTATAAATATATTTTTTTATGTTGAAACAATGAATACATTTGAACAAAAACATTTATGTATGTCATTAAGTCCCAACAGATATCATTCACAAGAAAATACGACAACATATTCTATCGACAATATAATGTGAAATTCACAATGTGATATAGACATTAGTGCATCAACATGGATGTTGTTATATGAATTAACGTTAAACGAAAGATGCAAAATCATATTTTTGTGTTCAAACCACTATGTTTTGGGTTACTTGCTTTAAGTTTTTTCCATAAGATTGCAAATTATCAAATTAAGTTTAAAGACATGCAACTGAGGAGATCAAGAAATAAACAATCTTTCCAATATAGAACTAAACAACCAATGAGTAAGCAAAGTTGCACCAATCACTTTGACCTATTGAACAATGAGCTCGAATGCCATAACTATCATGACTTCATCCACAAAGCTGCAAACTACCATATGAACAATTACAAAGCAAATCCAAGGATAAAACCCTTAGCTAGAAATTCCATCACATGGAAAAAGAAAGATAGTGCAAAATGTGGCCTAGTACTTTCAGCTCAAAAACAAAAAGACGCCTGGTATATAGACAATGGATGTTCCAAGCACATGACTGGAGACAAGGATAAGTTTATGTCTATAAGTAAAAGAAAAATAGGAAATGTAACCTTTCGAAATGATGAACCAGGTAAAATCAAGGGTAAAGGGATGGTGAGTTTGAGTAATGGCAAAAGAAAATCCCAAGATGTTCTGCTTGTAGATGGGTTGAAACATTGTTTTCTCGGTGTAAGTCAAATGTGTGACAGAGGATTTGAAGTGGTGTTCACTTCCAAAGATTGTAAGATAAAGTCTGTAAACTCAGGACAAGTGGTGGCTAAAGGCATAAGGACAGATAATAATGTAAATGTGTTGAAAGAATATAGAGAAGAGTGCCATCTAAGAAAACATGATGAAAGTTGGTAATGGCATAGGAGACTTGGACATCTAAACTTTGACCACTTAATCAAGCTCAAAAATCTTGAGGCAGTAAAATATATTCCAAGAATATCAAAGCCACAAGATTTTGTGTGTAAATCCCGCCAAGTAGGAAAGCTAACCAGGACACATTTTAAATCCAAGAGATCTACTTCAACAGAGAAACCACTCTAATTAGTTCACATGGATCTATGTGGACCATCAATATATGAAGGCACAGGGAAGGAAAACTACTTCATGCTAATCATTGATGATTACTCCAGACTCACTTGAGTTTCTTTTCTCAAAGAAAAAGCTAAAGCATTTGAGAAATTTAAAATATTTAAGGTTTTAATTGAGAATCAAACTGGCAACAAGTTAAAAGAAATAAGATCAGACAAAAGAGGAGAATTTATGCCAAGTGATTTCAAGAAATTTTGTGATAAACATGGGATCAAGAGAGAATATACAATCCCAGGAACTCCACGGAAAAATGGTGTAGTTGAGAGGCAAAACAAAATATTTCTTCAAATGGCCAGGTCAATGATGAATGAGAAGAACATTGATCAAACCTACTAGGTAGAATAAATACACACAACAGTCCATATTCTTAACAAATCCCACCTTAGATCACACAGTGACAAGACACCTTATGAACTATGGTATGGAAGACCTGCTTCAGTCAAACACGTCAAAGTCTATGGGAGTAAGTGCTACATAAAGAATAATAATGAAAACCTTGGCAAGTATGATGGCAGGGATGATGAAGGCATCTTCTTAGGATATGCTACCAACAGTAAAGGATATAGATGCTTTAATAAAAGATTGTATAAATTATTTGATTGCATTGATTTAAAGGTTGATGAAGGAGTCCCAGTAAGAGAGTTGAGAAATATTGAGTCTACTACAGAGGAAACAACTGAAGCTGAAGATGAACAGGTCCAAGAATCAGAAGGAGAAGACTCTAAGTTAGATACAAATACTCTGCAGGACTCAAACCAGGAGATCAAGACAAATACACCCTCCAGAGTTATTAGGAAGAATCATCCTGAACATCAGATAGTTGGTCATATAAACCAAGGAGTTCGGACAAGAAAGCAGTTGAATAATGTCTCAGAACAATCTCAGATTGCCTTTCTATATTTGCTTGAACCTAAAGACTTTAATGCATCCAACGAACATGACCATTGGGTTAAATTCATGAATGATGAACTTGACTAGATTGAGAAAAAAAATACTTAGGAGATGGTTCCTAGACCTGAAGGTAAAAATGTCATAGGTTCCAAATGGGTCTTTAAGAATAAATTGAATGAGTAGGGACAAGTTGTCAGGAACAAAGAAATATTGGTTTGTAAGGGCTATGCACTGATTGAAGGACAATATTTTGATAAAACCTTTGCACCAGTGACAATATTGGAAGCCATCAGAATGTTTCTTGTCTATGCATGTCATAAAAAGTTTAAAGTCTATCAAATGGATGTCAAGTTGGATTTTCTAAATGGAGATCTAAAATAAGAAGTCTATATGGAACAACCAGAACTTTTAACATTGTCAGATAACCCTGACTTTTTCTGCAAGCTAAAGAAATCCTTATATGGGTTGAAACAAGATCCTCATACCTAGTATTACAGACTAGAAAAGTATCTTATAGACAAAGGGTTCAAGAGAGGAACGGTTGACTGCAACCTATATATCAAAACAGAGGACAATGATTTTCTCATTTGTGTTGGTCTATGTAGATGACATCATCTTCGAAAGTAATAATGCTTCATTGGTACAATGGTTTTCTTCTTCCATGCAGTATGAAATTGAAATGTCTATGATAGGGGAACTGCCATTTTTTCTTGTTCTGCGAATTACTCAGAGGTCTGAAGGAATATTTCTTTCCCAGGAGAAATATCTAAGAGAAATGTTGAAAAGGTTTCAAATGGAAGATTCTACACCTGTTAATACACCTATGGTGGTTGGTTGCAAGCTTAGTAAAGATGATATTTCACCTTATGTTGATCAAAGAACATATCGATCAATGATAGGCAGTCTTCTATACATCACAACATATCCTCCTGATATAATGCAAGTTGTTGGAATGGTAGGTCGTTATCAGTCTTCTCCTAAACAAATTCCTTTAGTAGTTGTCATGAGGATATTCAAATATTTGAAGGGTTCAATGACTTATGGTCTTTGGTATCCTAGAAATCAGAATTTTCAATTAACTACATATTCAGATGTTGATTGGGAAAATTGTTTAAATGAGAGAAAGAGCACCAGTGGAGGTGCATTCTTATTAGGTGATTCATTAGTAGCACGGCTTAGTAAGAAGTAGGGATATATTTCATTATCAACTACAGAGGCAGAGTACATTGTTGTTGCTACTTGTTGCACTCAGATTTTATGGATGATACAAAATCTTGCAGATTTGAAGGTAACTTATATTGATCCAATTCCACTTCATTGTGATAACACCAGTTCCATTAGTGTCTCCAAGAATCTTGTTCTTCATTCAAAGACTAATAATATACCGATAAAATATCATTTTATCAAAGAAAAGGTTACAAACAGATTTGTTCAGCTACATTATATTCCAACCACGGAACAAATTGCAGACATCTTTACTAAACCCCTAGCCAGGAACCCATTTGAATATCTTCGTTAGAAGTTGGGTGTCATACCTTCTCTCACCTAAGAGAGTCCATCCTATCAGGGGGAGTATGAGTTGGTTGAATATATGATACCTCCGAAAAGTACTACAACAGCTCAATGGGAGCATGTTTTCTTTGCAATTGATGTCAAAGGGGGAGAAAAGGTGTTGTCTGGATGCTACAATTGGAGGTCTAAGCATAATAGTGAAACCTTTCAGGGTTGCCATCAATGCCAAAGGGGTATATTGTTGGAATGTTTATAGGAAGAGTGTGCTTTTCATCGATGGAAAGAACATAAGGTGGAGCAGAAGGCAAGAAAGCTTAGGAGGAAGAGCTATAATGGTCGTTGGATCACCGATCCAAAGGACCTTCAACTAAATACCCGACAACCATTGGATCATTCTAAGTGGAAGGAAAGGATAAAATAGAAGAGCAACACTGAATATAGATCAAGCCATCGATCTAAGAACATGATCGATGAAAAACATTTGGTTCATGTCAAAAGTTGCGAGGAGGTTACTGTTCGAGGAATCTCACTTCGGGAGAATTGGCAACTTGAAAGTCGAATTACCCGAAGCCCGAAATCTGAAATGAATAAGGACCATCGGATCTGGAGAAAATGTGATGACCATTAGATCAGGGAGAACCATGTCAACAGACCATGTCTACAAGGACATGTGGCAGGCCAAGTTGGCAGACCACATCAGAAGACCACATCAACAAGGACACATGATGCAATCAAACAATGACAAGTGTCAAGTTAAATTAGCATTTCAGGTACATGAAAATCACGAGTCTGAGTGACACGTGGTAACTACTCATCTCATGACACATCATCAAGTGATTTAAGTAAGTTACAACACTCCGAGAGTGTTACTTCAAGAGTTTTACCACCAGCACTTGCCCAAAGTCTTTAAGTCCCGAATGCTGAAGTCCCGAAGTGGAAACGAACGTTCGATCTAAAGATCACTTTAGGAGCTTTCTCAACCATCAATCTACTACAGTAGAAGGATAGTGTAAGTGGAAGTATTAACTGACAGCAAGCAGTCTCCACCACTTATGACTTACTCAACAGGTGATCACTTCGGAGGAAAATGGATCAACGATTAGCCTAAAGTCTCGAAGTCCCAAATGTTGAATACCAAAGGGCCGAAGAAGATCCAGGCCATCGATTTCAAGAAGGATGCGTGGCAGAAATATGTGCAGTTCGGGGAAAAACACTCTAGGAGATAGTGAAGGAAGAGAAGTTTAGGTTTGAAATCCCCGAAGCCTGAAGAGCTAAAGGATCTGAGGACCATCGAACTGTAGGAGGACACACGTCAACAGATAGTGAACTCTGGGTACAAAATACTATGGAGGAAAGAAGAGAGTGAAAGCGTCGAAGCCCCGAAGTGAATCTTGATCGTTGATTGAGAAGGGTGCCAAGGGCTATCGATCTGGTCTTGGCAGAAAGTGTCAAAGTCCCGAAGAAGACTAGAACCATTGATTTGAGGAGGACACATGGTAGGAATATGTGGACGTCAACTAAAATCATTCTAGGAGAGCATGAAGGTTGAGAATTCAAATCGCCGAAGTCCGGAGTAGCGAAGCAGATCTCGACCATTGATCGAGAAAAGGGACATGCGTTAGTGGATTGTCAACTCCAGAAGATTGACATATGGAGGAAAGCAGAGTTTGAGATTTGAAACACTCAGAGCCCTGTTACACATTATTTTCATCATCCCTATGACCGTTAATGATGTAAACCTATATGTTTCCTTTAGAGGGGTTAGTGGCCTGAATTCCTGAAGAAAGAAGGAAGAAGAAATTTTACTGAGAGAATAAGTTGTATTTTCATTTGTAAAAACCCTATTAAGGAGGATTTCCACAGGTTGCACTATACGTAGGGTGCGGCGATGCCTAATTTCCGCACCTTGCTCTAAAGCTATATTGTGGAGTTTCTGCAGGCTGCACTATAGCTAGGGTGTGGGAATTCCTATATGTGGAAAAATGAGCATCTTCTCGATGCTTCTAGAAGGAGAAGCTTCTATGGTGAGGTGGCCTCCAGACGGTTTGGATCTTACTCACTTTCGTGATTTAGTGGGATCATCCTAACCTCCTCACCTTATCCTCTTCATCTTATAAAAGGAGAAGAGCTCTCATGGAGAAAGTTAGCTTGGATTTGGATTGGAAATTTGGCTTGAGATTGTTAGCTTGGTTAGATTAGCTTTGAGCTTTGCTTTGTCAAGATGGAGTGTGAGTAGCTATCAAATCCATGGTCTTAGAATATTTGGAGTAAGAAGTGTGTGGGAAGCAAGGAACTATTGGAAGGAACCTGACAACATCAAGGCATATGGTTGTATCTTTCTTCCACATTCTTTAATACATATATGCTTTTCTTTCCTATATGAATGTTATTTGTCCATATTGTATGATTTCTTGATCACGTACATAGTTTCATATCAAATAGACTATGTTATTCTTGTCTTCGTTGGCTTGTGTTTATTTACAAATATTTCTCTATAATCATCGTGACGGAGCTTGGATTGCATTAGAAAAGTCGGATCTCCAATATTTAAAAGGTATGTTCTAGATCCATTTCTCATTTGATAATTGAAATCTAAGGAAAGAGTAGTGTAGTGTCTTGTTTTGTTCTAGTTTTGTAGTGAAGCTAGGGGGATTGATTTGTGTCTGCACTTAACAATCAACCCGATAACAAAATTGGCAACTCCGCTGGGGAACATATTGTTTTCCTAGTTTGTCTTGCTTTCTTGATTCGATTTCATGGGTTTTGTTTTATGAGTCTGCAGGGGATCTATCCAAACTATATGGATCTGAAAGTTCATTTAGACTATTTGCCCTTTTTTAAAATTTTGCTTTGTTTACAGGCATTTCCACATTGTATCCCATATGCAGCCTACGGAAATATTAGATCACTGCACCCAGACTGTTTAGACAGGTGCGGAATCTCCACACCCTACCCATATCTAGCATGCAAAAACATCAAATCGTCACACTGTACTTTACTGCTAGGTTGCAACGTCTCATGTAGAATTTTTGGATTAGGTCTTTGTTGTCTTCGGATACCCATTTTTTATTTGATCACCTAGGATGAACTTTTGGAGCCTGTATTTGACTGTTTACAGTCTGCTTGACATTTTTTGAGTTTCTTTTAACCATCTTTTCTTTTGAAAGATTTGGTCTCTTTCTTTGAGTGTCTTTCAGTTACAAAGCATTTTGTTTTCTTTAGAATTGTTTGGTGAAAGAACTTTTTCTTTTATTGAATAGTTTGTGTTAAAAGAGAAAAAATGTTTGGGTTTCTTTGTTTTATAGATATTTTCTATTGCTTTTAGATATCTTTGAAACAAAAAATTGATTTCTTTCTTTATATTAGATTGGGGGCATCCTTGCATTTGAAGTAGCGAATTTGCATGATTTTGGCATTTTTTGGTCTTGAATTCTGAATTTTTTTCCCCCTCATGGCCGAGGGGGCCAAGAATCGTGTATTGGTGTACAATATTTTTGTCTCATTTCTTGAAGATATTGATATTGATGAGTTTAATAAAATTTTGGGACATTGTGCATCTAGGAATGGTAAACGTTTTCTCCTTATCGTAATATAGCTTTCATCAAAGTGAAATATTTGCATTCTCATTTCTTTGCATTGTTTAGAGTCAGTCAAAACATCATTTTGTCCACTCCATTTTCATCTTGAGTAACAACAGCCATAAAATAAAGCGCTTATAAAAATTGATTAGAAATTTTTATATTTTCTGGTAGCAAACCTACATTAGATTAGTTGTAGGGCTTTGGAATAGGTGTGAAAGATAACTTTCCAAAGCTGCAAACAAACATAGAATATTGTGCTAGGGCGCGGTAAAATCCACTTGCTACATTTTGTCCTAGGAAGCCCTTCTAACACAAGGGTCAATCACAAGGTTACATTGAGACTGGAAGAGTTACTCACCCTGTTTTGTTGGTCTTGGTGTAAATATTGCACGTATTATGGGGGTTGCTTAAAGGTATACCCACATTGTTGAGTGGAAGCCTTTCAAGTTGATTTTGGGCTAGATACCCTGCCTTTGTGCGTGGATCAGACTGTCGACTGTTTCCCCATGAATCACTGTAGTAATTGGTAACCTTAGTGACCTATCTCTTTAGGGTCTTTACACAAGGTGACTGTGGAGGGGCAAGTCTTCACGGTACCTGGAATCGACGTTGACCAAACTCACTGGGGCTCCTTGGAGGGTATACCCATGATTATGTGTGTGAGCTTACACTAGGGTGTAAGTTCGTTAAGCAGGTCGTCAACATAACTTTTCCACCCGCTCTGATCCAGGTGGATATCGGTGGCCACCCACCTTCTCCAACTGGCCCAAAACATGTTTCTGGCAATTTTGGTAATTTACTATTTTTAGCGGTTTTTAACTTCCGAGGCCATTTTGAGGCCCTAAACGATGTTTTTTTGAGAAAACGGGGAGCAACATGGATCGTAGATCAATGTTTCTCCATCCAAAAGTTGTAGTCCTCGGATAGATCTTTCCAACGAGCCATCATACCCCTAAAACAAAGATCGTATGCAAAAGTTACGACCCCGAGAAGTTGATGCACCAACTTACCCAAACGGGGCCCACATGACTTTTGGCGCTTCATCTCCTAGGGTTAGGTTTTTGGATGTCTAGGACTTTTGGCATTCCTTATTATTGTAAAAAGGCCTCCAGAGCCTCATTNTAACCATCTTCTTGCGAATGTGAGTAGCTGTCACATCTCTTCTCAGAGATAAGCTGCCACCATTCTAGTGAGTCTTTCACTCTGTATTTTTACAGTCTCTGTACATTTCTTTCATTAATAGAAATCGTGTATTACTGTATATCTATAAATATTTTTATATTTCCGCTATATCTCTGTTATATTTTTGTCTCTCTTGCAATATCTCTGAATATTTATATGTTATATCTCCGCTCTCATTTCGTGCCGAAAATAATCTGGATCAGTGGTATCAGAGCAGGCTGCTCTTGTTCGTTTTTTTCAGTGCATGTCCCTGACGAGGTCCGAGTATAGCAAGTTCGGTCTCGAGCTTGTCTCTCTCGAGGACAATTTCTCTCGCACACCCAAGAAACCCTCAATGGCGGAAGAAAAGAAAAACGATGGAGCAGACGATCCTATCAGTCTGTTGCTTGAGCAAGCTCTCACGCGACAGAGGGACGAAATGATGGAGAATTGTTCCCACATCTTTCAACGCCTGCCGATAGCATCAGGCGCATATTCATCAAGCGACCACTTTGGAGGCACCTCACCTTTCAAGGTACAGGTTAATTTTGATATTACCATATTTGAAGGTCAAATAGATGCAGATGCCCTAGATAAATGGTTAAATCTGCTAGAAGGTTATTTCTCTGTTCATAATTTTTCAGACAAGGAAAAGATCACCTTCGCACTCCTTAAGGCTCTCCCCCATGTCAAACATTGG
>ML776711.1:2057089-2075305 GCA_009831015.1 Picea engelmannii | reverse complement strand
TTCACAGATGTGGGTGAAGGGGACCCCGCTGCATTTTATTGTTGATAGTGGAAGCCAGAAGAACCTCATCTCAGCAGAGGTCGTCAAATAGTTGGGATTGTCGACAACACCACACCCGCAACCATACAACATTGGGTGGCTTCACCAAGGACGAGGTCTTCGTGTCAGCCAGCAGTGTCGATTGTCATATGGCATCCAACCTTTCAAGGATGAGGTATTATGTGATGTTGTCCCACTGGATGTCTATGATGTTCTCTTGGGCCATCCATATATGTGGAAACACCATGCTATCTATGAGTCTCGACCCCGTAGTGTCATTATTACTCTGGGGGGTCATATCTATAGGATACCAGAGGTAGTTCCAACTACTGCCCCACCTAAACAGTGCTGCAAGGTATTATCTCATACTAGAAAATTTATCTTCTCCACAGTCTGTTCAAAGGGTGAACAGAAGGATACTGCAGCCACCACAGCTTCGGCCAAAGCACCTTCTATCCAACAGAAGCAGGTCAACAAGGTTGCAGCAAAGCATGAAGATTCCTTCTGCACACAGTCATCTAAAATAACCAGGCTGGTTAAAAAGGTCCAATCTTTCCAGCGACAAGTTCGTGACAACCTTCAACAAGCTAAGCAATGCCACTTCTCTAGCAAGGCAAGCAGATCACCAAGATTCAGATTCAGTAATCGCTTTCCCCTCTCCCTCGGGAACTCAACGCAATGGAGACCATTGCTTCCTAAGGAGGGAGGATTGATCCAGGTGGATATCGGTGGCCACCCACCTTCTCCAACTAGCCCAAAACATGTTTCTGGCAATTTTGGTAATTTACTATTTTTAGCAGTTTTTAACTTCCGAGGCCATTTTGAGGCCCTAAACGATATTTTTTTGAGAAAATGGGGAGCAACATGTATTGTAGATCGATGTTGCTCCATCCAAAAGTTGTATTCCTTGGATAGATCTTTCCAACAAGCCATCATATGCCTAAAACGGAGATCGTATGCAAACGTTACGACCCCGGGAAGTTGATGCACCAACTTACCCAAACGGGGCCCACATGACTTTTGGCGCTTCATCTCCTAGGGTTAGGTTTTTGGATGTCTAGGACTTTTGGCATTCCCTATTATTGTAAAAGGCCTCCAGAGCCTCATTGTAACCATATTCTTGCGAATGCAAGTAGCCGTCACATCTCTTCTCAGAGATAAGCTGCCACTATTCTAGCAAGTCTTTCACTCTGTATTTTTACAGTCTCTGTACATTTCTTTCATTAATAGAAATCGTGTATTACTATATATCTGTGAATCTTTTTATATTTCTGCTATATCTCTGTTATATTGTTGTCTCTCTTGCAATATCTCTGAATATTTATATGTTATATCTCCGCTCTCATTTCGTGCCGAAAATAATCCGGATCACGCTCTATCTCATCCCCTTCTTACATTGTTCCCAGGACGTTGGATTTTATCACCAACTAGTGCGTTCATTATAAGAACGTTTTGTTTTCTTACTTGCTTACTAGATTTTTAGCGTGTGCTGTTTGTTTTCCCTAGAAGACTCTATTGGGATCTTTGTTTTAATGGCATCAGTTCCTAAAATGACCAATGAAGGAACCCCTGCTCTAGGGGAACCTTTTGTTTTCCCTTCTTACGGAAACATTGGTCCTCCTCACATCGCTACTTTGAGCCTTCCAAGTCTCACAATTGGATTACCGATATGGTTGTTTTCCACTCAGGTAATCATGAATGCAGTTAGTGCTTCATTTATAAGCACTTCTCCCCAAGAGCATCAACCTCATGTTGATCCTTTTCCTTCTTCACCAGTAAGATATTCTCTGCCTTCTTCACTTGCAAGGTATTCTTCCATTTCATCTTCTTCGTCGAGTGAAATATCTAAAGATAGTAACTCGGTGGATAAGAAGAAGAAGAAAAGGAAGAATAAGAAGAAGAAAAATAAGCAAGGGTCCAAGATTCCAACCACTGCCAAACATGTTGGAAAACAGCCAGTTATTGTTAATCATGCTGGAAGTGTTGATGATGTCAAGATCACCCAAACAACCCATAAGCCCAAGTACCCTTGCAAGCTTTGTAAGGGTAGCCATATTCTTAAGAATTTCCCTGGTCTACCTAAGGTTATAAAAGAATGGTCTACACATCCTCTCCATTCTATGTTGTCAACCTCTGAATGACATGTTGATGACCTCCCGTCAACTAGTCATGATACAACTGGGAAGAAGAAAAGTAGAGTCAAGTTTCCTTGTAGGTTATGTGGAGGGAGTCATCAAACTCACCTTTTCCCTTGTATGGGCGAAGCCTCGAAATTACTGGAAGACATGATTGTTTCACAGCCGCAACTTCCAGTTGCTTATCGCAAGCATACTCTCGACCCGCCTGTAGTTGATGGAATGATCAATCTAGTCCCTTCGTCAGTTAGTCTAGTTGATCAAGTTGTCAATCTGGTCACATCCTTAGTTGAACCAGTTGACAAAGTGGTCAATCTAATCCCATCCTTGTTCGATCTCACTCTCCCGTTAGAGAGTGAAACCCAAGCGGTCGATCAATTTCCACCTGTTGACCCCAGTCTCCCCTTAGAGAATGAAACTCAAGTGGTCGATTTGATCTCATCATCAGTCGATCCTACTCTCCCATTAGAGAGTAAATCTGATACTTCCCCCGTTTTTACCATTGATACATAATCTACCGTGCTGGGGGGTATTCCTCCTTCTCCCGTGGAAACCTTTCCAAGTAATGAGGCCATCCTTTTTAATTGGGGTGTGCTAACTGGCCCTCATCTTCCCTTTCACATTCCTTTCAAGATTACAGTACAGGTTTGTGGTCGGGACGTTCCTCAAACACTAATAGACGAGGGTTCGTCTGTTAGTATTTTTTCCTCTCTTGCTTGGAAAGATTTGGGTTATCCTTAGCTTGTGTCGATTACCCAAACTCTATTTTCTTTTAACAAAATAACCAGTCACCCTTTAAGGATCCTTCCTCAGTTTCTCATAACTTTGGGAGGGAAAATTGTCTTTGTTGATATCATGGTAGTCCAAGACCCCTTGGATTTCGATTTACTCCTTGGGCGAGATTATGTCTATGCCATGAAAGCTATTGTGTCCATTATTTTCGTGTGATATCTTTTCCTAACGATGGAAGAATTGTGACTATTGATCAACTTTCATTTGTTGGCCCTGACTTCAACTCGACGACTTCCCTTAACGGTTCTTATATGCAGACGGTATCTCCCCCGCCATAGGTCAATCATGTGGCATTGTCTCCCATGCCTTTAGTTGCCGATGAATATGATCCTGTCACTGTAATCTTAGTTTCTTATGTCTTAGATCCGGTAGTTGACATGGCTATCTTTTCGATAGGGTATTTTGAGCTTGATCTCCTTACCCCTGTTGCGACCCTCGACATGGTGTCCTTCCATAGTGTTGTTCTTCCATCCAGTGAAGATCTCTTGGAAGCCATGACCGATTTTTGTCCCTTGACATGGTGTCCTTCGGGAGAATCATCCTCTTGGAAGCCATGATAAAAAAGAGAGTCATTGAGCATCGTTTTCTGATTTCAAGATCATCAAAAAATGAAACCAACCTTGAGCATGGTTTTTTGATTTCAAGCTCATTAAAAAATGAAACCAGCCTTGAGCATGGTTTTCTGATTTCAAGCTCTTTAAAAAATGAAACCATCTTTGAGCATGGTTTTTTGATTTCAAGCTCGTTAAAAAATGAAACTAGCTACGAGGATAGTTTTTTCGTCTCTGTGGAAACCTCGTTAAAAAATGAAATAGAGGTTACGAGCATAGTTCCTATTTCTATGTTAAGCTCATTAAAAAATGAAACAGAGGTCTGGGGATTGACCCTAGATTCAAAAGCATAGTTCTTATTCTGGTGTCAAGCTCGTTAAAAAATGAAATAGATTTTTCCCCTCTTTGATTGAGCCAAGTACTTCGTTATCTATAGTATTTGAAGCTTCTTTTCATCCTCCTATGTCGTTGGACGAACCGAACCTTGGAGGGAAACACTTTCAACCTATAGACATCATGTTGAAGTCAGAGTCGTCAGTTTCTTAAGTTGGGGGCTAAATACCAACCATCCCTGTGTTATGCATTGGGAAGTCCAAGCATAGTTTTCTATGGTTCAATCTTTTGTAAAAATGAAGCCACCTACCTCAAGCATAATTTTCTCTGGTTCAAGCTTGTGTAAAAATGAAACCAGGTCCAAGCATATTTTTGGCTAGTTTTAAGCTTGTGTAAAAATAAAATCTACCCCAAGCATAGTTTTGTTTTGTTTTAAAGATTGCATAAAAATGAAAATAATCCTAAGCTTAGTCTTTGATCTTTCTCATGCTCGTAAATACATGAGAATAAGATACCAAGATTAGTCTTTGTTCTTTCTCGTGCTCGTAAATATGTGAGAATGTAACTGAGTATACTTTTATCACTTTTTCGGACTCATAAAGGTTATACGAAAAAGGAACTTCCTAGAGTTCCCTTTAAGCTCTTTTTAGACTCTCTAAACATGAAAAGATTGTCGAGCGACCTTGTTCTTTTCATGCTCGTAAAAGTATTTGAAGAAAACGTTTGATGGGCGATAGTTTATCACTTTTTCAATCTCATTAAACTAATTTACGAAAAAGGAATTGAGAGAGTTCTCTTTAAGTGTTTTTCATACTCTCTAAACATGAAAAACCACCGAGTTTTCTCTCTTTGGACTCGTTAAAACAAACATCGAAAGGCCCATATGGGACTAAACCACTCCTTCCTAGGGTTCGTTAAACATACTCCGAGGGACTCGTCCAAAGGATGAGCTTACATTACAAGCATATGTTATCCTCCTCAATCTTGTGTAAAAATAAAGAGGTACTCACCAGAAATGGTGGGGGGGGGGAATTGGGAAAGAAATATATCTAAACCTGTATTATATGGAAGAGACACCTCTGAACATGAAACCCTTTCACCTGCTTTGTGTCTAGGTTGGAAAATCCACTTGTTTCTTGATCATACCCCTTTCTAAGATTACAAATTGGTCTGTGATCCCTATTGTTGAGTCAATTTTTCCAAGATAGTTGTTGTGTCATCAATATGTTCAAAGAGAAGTGCAACCCGGAAAGACTTATATTGCGTCGTCCATTTCTACAGTCCTTAAGCCTTCTATTGCGTTGGCCATCCCTGAGTCAGTCATGAATCAGATGTTACTCTGATCTACTTCAAATCTTGTTACTTGTTTCATGTCATTGATGTGGGATACATTAAGACCCTCCTATGATGAGTCTTTTCTTGTCGACTTCAACTCATTATCCAGGAATTAGACTTAGAAACTAATTGGTACCTTGGAACTTGCATGCCTCAATGGAAGGTTTCCTCTCTTTCGACAGTGGGTTTTCATTATTGACCCATGATCGATAGATTCCACCGAGTGTTCGACTTCATCTCATTAATTCACATTCGTTGGATTGTACTAGAGTACCTTGGGATTCATTGACATTAATGGTGATTTCCCTCGCACTTGTTAACGGTATTCATTAATGGTTGGTAATCAAGTGGTTTCTACCATGTTTGACTTCAACACATCTATTTGCATGGTTCGATTCGTACTATAGAGTGATGGAGATGAATACCCTGAATATTTTATGATAGATTCAGGTTGTGTTGGAGTATATTCATATTGTATTTCTGCATAGATCCACATTGTATGTCTCGTGGCTATGTTCAAATTTGATTCTTTAACACATAGATCCACAATGTATTTTTGGTGGCTATGTTCAGATTTGAGTCATATTGGCATGGATCCACAGTGTATGATTGGTGGCCATGACTTGTCTTACTTGACATGGATATTTGCATGTCGACATTTATGCTTTGAGTCATTTGTATTCTAAGTATGGGAATTCCTACCTCATTGATGATATATTATTGTATTGTATCTCATTGTTTGTTGGCAGGTTTCCGACCGACATGTTCGTTGTTCCCTACACACACTCGACAAAGTATTTCAGCTATCACTCTATTCTAACTTCATACTTTGGGGGGCTCTCTGTTACACATTATTTTCGTCATCCCTATGACTGTTAATGATGTAAACTTATCTGTTGCCTTCAGAGAGGTCAGTGGCATGAATTCCTGAAGAAAGAAGGGAGAAGAAATTTTACTTAGAGAAGATGTTGTATTTTCCTTTGTAAAAACCGTATTAAGGAGGATTTTCGTAGGCTGCACTATATGCAGGGTGCGGTGATGCTTGATTTTTTCACATTGTTCTAAATCTATATTGTGGAGTTTTAGCACGTTGCACTATAGCTAGGGTGCGAAAATTCCTGTACATGGGAAAAACGAGTGTCCTCTCGATGCTTCTAGAAGAAGAAGCTTCTATGGTGAGGTGGCCTCCGGACGGTTTGGATCTTACTCACTTTCATGATTTAGTGGGATCATCCTAACCTCCTCACCTTATCCTCTTCAACTTATAAAAGGAGAAGAGCTCTCATGGAGAAAATTAGCTTGGCTTTGGATTGGAAATTTGGCTTGATATTGTTAGCTTGGTTAGATTGGCTTTGAGATTTGATTTGTCAATATAGATTGTGAGTAGCTATCAGATCCATGGTCTCAGAATATTTGGAGTAAGAACTGTGTGGGAAGCAAGGAACTGTTGGAAGGAACCTAACAACATCAAGGCATATGGTTGTATATTTCTTCCACATTCTTTAATACATATATGCTTTTCTTTCTTATATGATTGTTATTTTTCCATATTGTATGATTCCTTGATCACATACATAGTTTCATATCAAATAGACTCTATTATTCTTGTCTTTTTTGGCTTGTGTTTATTTGCATATATTTCTCTATAATCCTCATGACAGAGCTTGTATTGCATTGGCGAAGTCAGATCTCCAATATTTAAAAGGTATGTTCTAGATCCATTTCTCATTTGATAATTGAAATCTAAGGAAAGAGTAGTGTATTGTCTTGTTTTGTTCTAGTTTTGTAGTGAATGTCCACACTTAACAATTAGCTCGATAACACTTATGTTCTTTATTCAACCTAAAGTGGTGAAATTGACCAATTTGAAACCCTTGAGAGGTCAAGTGTAGTGGTTTGAGGCATCATGTTTGGCCCTGCATGCCTAGAAGATTTGTTTATGGATTAAGGCTTTGGTTTCCTCCCTTGACCATATCAAGGCCTTCAAATTGCTCAAAACCTTATGAGGGCACTAACATCATTTCTCAGAGGCCAAGGTCACCCTTGAGAGATCATGTGTGGTGATTTGAGGCATTTTTCATGTCTTTGGATGCCTCAAATATTTATTTAAGACCTAAGGCATGGCCTTCTTCCACATATTGTTTTGAGAGCCCTAACACACATGCCTACTCTTCAAAACTACCTAATGGCACTAAAATCCCCAACCATAGGCCAATTATACCATCAAGAGGCCATGTGTGGTTTTTTGAGGCATCATTCTTGGCCCTGGATGGATATAAGATTCCTATAATGCCTAAGGTTCATGTTTCCTCCCTTGGCCGTGTCCAAGGCCCTAAGATCCATACTTAGTGCTCAAAACTACTAATGGTACCTAGATACCTAKTTATAGGTAAAATATTGCTTTGAGAGGTCATTTGTGGTGGTTCAAGGTGTCATTCTTGGCCCCATAAGCCTAGAATCTTCCTTTAGGGACTACCTATTGGGCTTGTTCCCATGATCATATTAAGGATATAAAGACTAATACTTAATGTTCTAAACCTCATAATGTTGACTATCCCCATCTGGAGACCAAGTATACCCTAGAAAGGTCCTTCGGGGTGGTTCAAGATGTCATTCTTATCCCTAGATGCCTAGAAGCTTCCTTTAGGACCTAAGGCATGGATTTTCTCTCTTGATCATGTCCAAGGACACAAGACCTATACATAGTGCTCAAAATATCATAATGACACAAATATCCTCACTTGAAGGCCAAATATCCCCTGAAGAGGTCATCTATGGTGGTTTGAGGTGTCATTCATGACCCTTAAGCCTAAAAAATTTCCTAAAACCACAAGAGGTTGGGTGTGGTGGTTTGAGGTATTTTTTTTGCCCTTGTATGCCTAGATTCTTTCTTTATGGCTAAGAATTGGGTTTCCTCCCTTGACCATATCAAGGCCTTGATACCCATACAKAATGCTAAAATCCTCGTGAGGGAACTAATATCCTTTCTCAAATACCAAGGATACTCTCAAGAAGTCATGTGTGGTGCTTTGAGGCATTTTTCATGGCTTTATATGCCTCAAAGATTTGTTTAGGACCTAAGGCATGGACCTCCTACCTAAATCATTTCTAGGGTCTTGAGACACATACCTACTACTCAAGACCACCTACTAGCACCAACATCCTTAATCGTAGGCTAAGGATACTCTCAATAGGCCATGTGTGGTTGTTCAAGGAATTCTTCTTGGCCCTGGATGGCTAGAAGCTTCCTTTAGGGCATAAGGTTCATGTTTCCTTCCCTAGCAATGTCCAAGGCCCCAAGACCCATGTTTGAGGTGGCATTATTTGCACCAGATGCCTAAAATATTTCTTTAGGGCCTAAGGATAAGGTTTCCTCCCTTGACCATGTTCAAGGCATTGTGACCCAAATCTAGTGCTAATATCCTTATAATAAAGCCCATATCCTCTCTTAAAGGCTAAATATCCCATAGAAAGGTGTAATGTGGTGGTTCAATTCCTATTTCATGTCCCTTCAACCTTAGAATCTCCCTGTAAGGCCTAAGGCATGAGTTTCCTTCCATATCCATGGTTAAGGCAACAATACTCATATCTAGAGCTCAAAACCTTCTAATGGTGCCCATATCCAACTAAGAGGGACAAGATACTCTCAAGACGTTAGGTGTGGTGGTTTGAGGAATTGTTCTTAGATTTGGATGCCTAGAAGCTTGCATTAGGTCCTAAGGTTTGATTTTCCTCCCTTGACCATGTCTAACACCCCACAACCCATACCCAGTGCTCAAAACCTTCTAATGGTGTCCACATTGCAACTCATAGAATAAATATCCCACGGAGAGATTAGTTGTGGTGGTTTGATGGATCTTGAGCCCTGGAAGCTACTTTTTAGGCCCAATGCACAATTTTCATTACCTGACCTTAGTCCAAGTCTTCAAACCGTGACCTACCTCTCCAAAAACCCTAATGGTGCTAATATGCCCACTAAGAGGCAAAGGATACACTTGGGAGGTCATGTGTGTGGGCTCAAATTGTTTCTCTTGGCCCTGGATGCTTGAAAACTTCCTCCAAGGCCTAAAGCCTAGGTTTCCTCCCACCAACATGTTGAGGAACCCTTGACTCATAACATTTGCTAAAAAATTGTAATGATGCACATAACTCCACTTGTAGGCCAAATATCCCTTTAGAGGTCATGTGCTTTTCTTGGGCCTTGATTCCTATCATCTTTATTTATGTCCTAAGACCTAGCTTTCCCCCCTTAACCATATCTGGGAGCCTGAGACCCATACCTAGTTCTAAAAACTTCCTAATATTGTCAATCTTTGCACCCAGAGGGTAAGGATAGGTTTAATAGGTCATGTGTGGTGGATCAAGGTGTCATTTTTAAGCCTTGATGCTTAAAAGATTCCTTTATCATGTAAGGACTAGATTTCTCCCTTCAATGATGTTTAGGGCCCAAAGACTCATGTACCTTGTATAAAAAATCTCCTAGTGGCACCCATATCCTTACTCAAAGGAAATAATAACCTTGAGAGGTCTTGTGTGGTGGTTTGAGGTGCTTTCGTAGCCATGTATTCCAAAAATATTACTTTAGGTTCCAATTACCATGATTCCTCCCATAACCATGTCAAGGGCCTTGACATTCATAACTAGTGCTCAAGATATTCTAATTATGCCCTTGTCCCTACTTGGAAGACGAGGATGCCCCCTTCAAATATCCGATGTGGTAGTTTGAGTCATTATTATTTTCCTATATGATTAGAAGCTTCCTTTAGGGCCTAAGTCTTAGGATTCCTCTGCAAACCATGACCAAGGCCCTAAGACTAATACATAGTGTTGAAATTTTCCTATGGTCACTAATATCCCATTCATGAGCCAAGGATATCTTTGGGAGGTCGTGTGTGGTGATTCGAGGCGTTGGTCTTCGACCTTGATCCCTAGAAACATTCTTTACAATGTAAGGCCAAGTCTCCTCCCCTTATCATGTGAAGGACCCCATTGCCCATACCCAATGCTCAAATCCTCCTAATGCCATTGATATCTTGACTTCGAGGTGAAGGATATACTTTGAGCAAAAACATTTACTAACAATAGCACATCTTCATTATAAGAATATGCAAGGCACTTTAGAATACACACATTGTATAATGACGTTCCTTTAATTCAATTTTTTTAAACAAGATTGACAAATGCAAAATACACCTTTTCTAACTTGGTTGCTTCGTATTTAGGTTCTAGCCTCATGGTTTGGGCTACAAATGCATCAATACCTCCATTTTTTAAATAGCTCTCAATATCTCTATTTTTCAAGTTATTTTTGTATATGCTACAAAAATCCACTCTCATGAAACTAAGTACACATATAAAGTTGACTATGCAATTCTAAATATATAATGCTAAAAAATTATTGTTTACTATTTTTAATTTATTTTTGTTTTGACATATATGAGAATCTTAAAATACTTACATATTTTATTCATGCTATAATTTTTTATTGACTTACCCAATAAAAAATATTTGATTATGTTAAGGCTCTCATGCCCTACATTAACTCAAGGCCTCATAATTTCAAGGCTATAATGAATTTCATAATTTAATATATATATATATATATATATATATATATATATATATATATATATATATATATATATATATATATAATTAACATACAAATTTTGAAAAAATAGGGATGCACAAGAACAACATTGTTTTTGCAATAGTGCAATTTGTTTTAAGGAAATTTCCTCATTTACACACCAGTGCACTAACATGAACATATGCATTATAGTTTGTATGAAAAATAACTTTTAGAAAAACTCAAATTTCACACAGTCTTACAAAAATCTATAAATAAAATTTATATATTTGGAAAGTTAATTCAATTTTCTACATTTAATTTGTTTACATCATATTCAAATTCATTGTGAAAGTTAACAGATTGTTGTTTTATCATGTTTACATTACCATTAATTGATCATGAGAGATTATCATTAACTCATACTTACTCATATACATATTGATATTAAACATCCAAATCCAATACATAACTACATTAATTTTTATAAAAAATTTATTAAATTATCTAACAAAATAACATCCAAATCCAATACATATTGATATTAGACATCCAAATCCAATACATAATTACATTAATTTTTATAAAAGAAATTACTAAATTCTTTAACAAAATAACATCCAAATCCAATACATATCAATATTAGACATCCAAATCCAATACATAACTACATTAATTTTTATTAAAAAAAAATACTAAAATGTCTAACAAAATAATTTACATTTATTTAAATACTAAACTTTTTTAGAAAACAATACTATTTAAACAGAGAAATAACAATATCTAAAATAGAATGAGCAAATCTTCATTGTGATATATTCACGTACTGTTTTCGGAGGGGAGTTGAAAGTGGGAGTCATGGATTTTACATCAACAGTACAATACATTGCAGTGAAAAAAAAATTGCCATCGTTGACTTGCTGTTGGATTCTTTTGATATGTGATATCGTTGACTTCCAATGATCTATTCTTTTGATATTTGACCTCTGGACTATTATTTTGTCCATAGTCCCCACTCATATTCCAATCCTTTTACATCATTGATTCTTATGAAATCTATGAATAATAATAAATATTTCTATATTTTAATATAATCAATTTATATATAGAATATGTATATATTTTTGGAAAAAAATATAATATATATATATATATATATATATATATATATATATATATATATATATATATATATATATTTAAGTTTAAATTTAAAAAAATAGGGTATCTATATTTTTATAAATTTTACTAATTAAATTGTTGGATGGGGATCTCTTTTTTTATAAATAAAAAAATTTCATACACCAATTTGATGTCTTACTTAATAGACTTAATTTTTTATTATTATTATTATTATTATTATTATACTTCATTTCCACTATTTAGTTGTGATTATTTCTCATCTACTTTTCTGCTTTTGAATAATGGCTTTGGTTAAAGATCTATTTTTTGGGTTTTTTTTCAGGAATTGGCAGGAATCTGACTATGTAAATTTGGACAAAATCTCTATTTTCTCTTGTTTAAATTGTCTTTCTGAATGCATAAATGGATTCAGTGAGCTGAAAAACCTCTTGAACACTCATTATACAAACTTAACCACTCAAATCTGCAGATGCAACCATTCATCACTGAATCCAGCCATTCATCACTGAATTGTTGACAAAAACAAACCGACAAAATGACAAAAAAACCTCCAAAAAGTAAAACGTTGAAGAATATATAATACACTGAAATTAAGTGGTTCTATGGTTACACAGGTTATATCTGAGAATAAAAATGAAACTTAAAGAAATTTCAATCCCAATAAAAAATAGATCGTTGATAGTTCACGTGGAAGACGACAGGCACAGGAAACGAGCATGCATTCATTGATTATTTAAAAATTGCATGTAACACGAAGCACGCATTCATTGATTATTTGAAAACTGCATGAAACACAAAGCATCGATTATTAAGAAAGATTTAAATAAGTTTTCATGGTTGCCAACCTTCAATTCAAGATGTCGAAGACAGCACCAGAAACAAAACCTAAAAAAAAACGAAGATTTACATGGAGATTAAACAACTGACCACTACTATACGTTCCTTTCATTGATCAAGAATTTGTTAGTCCTGCCTTCCCACTGATAAATAAACGGATAGGCGGTTGAAAGATTTTTCAAACAACCTCCGACTCCCCTCTCCTCTCCTCTCCTGCTCCGCTGCAAAATCGAGTGGGTGCTGAGCTTTGAGAAACCAAATCGATTGATTCTTTGGGTTTGGGTGTTTGAGAAATCAAACCAATTGATTGTTGGGTTGTTTTTGTTTCATAATGAGAAGCGGTGTATATTTGGGAATAATGGCAATGGTTCTGTTAAGCATCTATGGCCCTGCGAGAGGTGCAGATTCAAGCAGTGATACTTCGTGCATAAGCGCGATCATTCCATGCGAGAAATATCTGACTACCACGGGGACACCCTCCATTTTGTGCCTGCCAAGGTGTGCCTGTGTAACCTGTTAAACGATACCAGTCTCTTTCAGCAATTTCAGATCAACATCACTCAGGCCGAGGAACTCGCTGTCAGATGCGGTCTCAATGCCAACGCCAGCTCTTGCTCTAATCGTACAACTCGTTCCCCTACGCATCATTTGTTTTTTCCATAATTACAATTTATTTTGGGCATTGGTTAAACGTTCTATTTTTTAGGTTTTTTTGGCAGGAATCAGGTGATGTAAATTTGGATAAAATAGCTATTTTCTGTTGATTAAATTGTATTTTTGAATATATAAATGGATTCAGTATGCTAAAAAAAATTTTGGAACACTCAAATTATATAAACTCAGTCACTCAAATTTACACCAGATTTTGGACAAAATCAAACAAAAAAAATTGCTCAAAATCAATCAAAAAATAGAAGATTTAAACTACTGCTTTTTATTTTATGAAACCTTATGATATTTCTCTTTGTTGTTTTGAGAGTGGGTGGAAACAGCAGCACACCTTTCCCTCCACCTCCAGGTTTAGTCTTTCTCTCACCGTTTTCATTTATAAATTTTATGTATACTGCATTTTCTTGTCCACAATTTGAGATTTATTTTGTGAGACCTTGTGGTGTTTCTCTTTGTTGTTTTGACAGGGGGTGTAAACAGCACCGCACCTCCACCTCCAGGTTTAGTCTTTCTCTTACCCTTTTCATTTATAAATTTTATGTATACTGTTTGAATTTATCAATGTAATAAAGAATCCATCGATGAATCCGTCGGGGCATTATTGCTTCCCATTTCATTTGATATTTTTTTATTTTTCGTTTGGTTGTTGGGGGATTGAATGAATAAGATGTGGGAGTTGGGTACACAGTCACTTGGATCTGAATCTGGTATATGATATGATATGTGGTGTGAGCATGCAGGATCTCCTCCTCTTCCCACCAGAAAAAGTGCAGCATCTTCGTCTTCTTTTGAAATATTGCCTCTACTAGCTCTCCTGCTTCTTGGAGTGATTGTCCAAGTGTATCAGTAGCAGTTTCAGAATATAATTTCCTCTATTTGAAAGGGCTGTTTTAATTGGCTGCTGTGAGTACCAGAGCTGCGATTCATTTGTTCTACTTGGATTTTTGGTTTTAACAATAAAATATAATGTTTCTCTTCATTTTAGTATGCTTCACATTCTCACATTATGTTTTTAGGTTTTTTTAGTATAGGTTTCATTGTGCAGGGACAATTTGTTCATATCTCTATAACAGAAATGTATGTATGATTTAATTAATTAGAATTGTGTATGTATACTTTAATTAATTAGAATTGTATGTATAATTTAATTAATCAGTATAGTACAAGGTATCAAAGAGTTAGCTTTGAAATGCTCAGCTCAGGAGACTTAATTTTATGTCGATCTTCAATCTCTTATATTTATGTTGATTTGCAAAAGATAATTTTATATGAAAGTTCATGATTTTAGTATAAGGTTTTATATTTAATGTAATTTAATATTGTTTTGTATATTAAATTTTATTGATATTGTGAAATATTTAAATATTATTATAAAATATTAGATTAATATAATGAAAAAGATATGTAATTGATTTTGAAAATTGAGGATTTCCATTATATCTATATCTATATATAGAATTGTTTTTTTTTATTAAGATTGTTAGTGTTGTCTTTCTTGAATAGGTTTATTAAACTTTTCATACATTGCAAAGGTTTTATGATCATTTATGATTTCCATCTCCTACCTCCATTTTTAAGCATACAAAAAATGAAGAAGAATTATCTCCCACTATCTTCATAAAATTCTTTGGATTATCTACTACTCTTTTATAAAACAGTTTAGAGACTTGCTCTAATATGATCAAATATATTGATCTATTAAGCACTTTGTTTACTAAAGCTACTAAAGACTTAGTTACTCACTAGTTAACTTCATATTAAATGTTAATAATTCACTCTCCAAGACATAAATAATTTTCTTTTTCAAAACAAACATTGCTTTTTACTCTCCTAATCAATGATTCTTGAAATCCCACCACTTGCAATCAAACCCTCTTTGGGATTTTAACACTATCCAATTTTCTCACACACACATATATATAACTACTTTCAAAGGCTATAATTTTCTTTTCAAGACAAACTTTATTTCAATTTTCAAGAATTCTTTAATTAATTCCAAAATTATTGAAACAAATTAATCCTCAAAATAATCAATTATTTATATTTTGACCAAAACTTAAATCTATCATATTTTTTTGAATTCTTAGTTGTTGAGGTAAGAAACTTAATGCATTTCTAACTCATCTGCATGTTTAACCATCTTTACTTTATTTTCCTTTCCAAAATTAAAACTCTTGCATCTATTCTATTTTGAATAAAAAAGTGAAACCTCTAATTTGTTTTTTAAATATTAGCTTACACTTTGTTTTCTAAATATTAGCTCTATTGTCAAAATTGAGCTACTTTGAAAGTGATACCTATCCATTACTTCAACATTACAATATAATGCATTAAAAAAATGTCATTTTTTACTTTTAAATGGAATGAGATTTTTTCAACATTTTCTTTTTATTCATTCCAAATTCCTTAATTTCTTGGTTTATCTCTTTTATATTTTTGACTAAATAGTAATGAATAGTTGTTGATGTGTGATAATTTGAATGATTAAGAGGTAGGTTTCACACTTATTGTAAGGGTTAGAAAAACAGTCTCTATTTTACATCTTTGACTAAACAGTAATAATTAGTTGTAATATATAATATTTCAAATGGCTGTGAGGTAGGTTTCACATTTTTTCACTTGAATTTAAATCCCTTCAAAACATTAACAACCACTAAATTCACTGTCACTATAAACCCATTTTATTTAAAAAAAAAAATAAACAATTAACAACTATCAAAACTATCTATCCTGATAATGTTGTTAAGCTTCTTTAAATTGTATATATATTGAGATTTTTAAATTCTGGTTTAAAAATACAATTAACCACTATCAAAGTTGTCCATCTTAAACTTCTTTGAATTATATATATATATATATATATATATATATATATATATATATATATATATATATATATATAAAGCTTCTTGAAATTGTATATAAATAAAATCTATATATGTGAAAGGGTTAGGGGCACATCCAGCCTAATTTATACATATATCATCATCACTCCTTTTAAGTCAGCTTCTGACTATCTCATCTGCTTTTCAATAATTTATAATTAAAAAAATTGACCTGCAAAAGGATCCACCAGTTGTATATCAGGATCAAAATGATACTCCTAACTCTCACAATTAGGATGAGTACTTTTAAAAAACACAAATTACTAGAAGTTCAGTTTATGCGAATGTGAGTAGTTTAGTTCGTGTGAATGTGAGTAGGGATAAATTTTGATGGGTAAAATTTGTCTGTTAAATACAGTTAGTTATCATTATTTTTCATTAAAAATACAGTTAACTATTAATATTTTACATTAAAATACAGTTAGCTATTAATATTTTTTATTAAAAATATAGTTAATTATCAATATTTATCATTAAAATTATAATTAACTATCAATATTTTTTATTAAAATTATGTAAAAAATGAATATAAAAATTTGTCAAAACAAACTTATTGTTTAGTTTTGAAATTCCAACCAAAAACTATTTAGTATTGAAATTCCAACCATCAATAAAAAGAAGAAAGAACACACGGAAGTAGATGCATCCGCACAAAACATCAATTATTGAGAAAAATACAAATAAATTTTCGTTGTGGACAACCTTCAATCTGATAATGTCAAAGACATGGAAAAAAAGCAAGGCTTTGATTGGAGAGAGTACACTAGCACATCAGCAAAGTGGCTGGTGTTGTTGCTGGTGAACGCCGAAACAAACATAGAGTTGGTGTTGTAGCTGGTGAATGCTGAAAAGCACATAGAGCTGAGGAAATCCAAAAGTTAATCTTAAATGTGGTAATTTCAAAGGTTAATTAGTTAAAAGTGGCAATCATATGATGGTACAGGTTAGCGATCAGATTAAAATTTTATATTAAAAGCTGATTAATTGTGCCCATCTCCAATAAATATACACCTTTCGACGTAAGAAGTGACCACCACCATACTTTCATTGATATATGTTACTCCTGCCTTCCCACTGATAAATAAAGACATGAGCTGTTGAAATTATCTTCAAACAACCGTCCTCCTTCCCTTTCCTGCCCTGCTGCAAAATCGATTGAGTGTTTGGGTTTGGGCTTTGAGAAATCAAATCGATTGATTGTTTGGGTTTTGCGTGTTTGAGAAATCAAACCGATTGATTGCTGGGGTTTTGGGCTTTGAGAAATCAGTCCTCAGATCGATTGATTGTTTGGGTTTTGGGCATTGAGAAATCATATCGATTGATTGATTGTTGGGTTACTTTTGTTTCATAATGGGAAGCATTAGTAGAAGCGGTGTAAATTTTGGAATAATGGCAGTGGTTCTGTTGAGTATCTGTGGCCCTGCAAGAGGGGCAGATTCAAGTGGTGGTAATGATTGCATAACCGCGATCGTGCCGTGTGCGGACTATCTGAATGCCACGAGACCCCCCAGTACGTGCTGCAATCCGCTGATGAAAGTGTACAATACTGATAAGGCGTGCCTGTGTAAACTGTTGAACCAAACCGACCTCATTAAGCAATTCAAGGTCAACATCACTCAGGCAATGCAACTCTTTATCCATTGCGGCCTCAACGCCTCCGCCAGCGCTTGCTCTAATCGTACATCTCTCCCCCATACACCATTTGTTTTCCACGATTACCAATTTTTTTTGTGAGACCTTATGGTTTCTCCCTTTGTTGTTTTGACAGTTGGTGGAAACAGCACATCTTCAGGTTTAGTCTTTCTCTTATACTTTTTCATTTATAAATTTCATGTTTACTATTTGAATTTATCAACGTAATATAGGATCCATGGATAAATCGGTATATAAAAGCATTGTTCCCCATGGAACGATTACATTTCATGTTG
>ML776711.1:2043237-2055289 GCA_009831015.1 Picea engelmannii | reverse complement strand
AATGTCAAAGTTGCTATTGGTATATACAGTAGGCCTTTCTTGGAATGCAATACAAATGTTTAACATGCTATTTATGGTATCTATATATTTTGGTTGCTTTCATTATTTTCCTAGTAGTAAAACTCTGTTTACATGAGAGCTGTTTCTCTTTCTCAGAGTGTGTATTGGGATCTGCATTATCTGTGCTAAAAATTTTGGGGTAGTTATTATTGACTTGGCTGTCGTTTGATGGTGGAACACGTTTCACAAACTTTGGGAATTTTTATTGAATCCCCTAATAATCCGGACTTAAATTGCTATAATTAGGTGAATTTTGTCATGTTATGCTTTGGCTGGCTAATTTTTGTTGTAACTTCTCTAGCCATGGTTTCAGATTGAATGATTCAATTTTTAAGAATGAAATTATTGGTAACTGGTCAGTAGGTGAATTTTGTCATGTTATGTTCTGGTTGGGTAATTTTTGTTGTAACTTCTCCAGCCATGGTTTCAGATTGAATGATTTAATTTTTAAAAATGAAATTGTTGGTAACTAGTCAGTTCATCAATAATTTTTTGATGAAAAGTTTCAATCAACAATCGATTCATGAAAAAGCATATCATAAACAAGATTTGTATCTGAATGGAGAGAATAACCTCCTCTTCACTTAAACTACACTCAATTTACTGATAATTCTACATATATAATTAAATTTTTTAAATGTATGACAAATTATTATGATCACTTAAAAAATACATCATTAAACATAAACATACATTGACCCATTAAAAATAGGCAACAAACATAAACACACATTGACCCATTAAAAATAAGCAACAAAGTAAATCTGAATTTTCATTAATTGATTAAAATTCCTTAACCTGTGACTAACCATTAAGTTGTCCCAACACGTTAATGCACCAAAATAGCAAGACAATGTTACTAACAACCACATTAATATTATTAATGTGTTTGTACATAGACTTATATTTATTACATACTATACGAAAAACATATATTATGTGCTAAATATACTCCTATCGAGTAGCATAAAGATACGTTAAAATTATAAATAATATTAATTATTATAATTAAAAATATTAATTATTATAAATAAAAATATTAATTATAATAATTAATATTTTTAATTATATAATTTTTTTTTATTATTTTTTATATTTATTATTTACAATTATTATTCTTTAATATTAATTATGAAAAATAATACAATTATATTATATTAAAGAGAATTATATTATATTAAAGAGTAAATAGTAAATAATAAATATTTGTAGTAATTATAATAATATATTTATAATATATATTATTTAGTATTATTATTTGAAATATTAGATTATTATTTATTTTATTATTAATTATTTAATAATATTATAGTGATATTTATAGTAATATTATTATTAATATTTTATTTTTAAATAATAATAATGAACGAAGAGAGATCACTTTTTGTTTTATGTTAAGTAATATTGCGATATTCAATATTTTTTTGTTTCAACATAAAAATATATTTATAAATAAATAATATATTAATTTTTAAATTTATTATTATTATTGTTATTATGTGGTCAAATTGCGACATTCATATGATGATGTTGAAGAGTATTTGAAATTGACACATTGTCACATTCATAATAATGCATTGATGGTTATGTGAGAACAAAATGTTCATGAATAAAGCATTGCTCTATTAATGACTATGTGGCAATGGGAAGGTATTGAAATAATGTGTTACATTGTAGTGTTATTTATTTGTTGTATTGTGACATCTATAATGGTTAATGCAAGATTGATGTCATATTGTGACATTTGAAAATGATTTTTTATTTTTATTTTCATTAATTTTATGTCGCATTATATGAATATTGAAATATGACATGACATTTAGAATTGGTTTAGATACATTGTCTGTATTAGTATATAATTTATAGAATTATAATTTATTTTATTTTATTTTATGCCGTGTATATAAAAATATTAAAAAAATATTTTTTAAATGATATAAAGAAGTTATAGTTTCAATTTATATGTTTGTATAAAAACTATATAGAAAATAATATGGACATTGCATAAAATATTATATTTATTATATTTATTAAAGTAAGCATTCAAACAAAGAAATACATAAATATCATTTGAATAAAGTAATGGATATCATTTGTGTTTCTATTTTCTTTTCCACAACAACAATGTTTGATTCAATATCTGGCAGTTTTTAAAACACAAAAGGGTTGTTATTATTTTAAGGTGTTGTTTTAAGCCAAACATTTAATAAAAATAATTTAATAGAAACACTAAAATAATAAAGTAGAAGTTAGTTATAAAGAATATGAAATGATATTATAGATAATTTGGATTCATACAATAAAATTGAATAAAGAGTATTAAAAAGACTACAAATTTTTTGTAGCATTTGACATTTTGAATGATAAATGTTTTTGCATTCATAAATGTTCTTGACATATGAAAAAGTTATAGATATGATTAGATTTTCATAACATAAAGCATTGAAAGTGATGATATATATAGAATAGAGTCAAATAACTAACCATATTCTACAATAAGTGGAATCATTACAAAGATATCGATTGCAACCATTGTTCTTCTTTTTTTCTAATTGTAGCATATGCACTTTCACTCATCTTTGCATATCTTTCAAATGCGAATGTTGGTAATATCCTTAAACCATCTATTGATTTAACTCGTGAAATTGTTGTAAATGTTAAACCTTGTCTTACAGAAGTACCAATATCAATTGTCACTTTATATATTGTCAATCCTTGTGATTTGTGTATAGTGAGATCCCAAGCCATACGTAATGGGATTTGTTTATGTTTTCCTCAACAATTGGTGGTAGTGGTACAATACTTTCATCTGTCATGTCCCATGGTATACCAATGTAATTATCAAACTAAACAATTGTATAAATTGGTAGTTGAGGTGGTATTGATCCAATATAGTAGAATATTTTCTTAACAGTTCCAAGTGATCCATTTACTAACCCTACTTATACCCACAAATTGGATGTCAGCATGACACGTTGACCTGTACATAAAATAATTTCATGTTTAAGTTGTTCATCATCTACGCCATTAAATTATTTATTTGCATGTTCTGCAACACAACGTGCAATAGGAGTATTCAATTATTTAAGAATGGACTTGTTGTATAGATCAACCAATTTGTTTGTTGGAAATAAATGGATTTTTTATTTGAAACTATTAATTTCAATGGAATCCATAGATGTGTCTGTCCTTGACATCAAAATATTCCAGACATCCAATTTTGCATCTACATTTATGATGTTTGTCAATAATCTTTGGAAATTTGATTGCTTTGGATCTGTCCCTTGTTGATGAAAAATTTCGTCTAAAGTGACAACCCTTTAAAAATCCTTCCATAGAATCTTAGCAGTTGTTACCTACACATAATGGTTTATCTTTGACAAGTGGTAATTGACCAAGGTCTCCAATAAAAATTAACGATTTTCTATCGAATGGAATAGATTTATTTTTTGGAAATGATTCGTGATTTTCCATTGAATGAAATAGATTTATTTTTTGGAAATGATTCATGATTTTCTGTCGAATAGAATAGATTTATTTTTTGGAAATGATTCATGATTTTCTGTTGAATGGAATATATTTATTTTTTTGGAAATGATTCATGCAATCGTGAATCAATTTGCATGAACAACATTGGTCCAATGAAGCTCATTTCATCAATCAAAATGGAATCGTGAATCAATCTACATGAACAACCTTGGTCCAATGAAGCTCATTTCATCGATCAAAATGTATTTAATATGTTTCATTTCCTCTTGAAATACTACAAGTTCTTGACCTTGTAAAGGTTTAAAGTCCTTAATAGGAATCCTTAATGTTGAGTGTATTGTTTTAACTCGGATATTGAAAGAAGTGATTTCAGTAGGTGCTAATAAAAGAAAAGGGTCATTTCCATTAATTGAGTGAGAGTTAAATTCTTTTGAAATACAATGAATAAGGTATGAATTTCTTGTTCATGTAGTTCCTTCAACAATAATCTTTAGTGGATCTTCAGTATTTGCATCATTGAAATGTTCAATGATAATTTGAAAGCAAAGTTGTTGTTTTCCGGACAATGAAAATGAAGATGTTGATGTTGAAAGAGACTGATTTTTTATTGCTTCGTTTGATCATGCATTCTGAACGAAATTATTTGCTTCTTCTGTTGCATTATCTGAACCCATAGTATGATCCCACAAATGGTTCAAGTCAAAGTCTCTTCAACCGAGAGTATCAATGTCAGAAACTTGAATAGAATTAAGAGGAATAATGTGCGATCGTATTTTCCATTCATCCATATCATCAGGAGGAATTGTTTCTTATTCATTTATTTCATCATCTTCTTCAAGACTTTTTGTTTCTGATTATGTTCGTTGAACATGCCAAGGTCGATATCTCAAATTCTTCCAATTCTGCATAATAACTTCTATATCAATACCTATATCAATAGGAATGTTTGTAAATGGTTTATATAATAGTAATTCACTTTGAAAAAATGATACATAGTTATCTTAATTTTCATTAGGAATTATTACAAATCAAGGACAAACTCAAATTATTGAAGGCAAGAGGTACTTTTAATAACACATGACAAGCCTCTTGTGCTCCCATGTCTCTATCTACAATTGTTTCAGCGAGGAATTTTTTGTTTGCACATATAGCAAGATTTTCAAAGTCAAGAGTACTTGAAATTCTTGTTAGCATATCTTGATTGATTTTTTATCTTCTTTCAGCGTTAGATGCATATTTTTCAATGTACTTCAACACTGTATAACGTGAAAGTACCGGTTGGTAATCAACATTGCCACACCACATTGAAAGAAGGCCTATATTATGAACATTTAACCTATCATCATTACGTGCAACTTCATATTTATTTTGTCCTTTTTTCATTTATAAATTTTTTTGATTCATCTCGAAGTTCCCAAAGGGAAATTGTAGTGACATTTGTAAGAAGAACCCTTTTTACATAAGCACGAGTTGACAGAACATTTTGTGTGTTGTTGTACTTGATTTTCTAATTGCTCATAATCATGAAGATGATCTATACTGAATATTGTTGAAGTGTCCAATAAGAAGGGTCATCATTAAGAGATCAATGAACAAATATATTTTGATGGTGAATATCATGAGGATTCCATGTTGTAACATATTTGTCAAAATATTTTTTTGCAGCATTTATACTTCATCTTTCCAATCCAGCTTATCTATGTTTGGAGCACCTTCTAACCACAGAAATTCATGGATATGTGTCGATCCTTTGTGTTTCCATTCATACCTATGAAAAATATATGAAAGATTTAATTGTAATAGCAATACATAAATATCAATTCATTTCATAAATTAAAATTAAAGGTTTTAATGTAAATACATGTAATAGTAATTCTTAAATTGGAGATATTTTATTATAATTTCATCCCAAAAAATGTTGTAATGTCGATGCATATGTATTGCAACAATATGTGGATATTTTATAAAGTTATCAATTCTCTATCGTTGTTGATTTCGTAGATTAACAAGTTGATTTTCAGGCATAAATTTATGCAAGTCTAGCCACTTTGTGTCAGTTACACTTAGTGTAAAGAACAAAGTTGGAGAACCAAGTTGGTTTATCATGTTAGTAAGCTCACTACGACATGTATTCCAATATGCCTTTGTCCCTCGAATATTTCCACCATACCACATCAACCTTTGAGCCAATTTAGTGTCAAGTAACTCATTCAATTCTTTATGTAAATCCTATATTGTTGTAGGTATCCCATCTTCTATATTTTTTTTTCCAAACACAACTATTGTACCTTGGATTCTATGCCTCATTATCATATTCAAAATAAAATAATGAAATCTTGGATGTTTACCAAATATTTGATCACAATACCTAAGTAAGTGTAATGCATATTCATGTAATCAAACTGTGACAAGTCATGGCTACAACCAATAAACATTTCATGTTGGGAAAAATGTTGGAAAAGACATGTCAAACAATCCTTTTGTGTTATATTCGTTAATTGGTGACAAGCCAATTTATGGCTATTCCATTTGCAGATCAAATAAATAATTATCATTTTGAAAAAAAAATAAAAAATCTTCTGATTCTCGTCGTGCATTTGATAATCTCATTGTAAAGGAGGAAGAATGAGATTCCAATTGATCTTGTTCAATTTGTTCAATTTCTACATCATTTTCTCTTTATTCATCTATGTCTAAGTTTACATGGTGTAGTCTATCAGACATATTTGTTGCTTCATGTGGAAGAGATAAGACTATGTCCATATCTATTTCAACATCTTTATAATATTTGTCCATTTCAATTTTGTAATGAAATGCATTCATTACACATGATCTACTCACAATGCAATCATAGTGTTTTGATTGAGTTGTTTTTCTCCTTACAATTAAAATGTCAATATCTTCAATCTGACAGGTAAGCCTTTTAGCGATAGAGTTAACATCTTGCGGTGAGGTGATGGTGTGACCGTCATATTTATATTGGCCACCGCGTGCATGTGCCACTTGTAATATTGGATTCACTCGTGTTATTAACATTTCCTCAACTTGTGTCAACATTGACAAAACCTGGGGTTGTTCACTAGATCCATTTTGTTCCATTGAGAAAAATGATGATATCCTCATTCATTTTTTCATCTTTGACAAGAAGGTCCTTCAACTCCTTTACAAACATTCATAACAGGGTATGATTCTTGACATATATGACACATTTGAACAATTGATAACTTATCTATTTCTTTACAATTTTTTTTATGGAAAGGGGTTAATCTCTTAAATAATGTACTTATATTGTTTGACTCTTCCATATTGAATGAAAGTGTTCGAAGACATATGTGTTGATTTGATGATGAAGGATTGTGAGATGAGGCACGCAATATTTTTTATGTTTTTATATTCAAAATGCATTTCCATATTTTGGTTGCATTGAATCTCATTTTATGAAAACATGGGTTCTCGCAATTCATTATAAATGTTTTTATCAACATCACCATTGAATTGGTTTAGATACATTGTGTGTATTGTTTCATTTTGAGATATTGAAATGTTTCGAAGATTGTTGGTAACAAAATGTTGGGGAAATAATTATTTTGAATTCTTGATGGTAGATGCACCCCTGTAGTAATATCTTGTATGTAAAATATGCTTGTCTTAGAAATAAAATAAATTATACATCATAGGGAAAAAAATAAAATATAGAAAATGTATCAATTAAATTTATTTGTGAAAAAAATTGATCGTAATCTTTGTAGTTCCAAGAGAAATATTTTTTTTCTCATCGTAACTTCCTCTATAGTCAACATTATTGTCTTGAACTCTATTTGTTTTATTAACTTCTAGTACAATATTTCCTTTCGTCCATTCACAATAGAAATAGATATCTTAGGTTCATCATTTATCAGTGATCCTATCCAATCATGATAATTCTGTCGACGGATCATTTATTCATAACCTAGATTACTTTATTCTAGAATGGTGGATCGAAATTATTCATATCCATATATGCACTGATGAGTGAATTATTTGGTCATTCACATAGGTTTTTGATCCCTCCCGTTTTTATTTAACAACAACGATTGGTAAGATTCTATTTACCGGTTCATATTGGAAAGTGAAAGGGTATAGATGGTTCTATGCATAGTCCATACTATGGCTGGCCCCAATCATGGCTATTAATAGAATAAGACTAGGAACCGCAAACCAAACCCTTGCCTAATAGAAGGGGGTGAATAAAGTGCCAAGTGGTTGAAAAGGATATAAATCTCCCTTAAAAATTAAGGGCTTGCCCTAATTAAAGGTATGGGTGTTTCCCTGCCGAATTTGATTTGTAGAAAAGCTTTGAATATGGTCCTAAAAATTCATATCATATAGGTTAAAATAGAATGGAAAAATATTTATATTAAATTGTATTTTTATAAGAGATTGTTAATTGAAAAATATACTATTGAATATTTGTTCTATACCTTTGACCTAGCAGCTTATGTACATATAATATTGAAATTTTCCACTGCATTTTGACCTTCATCATTTATTCTGATTATACTGTTTGGTATGTTCACTCTTCGAGTTATAGAAGCATCATGAATAAACGCTGATGAAATATTTTGTATGGATGCTTCTGCATTACAATGTTTCACTATAGAATCTTTGTTGGTTGTATCTTCATTGTTAAATGTAGGTATTTCATTCAAAACATTTGTTCTTTTCATGATATCAGATAATCTTTGGAAATTGATGTGTTCTTGATATTGCGAATCAATAACATCTTCCGATAATTGACGTTTTGTCTTCTCTTTTTATTGATGTCTTTATTTTTATGCTTTTAATTAAAACGACGTTTTGCATTCATCTCTTCTTTTCTTTTCTAGTATATTCTACGACGATATTCATTTATTGTTTCATATGATGATTCAGATGGATTTTTCTTCTTAGTATTGGAAGATGTAGTATCAAATGTCATAGATAGTGATAATCTAAAACATTGTCAAATAACATTGTAAAGTATAAGCAAAATAATATTTTTGAATGACATAATGAAGCATTTTATCATTGTTAATGAGAATATAAGAAAAGTAATTATAGCTAATTATTGAATATAGTATGTAATAACAATAATCGTTAAATACAATATGTAATAACATAGAAGTGTGTGGCTTGTTTTTCATAAGAATAACATTAAAAAATGTTTCAAAAACATTTACAGTTATCTAAAAGAACATAACAAAAACTGGTTAAATATTTTAAATGTATTGAAATGTTTTTTTTTTTTTAATTACAAAATATGGGTATGAAATCTTATAATGATAGTAGGAATTCAAAATTTGAATGTACAACAAAATAATAAACTGAACTGAAAGTTCAATTATATTTTATTTTACTAGCAACAATTGGTACATAATCAATTGATTCTATATTGGGAGAATTTGGGTATATAGTAGTGTTGTGAATCTGTTCAAAAAATATCTTGAACTATTGGACTATATAATGTTGAACAAATGCTTGTTATTACTTGATTTTCTACTACATTACCGCATATCGAATTGCTCAAGTCATAAAAGACGAACTGAAAAGATGTCCTTTTACACATGATTATGATGCTACCAAGTGAAGAAACTATGAAATACTCAGGGTATTTTTTATTAACATCCAATGTTAAGTTGGATATCATATTCCATTTGAAACCATATCCATCTTCAAATTAGTTTGTTGATATATTGGGAGGTAACGACGGAACACGTTCATTTCTTATATCTTGCAATAACCATATTGTATTGACACCATCATTTGTTAAACATATAAGTTGATTTTCATGGACTTCCAAGCATATTGAACTTGTGATACATGATTGTCGAATAAAATGTAAGCCTCATTTATTATTTTGAACCTTTATCCAATATAATTGATATGAATAAATTGGGGAGTCTCCCGAAATGATATGAACATGTATCTAATACATGATCCCATTGTGAAAAACTGGATTTTTTTTGGAGGAAACGGTTCACCATCAAGAACATATGTTTGTCTCCAATGTTTGTGAAGATTGTTATACATAAATTAATTCAGAATTCCTATGACATTGACTTGCTTCACAATTATCCATTCATATTTTTGTTGTCGGATATCTTTGAAAACTGTAAAAAATCCCCAATAACCGAGATTAACACATCCTAAAATGGTAGAAGTTTTTTTGAAAGGATTCATAAGATAATAGTTATGTCTTGTGAAGAATTTTGTAGGGGAAGAAACTAAAAGAATTGAACCATATGCAGATTCAATTTTATATATTCTACTTCGAAATGGCATAGAAAAGAGTGATAACTTACCTACTTCATTTATATGAGTAGCATGGAAATGCTTTCGACAATCACTGTCAAAGTTAATCAAAATTTCCTATTCTTTTAATCGATATTGTTTCCATCTTGTGAGGAAACGTTTATGTAGTAGAAATTGATTCCATTATTTGCAGACACTTCTCAATCGAATACTAGCAGATAAAAGAATCCATAGAAATATGATTTTTAAAATATCTATTGGTATCTGACTCCATATGTGAGGCTGCATCTCCATTTCACTAATATTTCAAAAACAATAAACAAATTGAAATTAAAAACAACAGTAGAATTGTTAAAATCATTAAAGTAAATTTAAAAATTACAACATATGATGTTATATATAATAGAAAATTTCAGGGAAAAAATGTTCATAAAATGAATAAAAATACTAATTTTTTTATAATAAGATAATATGTTGTCCCAGAATGAATACACATCAATTGTAACAAAATGTACACAAAAGTATATAGATGTTTCAAAATTACCATTATAGATGTTTTTCACAAACTGTTATAATTCATAAAAAAAATTGATTGTGACGTGTTCGGTAAAGGCAAAAGATCATGGATTGAATCCATGTTTGAAAATTATTGTTCATAATTATGTTTGTACAATGATTATCTCTTGGGATGGGAAGACAATTATCCCCAGACATAGATAAATCATTTATTTCTATATGAGTCATTCTTCCTTTTTTCAGATCGTAATAAATGTATGGAATTTGAGCATACTTGCACTTGATTATAATACTTCTAAGAGCTCGAGATGGAATATATTCAACGCATTTGATGTTTATTTTGGTTGTTATTTCTTGTAATAATATCCATCTTAAGACTCTTCCATCCTCAAAACATCCTTGTTTTTTATGCCCTTTTGTAACATCCCGCTCTTGCGCACACTGAGTGAACTTATTCTTTGAGGACACGATCCAGGTTATTATACTATTGGTCGTTTTGATTATGATTATGAGATATTATGGATTGATGATGTGTTATTTTGTTGTATTTACATAGACACGTGTTATTGATTGGTTCTCCTGAGTGTGCAGGACTTCGGACATTGAGGATGCAGAGGCATCAATGAAACCCCTTGGACTCTGTATCGAGTCAGGGAGTGGGTTGTTTGGGGTTTGAATGTTGTTGATGCGACATATGTACATATGATTGGATGTTATGATGATTTATTATTATTGCTGAAATGATTCGTTGATGGATGCAAGCTGACGATAACTTACCGACCAGACTCACATTTGGAGTAGAGGGGTCATGCACGATAACCAGAGACTTTGAGGGAGAGGTGTGGCAGCAACCCTGCCATAGCCTACTAGCACTCCCACCGTGGCTCGAACTGTAGGTTAATGATTACCTAGTTCGAGAAGACCCATGATTCCATGAGAGCAGACTGTGACAATCACTCACGATGATTATAAGGGGCACGCAATAAGGTAGGGGCCTTATTCCTTAGACTCCCTTAGTCTCCCACAATATCACCTGGTGGAGTATTGACTCCAGGGGTTTGACGTCTAAAAAATTTGGTCAAGAGGCGAGTGGCACCCTTGGAGCACATAGTACATCTTGAAGGGCATGTCATGCAAGGAAAACAGAAAGAGGTGAGTGACACCCTTGGAGCATGTGGTGCGTCTTGAAGGGCACGTCGTGCAAGGAAAACAGAAAGAGGTGAGTGGCACCCTTGGAGCACGTAGTGTGTCCTGAAGGGCACGTCGTGATTTTAACTAGTAAGTGAATAAAGCTAGTCGGCCTTAAAATGAATTGTATGATAAGTAAAGTTTAAAAACATTTTTTCCCTTAAAAATGTCGCCCAGCCTAGTGAAATTAAAACCTAGTTCTAAGTAGAACATGTGGTCAAAAAATAATAATAAATAAACATGTAACAAGAAGGGGGGTAAGAAATTCAAACTTATTTTATTAAAGTCAAAATTATAGTGGAGGATTAAATTTTTTAAAAAGGGGTAGTGGTCGTTTTTATCTACATTTGCTAATTTAATTTTTAGTTAAAAAGAAAAGACGGTAAATGGTTGTTTTTATCTATACCTGCTAATATAATTTTTAATTAAAAAGGAAAAAGAGTAAATGTAATGATCCCAAGCCAAATTCTTTCTTGGAATCACTAACTACTACTAATTTATTGAGTTATTAAGTGCATACAAGATTCAT
>ML776711.1:1974432-2004147 GCA_009831015.1 Picea engelmannii | reverse complement strand
AGTTAGGAACAATATTTTTTTTTTATATTAGTACTATTTATATTTTGAGGGGTTTGTTTTTTGAGATCATGGATTTGTACTTGATTAGACTAACACCCGACGAGGGATGTGCAAGGGGGTCTCCACCAATGGTAAGAGAACATGACCCTTGACTTCTGAGTTATGAACAAATCTCACTAAAATGCAATCTTGTTTTGAATCTTGTATTATTTAAGTTTTGAGGATTTTTTTTTTAGACCATGGATTTGTACTTGGTCAGTCTAACACCGAATGATGGATGTGAAAGGGGTCTCCACCAAGGGTAAGAGGACATGTCTGTTGACTTTTGAGTTAGGAACAAAATATTTTATTCTATATTACTACTATTTAAATTTTCATGGGTTCCTTTATTGAGATCATGGATTTGTACTTGGTCAGTCTTGTTGATATTATGGTAGTTGTGGGAGGTATTAACCTCCACGTGTAACCTTTAACAAGACTAGAATATTCCTGGAAGTAAGAGAAATCCTAAAACGTTGGATAATAACCCTGGGAGACAAGTCGACTCGAGATAATATTTAATATTGAGTTATTAGCCTCCAAAAAGAGAAGTCAAACCAATCAAGTGAGATAGAGTAGTATAAATAGAGGGCGCTAGAGCTCATTTTTCATTCTCACTTTCACAACTGCATAAGACTAGTGGTGCACAAGTTTGGAGAGAAGATGCAACTACAACTATTGCAACTAACATTTCATATTTGGCTTGGACTTTCTCTTGGTTATGGTCTGGACTTTCTGCTTGGCCTTTGGTTATTCTTTCTTGGTGCACTAGCCTTGGAGAAAGGTGTGCTACCTTGGTTGGCTATTGATTTTCTTTTGGGATTATTTTGTGTGTAAAGGTTAAGGTGCTCAGGGGTGGCTTTTGTGCCTATGGTTGGGTGACAATATTGCTATATTTTTTTATGGTGAAATGAGCACACCTATTTTTCTAAAAATTTATGGGCCCACCCTATCTTTGGATAGTCTAACCACTGGAAGAGAGATTGGGAGGATTTTCTCAATTACAGTTGCAATTGCAGACAATTTTTTTCTCCAACAACGAAACCCTAACCCTGTTGTTAAGACACCTTAAGTGAATAACTTGACCTAATTCATGGATATCCTAGTGTTCCCTAGCCTAGTGCACTTCCTGGTACTCTCAGTAATCCAAGACGTCAAGTTTGAGTTTTTGGTCAAAGTAAAAGGTTGACCAAGTCAAAACAGTCATGACTTACTCTATGAAGTCAGAAAAAAAAGTTAGAAGGGGATTCTAACTTCATAGCATGGAAAAAAAGTATTGACCTCATCCTTTCCAAGAATAAATTGTTCGATATCGTGAAAGACACGATCATGGAACCACAATTTGAAGAAGGAAAAGAGAAGGAACCTCATAACATTGTAGTTATCGAGAAGTTCAAGGACAATGACATAAATGCTATGATTATCATAGTGGACTCTGTAAAATAGCACTTGATACCCTACATCTCTCATCTTGAGTCATCTAAGAAGATGTACGATGCCCTAACTAACCTCTTCTTAGTCAAAAACATTGGACAAGTAATGAGTCTGAAGAATGAACTCTGTGACATGAAAATTAATGATGATGATAAAATAACACCATATTTTGTGAGAATCTCTCAGCTAAGAGATAAAATACAAGCTATTGAAGAAATCATTTCAAAAAAAGAACTGGTAAATATAGTACTCATGGTCTTCCCAAGACATGGGATGCATTTTCCACAAGGATGAACACAAGAAAGGAGTATCCCACATTTGAAGAACTTTGGACTTGTTGTGTGTTGGTCCTAAAGTCTGCACCTGATTGCTAAAGGGAAGCGCTAGGCCACCTCCAGTTTAGAATAATTGGTTTTATGATTTTGTTGGTCAGTTAAAGGGTTAGTTTTACCAATACAAGAGCATGGTTGGGTTGGAAAAATGATATGGATGAGGGTCCTCCTTGGCTGGTGGCACACAAATGACATACATGTGAGATAATAGAGGTAAAAAAAAAAGGGAAACAACAAACCACTCAATGAATAATCTGTTGTAAGTGTTGGATTACTGAGAGGGGGGGTGAATCAGTAATAGAGAAATTTAACCCTTTTTAACCATATAACCCAAGTGTTATATCAATGTAGCATTATCATCCAATAACTACAGATTAAATAAACAATGAACAAATGAGCAGTCATACACATACACAACACACCAGTTTTTTACGTGGAAACCCAAAGCGGGAGAAAACCACAGAATGTTTTTTCTTATATGTCTTGAAGAATTAAATTCATTGGAATCACCAACTTCCTTTGTTTTCCAGCTGCAACTGGAAGGAGGCTCCAACCCTCTAGTTTCTCAGGCTACAACTTGAGGGAAGATCCAACTCCCCAATTCTCTGGCTACAACCAAAAGGAGACTACAACCCCCTATGTTCTCTGGCTACAACCGGAAGGTCGCTACAACCACCCGTCCTTGCCCCATCCAACCTCTCTAAAGTAGAAGTAGAATTATGGAACCACTGTCACACTATCACTATGAGATATACCACTGAAAACCTGTACCAATCAACCTGTACCATGCATCAACCATGCATCAACCTATACCTCAACCTGTAATCAACATGTACCATAAACAAGTCCATCAACCATGCACCAACCTGTACCAATCGACCTATAATCAACCTGTACCATAAACAAGTGCATCAACCATGCACCAACCTATACCTCAACTTGTAATCAACATGTACCATAAACAACTGCATCAACCATGCACCAACCTGTACCTCAACCTGTACCATAAACAAGTGCATCAACCATGGACCAACCTATACCTCAACCTGTAATCAACCTGTACCATAAACAAGTGCATCAACCATACACCAAATTGTAATCAACCTGTACCATAAACAAGTGCATCAACCATGCACCAACCTATACCTCAACCTATACCATGAACAAGTGCATCAACCATGCACCAAACATGTACAAATAACCTATCACAACAACCTGTCACAACAATGTGTCCAAACAACCTATCACAACAACCTGTGTCATCAATTTTATCAACCAAATCAAATCTACTCACCAATATCAATCACCAAGACAACTCTCAAAGATGTGCATCAACCAAGTATAACACAACAACTCATAATCATCACCAAGATCAATATGTGCTTCTGATAATACAAGTATGCTATATCATCCATAAACCATGTGTCAAAAATACTACTAACAAGTGCCTCCAACCATGTACCAAGTATGTACCAATCATGTATCAACTACTCATCAACTATGATTCATCAATTATGTACCAACATCATCAACTATACACCTCATGTATGTGCCAACTCATCAACTACTTGTCTCAACCATGTACTCAACATGTACCTCAACCAAAATCCCTCATCAATTTCATCATCCAAATCTGATTTGTAGATCTATAATATACCTAGTGTATATGATCACATTCCTGCAAACCTTCCTTAACTTTAACAACAAGAGACTAGTATTTTCATCAAACTTTTTCTTTAGTCTCACATGCCTAGTTTTGGATTAGTCAACAATCCTAACTTGAAGTAATCATAAATTTGAACCTATAATGTATAAATATATGAAACTGATACACAATTCTCTTAAGTGTGTTTTATGCAACTCCTCCAGGTTTCACTACTTGGAACCTTTCAGAAAAGGAGTTATAGCAAATATGACATACATTGTTGAATTATGGATTATTCTAGAGAGTGACCTTGTAGAGCGTTCCCATCACAAAATATTTATTTAATTGATCTAAAACTATTACAAAGAATACTACAGACTGTATGCTAACCAACACATTTTGTCTCACTGAATTTTGATCTGTTATGAATAAGTTATGACGTTTTTTCCCGAAACACTTGTTTTTGACTAGTTTCAGGACTATCCACAAACCCTATTTTCCACAGAGTGTAACACCCAAAATACAACGAACCACATGTTTAATTTTTTACCACAGATACTTGGGAATGTTTTCTCAATTTCATATTAATTTCATGGTAGAAATCATTATAGAAAATAAGTTATAGAGAAAATTATGAGATGACATGTAAATAACATACCTTAGAAAGCACCATCAAAAGAATTTATCCTTCCTTGCATTTCGGCCTTCTTTTCTTCACCTTCCCTCATAAATTCGGCTTAGATATCCTTGGTTACCTCAGACACCTATATTTATTCAATATTCTCAAGTGTGATTAAAATGAGAGAGCCTTGCCTCTTATTTATACTCTCCAAGTAGCTTCCTTAAAAACATCTTCTAGGTCACTTGACCCACTTTCCTTATTTTAGGGTTAACCTAGTTCTAATTTCTCCATTAAATTTATTATTGAAATAATCTATTTTGTATTCACTTTGAATTATAATACACTCATCACTTCACTTTATTATTTACCTTTTAAAAACTCTTAAACCACTTTGACTACTTTGACCTTTTGGGGCTTCTAGATGACATATGAGGGTCCTCCAACTTTGTAAGGCCATAACTCTCAAACCGTGAGGAGTTATGTGACATTCCAAATACCACCAGAAATGGAATGACATGTAATATCCATCTATAATAGTATTACCTTCAAATATAGAAAAAATCATACCATTATCCATCAAACAAACTTGGGTCCATTACCCAAACCTGGGTTCTCCAACTTCACGTGGTCATACATACCACCAGAAATGGCATGAAAAACACTATCCATATAAGATTGTTTCCCTACCAAATTCATTGTCCTTCATCTCATTATTCAACAATTAATCATGGGTTCTCTTACTCTGAAAAGCATCTTCCCGTGAGGGATTTCACCATAAGGGGACCACTTTGGAGTTCATCCATATTTACTTCTTATCAACCATGAAAAAACAATAATGAGTCATATTTACATCAAGTAATCTTGGGTCCATTACCCAAACCTTTGTGCTACGAGGCTTTCTTCAAGGGTTGACATCAATGACAATGAACCTTAATCCACAATCTCCCCCTCTGGAATTGATGGAAACACTTTGATGCAATACTGAAATCATATCACTCATGCTCCCCCTGGAACCATGCCTCTGTCCTTTGCATCTGATAAATCTACCTATGTCCTCTGCATCTAATAAATCTCTCCCCCGTTGTCATCAATGGAAATTGTATCTTTTGATCTGGGGTTGCTCCCCCTGACTGAACTGTCCTCTTATGGTGTTTCCTCATGCACATATAAGACATATAAGATAAGCATTCAAAAAGCATTCATTTTGGAGTATAAATAACTCCAAGTCTTTGGTGAAGATATTCAAAGGATTCTCATGGAAGTGGTTTTGTAAATATGTCTGCCACTTGTTCTTTTGTGCCCACATACTCAACTCTGATGTTCTTTTCTGCAACCTATTCCCATAGAAAGTGATACTTGATTGGAAGGTGCTTCATCTTGGAGTGCATCACTGGGTTTTTTGAGATATTGATGGCACTTGTATTATCAAAATATATTGGAATGGGCTCATCATACTAAACACTCACCCAAGTAGAACGCTACTCCATTGGTGCTTCGTCGGACATCAATACAACCTGCCCAATCTTCATCTGTGTAGGCAATAAGTGATAGATCATTTCCTTTTGGATACCATAATCCAAACTCTTATGTTCCTTTGAGATATCTGAAAATCTTGTTCATTGCTAATACATGTGACTCCTTTGGTGCTGCTTGAAATCGTTCCACCTGTTCAACTGCCTACATTACATCTGGTCTGGATGTTGTCACATAAAGTAAGCTACCAATCATTGACTTATATTCCCTCTGGTCTGTAGACTTTGAATCATTATCTTTTCTTAACTTGAAAATGGTGTGCATAGGAGTGGTAACTGGTTTTCAATCTTCCATTCCTAACCTCTTTAGCATTTCTCTGATATACTTAGTTTGAGAAATACAAATTTCTTGGTTTCTTTGACATATATGAAGACCCAAAAAGAAGGATAGTCCTCCAAGTAATGACATTTGAAATTCATTCTGCATATCCTTTGCAAATTTATGGTTTAACCCATCATTAGTACTTCCAAAACAATATCATCAACATAAATTTCAATTAATAAAATATTACTTTGAGTTACCTTGATGTAGAGGTTGTTGTTTGTGCTTCCTTTCCATAGTTCGTAGGGATTTTTGTCATTGTTGTTTCTGAGAATTACTCTACTTTGAATGTGAACTGATGTATGCACTGCATGTATCCAAAAAATATCTGTCAATTTGGAATCCATTAGCATTGTTCGAGCCATTTCCTGTGTAATTATCATCCATTATGATAATGTTCATTTTTCTTTGAATCACTCTCTGAACCAATCTATGAATCCATTATGTCGTCCACTATCATATATCTATCCAAGCCTGCTAAGTGTTCTTACGAATCCATCTCTGTCCATATTGTCCAAGACTCTACTTGTGCAATTGTCCATAATGCTAACCCATTTATCACTATACTATCATGAAGTATTGATTAATCTATCAAACTGTACTTCTTCTAATTGATTGCTCTGAATATGTCTTCTCAAACTCTGCAAGCTGCTTGAAGGATGGTTCTTTGGTCTGTCACAGCTATCGCATAGACTCCCCCTATCTAATATTCATATTACTTGGGAGTATCTAAGTCGGATGGCTTAGAACAATTCCTGCTCTGATGTGTATTCATCATCATCTTCATTGGTAGATTCATTATCTCTCTGATCTCTAACTTCTTTCTTTCTATCTGTGGATTCATCTTTCACTACAATGCCTGAAAGTGCAATCTCTTGAACCTATTCCTTATTTACCTATCCTTCCTTTCTTTCATTTATTTTCCAAACCTTTTTGTATCTGACATCTTTCGTTTTCTCTGTAGAATTTTCTTCATCTCGTTTTATTGCCAATATTGTGATCTTTGGTACCTGGTCTTTGTTCACATGTTCTTCCTGTTTTCTTATCCATACTTTCTTATATCTGATATCAGTATTCTCTTTCATGGAAGTATCGATCATGCTTCTAAAATCACTGGCTATGTGTCCATAGTTATGACATTTGTAACACTCAATGTTATGTGCGACCACATAGGCACAGTCTGCTTGAACATTTCTTTTACAATCCCTGCAATCTACAACCTTATGTCTAAATTTAGTACAATAAAAGCAATGACCATAAAATACATTTTCATACCTGGGAGTGAATGATCTTCTTTGTGGCGTAGTCCTTCTGAATTTTTTCTTTGACTGATCATGATCATGATTGAAGGTTCTTTGTGGCTTGAACATGGATGGTATTCTTGAAGATGTATCTTCAATAGTTTTCTTATATTATGGTTGACCATGATTCCTTCCCTTGAGTACTTCTGCATAACTCTTTCTATTTTCTTCATTCTTCTTTTCTAGCAACGTAGAGTGCTTCTCTTCATTCTCTAAAATTGATGTGGATGTTTTTGTCTCTTCAATGTTTTTGTTGAGCTTGACAATTTTGACTCTTAGTGTGACAACTTCTTCTTAAAGATTCTCAACCTCTTCTCCTTTCTTCATTATTTGAGACTTCATGACCTCTTATGTTATCTTTGCTTCTTCAAGTTGGATTTTCAATGTAATTATTTCTTCTTCCAGTCTTTTCTCTTCTTGACCAAACTCTTCCTGAAGTTGGTTTAAGTCATTGGTTCTTTCCTTGAGATGATCCATCAATATCTTTTCTCTCTTTTCTGCTTCTTCCTTTTGTGCTGCTATATTGGCTTCTAAACATTTCTTTTGATATTCTAGAGTTTCTTCAATTATTCTGGCATCTTCTAGTTGAGCTCTTAAATTATTGATGACCTGTTGATCCTTTTCGGAACCTTGAACACTTTTTTTTTGCTTCATCAATTATTTCTTGGATGACTTGTTTTCTTCTCTTTCTTTCCTTGGATATTTAATTGCACTGATCAATTTTTCTTTGTAATCAACTTCTACTTCATCATACTCTTTCTCTTTTGAATCTATCTGACATGATGAGAATCTTTCTTCTTGTTCTGTATCTGCATATTCTTTGGCATTTTATGAATCTATGATGGGTGAAGAATATATGTCATGTAAATTATCCCAAAGTTCTTTGGTTGATAAACATTTACCAACCTTTTCTCTTACTAGTTTAGGTAATCCTTGCTAGATGAAATCCATTGCTATTTTGTTATTCTTCTTCAATTCCTTCTTGGTTGTAGTCTTTTCCCTTTTTGAACTATCATATCTTGTAACAACTGATAGCCAAATATAATGTCCCTGTGCCTATAAAAATACTTTCATCCTTTTGCACCACATCTCATACTTAAAACCATTCTGACCATTAAACATTGGTACTCCATTCTCAAAATAATCCATGATCTCCTTCCAGTGGTTAAACTGTTTCTGGATGGAGCCTTTCTCTGATACCAATTGTTGGATTACTGAGAGGGGGGGTGAATCAGTAATAGAGAAATTTAATCATTTTTAACTATATAATCCAAGTGTTATATCAATGTAGCATTATCATCCAATAACTGCAAATTAAATAAACAATGAACAAATGAACAATCATACACATACATAATACACCAATGTTTTACGTGGAAACCCAAAGCGGGAGAAAACCACATAATGTTTTTTCTTATATGTCTTGAAGAATTACATTCATTGGAAGCACCAAATTCCTTTGTTTTCCAGCTGCAATTGAAATGAGGCTCCAACCCCCTAGTTTCTCAGGCTACAACCTGAGGGAAGATCCAACTCCCTAATTCTCTGGCTACAACCAGAAGGAGTCTACAACCCCCTATGTTCTCTGGCTACAACCGGAAGGTGGCTACATCCACCTGTCCTTGCCCTGTCCAACCGCCCTGAAGTAGAAGTAGAATGATGGAACCACTGTCACACTATCATTGTGAGATATGCCACTGTAAACCTGTACCAATCAACCTGTACCATGCATCAACCATGCATCAACCTCTACCTCAACTTGTAATCAACCTATACCATAAAAAAGTGCATAAACCCTGCACCAACCTGTACCAATCGACCTGTAATCAACCTGTACCATAAACAAGTGCATCAACCATGCACCAACCTGTACCTCAACTTGTAATCAACTTGTACCATAAACAAGTGCATCAACCATGCACCAACCTACGCCTCAACCTATACCATAAACAAGTGCATCAACCATGCCCCAACCTCTGCCAACCAACCTGTACCATAAACAAGTGCATCAACCATGCACCAACCTCTGCCAACCAACCTGTACCATAAACAAGTGCATCAACCATGCACCAACCTGTACCTCAACCTGTACCATGAACAAGTGCATCAACCATGCACCAAACCTGTATAAATAACCTGTCACAACAACTTGGCCAAACAACCTATCACAACAACCTGTCTCATCAATTTTATCAACCAAATCAAATCTACTCACGAATATCAATCACCAAGACAACTCTCAAATATGTGCATCAACCAAGTATAACACAACAACTCATAATCATCATCAAGATCAATATGTGCTTCTGATAATACAAGTATGCTACATCATCCATAAACCATGTGTCAACAATACTACTAACACGTGCCTCCAACCATGTACCAAGTATGTACCAATCATGTATCAACTACTTAYCAACTATGACTCATCAATTATGTACCAACATCATCAACTATACACCTCATGTATGCGCCAACTCATCAACTACTTATCTCAACCATGTACTCAACATGTACCTCAACCAAAATCCCTCATCAATTTCATCATCCAAATMTAATTTGCAAMTCTGTAATAGACTTGGTGTATATKATCACATTCCTACAAACCTTCCTTAACTTTAACAACAAGAGACTAGTATTTTCATCAAACTTTCCTTTAGTCTCACATGCCTAGTTTTGGATTAGTCAACAACCCTAAATTGAAGTAATCATAACTTTGAACCTGTAATGTATAAATATATGAAACTGATAAACAATGTTCTTGAGTGTGTTTTATGCAATTTCTCCAGGTTTAACTACTTGGAACCTCTAAGAAAAGGAGTTATAGCAAATATGACATACCTTGCTAAATTCTGGCTTATTCTAGAGAGTGACCTTGTAGAGCATGCCCCGCACGAAATATTTGTTTAATTGATATGAAACTATTACAAAAAATACTACAGATGGTACCCTAGCCAACACATTTGGTCTCACTGAATTTGTATCTGTTATGAATAAGTTATGATGTTTTTAGCCGAAACACCTTTTTTTGACTAGTTTCAGGACTAGCCACAAAGCCTATTTTCCAAGGAGTGTAACTCCAAAAATACAATGACCCACAAGATGAATAATTTACCATAGATACTTGGGCATGTTTTCTCAATGGGATAACAATTTCATGGTCTGAATCATTATAGAAAAAAAGTTATAGCGAAAATGGTGAGATGACCTGTAAATAACATACCTTAGAAAGCACCATCAAAAGAATTTATCCTTCCTTGCATTTTGGGCTTCTTTTCTTCACCTTCCCTCAAAGATTCGACTTAGATATATTTGGTTACCTCAAACACCTATAATAGATATTCAATATTCTCAAGTGTGATTAAAATGAGAGAGCCTTGCCTCTTATTTATACTCTCCAAGTAGCTTCCTTAAAAACATCTTCTAGGTCACTTGGCCCACTTTCCTTATTTTAGGGTTAACCCACTTCTAATTTTTCCATTAAATTTATTATTGAAATAATTTATTTTGTATCCACTTTGAATTATAATACACTCATCACTTCACTTTATTATTTACCTTTTAAAAACTCTTAAACCACTTTAACTACTTTGACCTTTTAGGGCTTCTAGATGACATATGAGAGTCCTCCAACTTCGTAAGGCCATAACTCTCAAACCGTGAGGAGTTATGTGACATTCCACATACCACTAGAAATGGATAGACATGTACTATCCATATAGAATAATGTTACCTTCAAATATAGCAAAAATCATACCGCTATCCATCAAACAAACTTGGGTCCATTACCCAAACCTAGGTTCTCCAACTTTACATGGTCATAACTCTCTAACCGTGAGGAGTTATGTGACGTTATACATACCACCAGAAATTTCATGACAAACACTATCCATATAGGATAGTTTCCCTGACAAATGCATTATCCTTCATCTCATTATTCCACAATTAAGCATGGGTTCTCTTACTCCGCAAAGCGTCTTCCCGTGAGGGCTTTCACCATAAGGGAACCACTTTGGAGTTCATCCATATTTACTTCTTATGAACCATGACAAAACAATAATGATTCATACTTACATCAAACAATATTGGGTCCATTACCCAAACCTTTGTGCTACGGGGCTTTCTTCAAGGGTTGACATCAATGACAACCAACCTTAATCAACAGTAAGAAGTTCAAGTCTTAAAATATCATTTCAAAGCATTAAACATGTATCTTAACACAATTGGTTGCAATAAAAACAAATCTTCACCAAAGCATTAGTTGTTTTATAGGTTTCATGTTAGTAAAGATAAGTTATACAATAACTGAAGGAAATGAAATGTACTTCACACAAATCAAAAACTGCATTCAAGATAAGATAAAAACACATGAAGATTTTGAAAAAACACACTATCATCAAGAGTATATTCACCAAGTAGAGAGATTTAATCCATGCATAGAAGAGGTTCAACTAGTCTGATGTATTAATATTCTTCCCAAAAAACCCCACCCTCAAAACATACAAAAACTCCATATTTATCAAAGTTACAGAGGCTCTTGTCCATCTAGGACTGAGGCTTAACTCTACACTACCAGTTGTAAAACAACTTATTAACTTAGATAAAAATTGTTGGAGTATGGTAATGTATACTTCAAACTTGACTTAATCAAAAGAAGTGGCTCATATCAAACACAAATGACCACTTATTGTGCCTTAATCTAAAATAGTATTGGAGTTAAACAACTAAGAAATACTACTTTGCATAAACCAAGCTGATGCATATGCTTAATCGAACTGATTCTTTGACAAAAAGTGACTAGGAGTGATAGAACTGAGTTTTGTATCGAGCACTGGTATCCATGCACAATGTTGGAGGCCACCAGGAGACAACTTGATGTGTTGGCAGTGTTCTTCTTCAACTTATCTCCTGGGGGAAGAAGAAAGACTCCTGGCACTATTTCTCGAGTCTTTGATATTTCTTGTGCAGTCTAAGGTATAGTTTCTCCAATTCCTAGTTGTGGTGTTGCAAGGTCCGGATCTGAAGCTTCAATTCTGTACCTATTGACTATCATCGAGCTTCTTTGTCTTGACCATAACCGACCTTTCCTTCTTGTCTTGCTCTGTGATGGATTGGTTGTGTTCTATTGGTGTTTTTCTTCTCCTCGTCCTCACGTCATACCCATGAAATGCCTCAGGTTCCTTTGAATTCGAGCTACTACCAGACGAGCAATATGATGTCGTAGACTGGCTCGACATTCTCTTTGTTTGGCATCGTTTAAAAACTTTAAAACATGCAATTAATGAGGATAATCCACTTCGTAAATTTGGCGTTCGAGAGATTTTGAATGCATAGTATACATATCTCTCGAATGACCAAACTCGTGAAGTCATTAACCAATGCTTATTGCTAATTAACCCGAGATTAAGATATATTTCTCATTAAATATTTTGGGACTTCAGGACTCTGAATCTTCAGCGTTCTGGAGATTTTGACTATAGAGTTTGAGAATCTCCCGGAGGACAATCTCTCGAAGTGACGTGGCCACATGATGTCATAGTCATTGATGTGTCATAAAAATAGAGTGACACATGTCACCTGAAATAACACAGATGACGTAACCAAAGTGCATGAAATGAGTCTCACATGTCATCGACAGATGAATTCTACAGGTCATCGACAGATGAATGCCACATTTCTCCGTCTCTTTGGAGTTTGGGATATTTTGAATGCAGAGTATGAATATCTCCCAGAATAACGTGGTAGTTCGGGGCTCTAGCACTTCGCGAAACTGTGTTTTCTCTTGATTGAAATATTCTGGAGTGACAATCTCCCAGAGTGACATGGCAACATAGTTTGGGAATTTGGGGATTCTGGCCCATAGACACTTCGGCACTTCGAAGCTCTGGAAAACTGTGTTTTCTCTCGATTGAAATTTCTCGGAGTGATGAGGAGGCATCTTGTCACAATCGATGATGTGTCATAAAAAGAGAGTGACATGTGTCACCTGAAATAGCATGGGTGACGTAACCAAAGTGCCTAAAATGAGTGTCATGTGTCATATAGAATCAATCGAAAGATGGCATATGACACGTTAGCTGAAGAAGAACTTATGAGAAAGGTGCTCTGATGCTTCGACACTTCGAAACTTCGGAGCTCTTGCACTTCGACACTTCGGAATTCAAGAGATTTTGACTGTAGATTATGAATATCTCCCGAAGCACGATCTCCCAGAGTGATGTGGTATTTTGGGGCTCCGACACTTCAGGGCTCTCGCACTTCATGAACCTTTTAGGATTGAAACAATGACAAGCTCGAATGCCCGATAGTTGAAGTCGCAGAGTAAAACATCATATTGATTTGTTGTTAAAACCTCATGCGATTTTGAAACCTCGAATGCACAAGATCTGTTGATCTTAATTGAATGTTGGATCTCCACCGTCGAAAATTTAACCTTTCTATTTTCTCACAATCTAAGCATGAAATCCACTGCTCTGAATTGCTGCATTTTTTCTTTTGGATGTTTCTTGTGCATACAAAGTACTTGGTCGACCTGTTTCATGCTCAATTAGTGGCAAACTAAGATGACATATGTTTCAAACTCAAACCAGAACATGTAATCACCTTTCAAGAAATAAAAATATGGTGCAAAATAAGTAATTACAGGTAGGGGCAATTGAAGTTGCGTTATTAAAATGTGGAGAATAAACAAGCAAACACAAAACAAAAATCATGCTTTTAAGAAAATGTTATAGGTGAACGAAGGAGTAGGGAAGGGATGTAGACCGAAGTTCCAACTTTGGCTCCAACCGGGGATAGCACTTCCCTGTGAGGTACTAATAACAATAGATCATGTGTCTTACTTATCAATAAGTTGTGCCCACCTTCCTTTTCTTACCTTTTTTTAAGTCTGCCAACCATGTATATCTGCTACTGTCTCTCAACCATGCATCTTATTGAGTCCAAAACTGTAAATACACCCCAGTGCCTTTGTTGGGCTATGGAGTCTCTTATTCAAACAAGTTATTTAAAATCAACACACTGGAAATGAAATGCTCAAATGGCGAGTTTAATCAACACACACCTACTCTACTCTCCTAAAAACCAAGTAATCATGTGTAATCATATTTCCAGTGAAACCAAGAAACCATTTGATTGAGGACCATAACTCTGTGCATGTAACTGTTTAAAATAATCCAAAGAGGATATAACATATGTGACAAAAATTTAGCATGCATCTTGTACTTACGGCTACAAATTATGATCATGCTAGAACTTACAACATTTGAGATCTTGGGAAAATAAGAATGCATCCAACTTGCTACTGGATCATGAAACTCATGAAAAACCTCCAATTGGTTGAGAAGACAAAGTTGTTGTTGTATGAGATCTACATTATTGATAAGATTATATTCATCACATTCTCCTTGAAACAACGCATTAAGATTATACACTTCATAATAAGAAGGATCAAGTAAATCCCCTTGAAACTGTTGATCATTTTCTTGGACATAAAACTCTTTGATAGAATTAAAAACAACAAGATGATCATATAAATATGATGGTTGTAAATTTCTTTCTGTAGCTTCAAAAGAAGAATCAACATGCTCAAGAAAATCTTCATTCTGCTTAACAATCTCTTCACAACTAACATCCTTATCTGTATTGCTATAACAAGAATACATTTGTTCAAATTTCTCACAGCATTCATCATAAAGAAAATCAGTTGAATGCATCCCTTTGCAATAAGAATTGAATGTAGCATGAAAATCACTTAATGAAGAAATACTAGCAACAGGGATGGAATTAAACCACTCACGGGCTTTCCCTTCCAAGGATTACTTGAACATCTTGATATGAACATCTTCTTGGAAAATACCAAGACTATGCATGCACTCGTGAAAATTTGAAAGATTCTCAGCAGGACGATCATACTTGTTTCCCCTAAACCTCGGAAGGCAATGTTCCCATACTTCTCTATCAGGTACAAAATTTGGAAAGCTAGGTATATTAGAGAAGTCACAAAATTCATACCTCTGGGCTATTATTGCTTCAATCTGAAAATATGACTTCTTGAAACTGTGGAGTCACCATTGGATTCTTTAACCATGGAGTCACTAGGTGAATGATCTGCAGTCTGAATGTGTCTGGTCTTTTTTCACCATCAAAGATCATATCTGATCATTGTCATTCATATAGGGAAAGATATTTCATTACTCCATTCCTCGGCAATGGTGCCAGAAGATGTTGGTCCTAAAGTTTGTACATGACTACTAAAGGGCAGAGCTAGGCCACATCAAGTTTAGAATTATTGGTTTTCTGATTTTGTTGGTCAGTTAGAGGGTTGGTTTTACCAAGACAAGAACATGGTTGGGTTGGAAAAATTATATGGATGAGGTTCATCCTTGGCTGGTGACACACAAATGAAAAACGGGTGAGATAATAGAGGTAAAAACAAAGGGAAACAACAAACCACTCAATGAATAATCTATTGTAAAAAGTTTAAGTCTTAAAATATAATTTCAAGGCATTAAACATGTATCTAAACACAATTACTCCCACGGGTTGCAATAAAAACAAATATTCACCAAAGAATTAGTTGTTTTACATGTTGCATATTAGTAAAGATAAGTTATACAATAGCCGAAGGAAATGAAATGTACTTCACACAAATCAAAAACTGCATTAAAGATAAGATAAAAACACATGAAGATTTGGATAAAACACATTGTCATCAAGATTATATTCACCAGGTAGAGAGATTTAATCCATGCATATAAGAGGTTCAACCAGTTTGATGTATTGGTATTCTTCCCAAAAAACCCTACCCTCAAAACATACAAAAACTGCATATTTATCAAATTTGCAGAGGCTCTCATCCATCTGGGATTGAGGATTAACTCTACACTACCAGTTTTAAAACAACTTATTAACTTAGCTAAAACATTTTGGAGTATGGTAAGGTATACTTCGAACTTGAATTAATCAAAATAAGTGGCTCATATCAAACACAAATGACCACTTATTATGCCGTAATCTAAAAGAGTCTTGCAGTTAAACAACTAAGAACTCCTACTTCGCATAAACCAAACTGATGCATGTGATGAATCGAACTGAGTCTTTGACAAAAACTGAATAGGAGTGACATAACTCAGTTTTGTATTGAGAACCGATATCCATGCACGTTGTTGGAGGCCACTGGGAGAAAAATGGATGTGTTAGCAGTGTTCTTCTTCAACTTATCTCCTGGGGAAAGAAGCAAGTATTTTGGCACTTTTTCTGGAGTCTTTGATATTTCTTCTACAGTATGGAGTATAGTTTCTCCAATTCCAAGTTGTGGTGTTGCAGGGTCTGGATCTGAAGCTTCAGTTTTGTACCTTTTGACTATCATCAAGATTTTTTGTCTTGATCGTAACTGACCTTTCCTTCTTGTCTTGCTTTGTGATGGAATGGTTGTGTTCTGTTGGTGTTTTTCTTCTCCTTGTCCTCACTTCATACCCATGAACTGCCCTAGGTTCCTTTGAATCTGAGTTGTTTCCAGACGAGCAATATGATTATGTAGACTGGTTCGATGTTCCCTTCATTTGGTGCCATTTAAAAATTTTAAAACATGCAATTAATGAGGATAATCCACTTTGGAAATTTGATGTTCAAGAGATTTTCAATGCAGAGTATACATATCTCCTAAATGATCGAAATCGCGAATTCATTAACCAATGCTTATTGCTAATTAACCCGAGATTAAGATATATTTATAATTAAATATTTCGGGACTTCAAGACTCCAACTCTTCGGCATTCAAGAGATTTTGACTATAGAGTTTGAGAATCTCCTGGAGTGATGTGACCGCATCATGTCATAGTCAGAGACGTGTCATAAAAAGAGAGTAACATGTGTCACTTGAAATAGCATGGATGACGTAACCAAAGTCCATGAAATGATTGCCACATGTCATCGACAAATGAATGCCACAAGTCATCAATAGATGAATGCCATGCGTCTTCAGCTCTTCGGTGTTTGGGAGCTTTTGAATGCAGAGTATGAATATCTCTTGGAGGACGATCTACCAGAGTGACATGGCAGTTCAGGGCTCTGGCACTTCGGGAAAATATGTTTTCTCCTGACTGAAATATTCCATAGTGACGATATTTGGGAGTGACGTGGAAACATATTTTTGGCATTTGGGGATTATGGCCCATCGACACTTCATCACTTCGGAGCTCTGGAGCTCCGAGGAACTGTGTTTTCTCTAGATTGAAATATCTTGGAGTGATGTGGAGGCATGTTGTCACAATCAATGACATCTCATAAAAATAGAGTGACACATGTCACCTGAAATAGCGCGGATGACATAACCAAAGTGTTTGAAATGAGTACCATGTGTCATATGGAATCAACCGACAGGTGGCATATGACATGTCAGTTGAAGAAGAAATTATGAGAAAGGGGCTTCGACACTTCAACACTTGTTGATTTATTGGGTTGGTTGTCAGTCATGTCAACCCTTGAAGAAAGTCTAGTAGCACAAAGGTTTGGGTAATGGACCCAAGTTTGTTTGATGGATAATGGTATGAGTTTTGATATATTTGCAGGTAATACTATCCCATATGGATATTACATGTCAGGCCATTTTCGGTGGTATGTGGAACACTACATAACTCCTGACGATTAGAGAGTTATGGCCATGTGAAGTTGGAGAACCCTCATGAGACATCTAGAAGCCCCAAAAGGTCAAAGTAGTCAAAGTGGTTTAAGATATTTTAGAAGGTAAATAATAAATTGAAGTAATGATTATACTATAAGTCAAAGTGAATGCAAAATAAATTATTTAAATAATAAAGTTAATGGAGAAATTACTAAGTGGAAAAGTGGTTAGAAGTGGGTTAGCCCTAAAATAAGGAAAGTGGTTTAAGATGGTTAGAAGGTAACCCGTTGAGGTAACATGAAGTGATGATTGTACTATAAGTCAAAGTGGATACAAAATAAATTATTTAAATAATAACGTTAATGGATAAATTACTAATTGTACAAGTGGTTAGAAGTTAGTTAACCCTAAAATAAGGAAAGTGGGTTAAGATGGTTAAAAGGTAACCCCTTGAGGAAGCTACATGAAAGTATAAATAAGAGGCAAGTCTCTCTCATTTTAATCACACTTGAGAATATTGAATATATACAAGTGACGGAGTGAACCAAAGGATATCTAAGCTGAATTTCAGAGAGAAGATGAAGTAAAAAAGGCTAAAATTCAAGGGAGGATAAATTCTTTTAATGATGCTTTCTAAGCTATGTTATTTACAGGTCATCTCACCATTTTCACAATAACTTGTTTTATAGAATGATTCAAACTGTGACATTGGGATTCCATTCAAGAAACATATCCAAGTAGCGGTGATACAAATTTCAACTTGTGGGTCGTTGTATTTTTGGAGTTACATGCCGTGGAAAATAGGGTTTGTGGCTAGTCTCAAAACTAGTCTAAAACATGTATTTTAGGTAAAAATGTCATAAATTCTTCATAAAAGATCCAAATTCGGTAAGACCAAATGTATTAGTTAGAGTACAGTATTTATTATTTTGTGTACACTTTTCAAATCCATACAAAAAAATTTATTTCGGGGCACACTCTACAAGTTCTCTCTCTAGAGTAAGCCAAAATTCAACAAGGTATGCCATTTTTGCTATAACTCATTTTCTGAGAGGTTCCAAGTAGTGAAATATGGAGGAATTGCATAAAATACACTGAAGAACATTGTGTACCATTTTCATATGTTTATTTATTACAGGTACATATTTATGATTATTGCAAGTTAGGGTTGTTGACTAATCCAAAATTAGTCATGTGAGACTAAAGTGAACTTTGATAAAATGCTAGTCTCTTGTTGTTAAAGTTAAGGAATATTTTCAATTATGTGATCATATACACCAGGGTCTATTACAAAGTTACAATTCAAATTTGGATGACTAAATTGATAAGTGATTCTGGTTGAGGTATGTTACAAATAGAGGTTGTATAACAGTGAGGTTGTGGCACATGGTTTTATGTAATGGTTTATGGTATTTGGTTATGGATAATGTGATGTATTTCTAGAGAACTTTTGATGGTTATATTGGTGTATGTATTTGGTATATGGTTGAGGTACATGTTGGGTACATGGTTGAGACAAGTAGTTGATGAGTTGGCACATACATGAGGTGTGTAGTTGATGATGTTGGTACATCTTGATGAGTCATAGTTTATGTGTATTTGATACATCATCGGTACATATTTGGTTCATGGTTGATCCACTCATTGATGGTACAAGTTGAGGTACAAGTTGGTGCATGGTTGATGCACTTGTTTATGGTACATGTTGATTACAGATTGTTTGGTACAAGTTGGTGCATGGTTGATGCACTTGTTTATGGTACAGGTTGATTACAAGTTTGGTGCATGGTTGATGCACTTGTTCATGGTAGAGCTTGAGGTACATGTTTGTGCATGGTTGATGCACTTGTTTATGGTACATCTTGATCACAGGTTGTTTGGTACAGGTTGGTGTATGGTTGATGCACTTGTTTATGGTATAGGTTGATTACAGGTTGAGGTATAGGTTGATGAATGGTTGATGCATGGTGCAGGTTGATTGGTACAGGTTTACATCAATATATCTCATAGTGATAGTGTGACAGTGGTTCCATCATTCTAATTATACATCAGGTCGGTTGGATGGGGCAAGGATAGGTGGTTTTTTCCACCTTCCGGTTGTATCCGAAGAACATAGGGGGTTGTAGCCTCCTTCTGTTTGTATCCAGAGAATTGGGGAGTTGGAGCTTCCCTCAAGTTGTAGCCTGAGAAACTAGGGGGTTGGAGCCTCCTTACAGTTGCAGCTGGAAAACAAAGGAAGTTGGTTCTTCCAATGAATGTAATTCTTAAATACATATAAGAAAAATAATTATGTGGTTTTCTTTGGCTTTGGGTTTCCATGTAAAACACTGGTGTACTATGTATGCATGTGATTGCTCATTTGTTCATTGTTTATTTACTTTGCAACTATTGGATGATAATGCTACATTGATATAACACTTGCATTTTAGGGTGAAAAGGGATTAAATTTCTCTATTACTGATTCAGCCCCCCTCTTAGTAATCCAACAATTGGTATCAGAATCAGTTCCTTCATGAAATAGTTTAACCACTCAAAGGAGATCATTGATTATTCTGAGAATGGAGTGCCATTGTTTAATGGTCAGAATGGTTTAAAGTATGAGTTATGGAGTGGAAGGACGAAAGTGTTTTTACAGGAACAGGGGTATTATATTTGGCTATCAGTCGTTACAGGATATGATAGTTCAAAAAGAGAAAAGACTACAGCCAAGAAGGAATTGAAGAAGAATAACAAAATAGCAATGGATTTCATCTGGGAAGGATTACCTAATCCGGTAAGAGAAAAGGTTGGTAAATTTTCATTAGCCAAAGAACTTTGGGATAAGTTACATGACATATATTCTTCACCCATCACAGATTCAGAAAGTGCCAAAGAATATGCAGGTACAGATCAAGAAGAAATATGTTCACCTTTTCAAACAGATTCAGAAGATGAAGAGTACATAATCAACAAAGGTATGTTTTTTTTCTTTAATTGTGAAAAATGCAAATATCTTGAAATAGAATTCCATGAAGGAAATGAGACAAAAAAAAATGAAAAAGAAGACAATTATGAGGCAGAATTGATTAGTGCTTTAGATGAACTAAGAGAAGAAAACAAGTCACTCAAGAAATAATTGATGAAAAAAAAGGAAAGTGTTTACATTTTTTAAGAATCCCAACAAGTCATCGAGAACTTAAGAACTCGGCTAGAAGAAGCTAGAAAGATCGAAGAAAATCTTGAATATCAAAAGCAGTGTTTGGAAGCCAACATAGCAGCACATAAGGAAGAACAAGAAATGAGAGAGAAGATATTGATAGATCATCTTAAGGAAAGAACTAATGATCTAAACCAGCTTGAGTCGGAGTTTGGTCAATAAGAGAACGTACTTGAGGAAGAAATAATCACATTAAAAATTCAACTTCAAGAAGCGAAAAGAACGAAAGAAGTCATGGAGTCTCAAATATTAAAGAAAGAAGAAGAGGTTGAGAAGCTTGAAGAAGAAGTTGTCATATTGAGAAGTAAAATCTTCAAGAACGTTGAAGAGACAAAAACATCCACATCAGTTACAAAGAATGAACAGAGGCACACTAGGTTGCTAGAAAAGAAGAATGAAGAAAATAGAAAGAGTTATGTAGAAGTACTCAAAGGACGGAATCATGGTCAACCAGAATCTAAGAAAACTATTGAAGCTACATCTTCAAGAAGACCATATGTGTTCAAGCCACAAAAAATCTTAAATCATGATCATGATCAGTCAAGGCATAAATTCAGAAGGACTACACCACAAAGAAGATCATTCACTCCCAGGTATTCAAATTTCTTTTATGGTCATTGTTTTTATTGTACTAATTTTGGACATAAGGTTACAAATTGTAGGGATTATAAAATAAATGTTCAAGCGATAAGTGCCTATGTGGCCACATGTGACATTGAGGGTTAAAAATGTCATAACCCCAATCCTTATCTACAAACGAGGTAGACTATATTGCAGCAACATCATGTTGTACACAGGTTCTATGGATGAAACAAACTCTGATAGATATATAGGTTGAATATGATGATGTCATTCCAATCTATCGTGATAATACAAGCACCATTAGTATCTCAAAGAACCCGGTGATGCACTCTAAGACGAAACACATTCCAATAAAGTATCACTTTCTATGGGAACATGTTACAGATAAGAACATCAGAGTTGAATATGTGGGCACAAAAGAACAAGTGGCAGACATATTTACAAAACCACTTCCACGGGAAGCCTTTAAGTATCTACGCCAAAGACTCGGAGTAACTTCTACTCCAAAATTAATTCTTTTGAATGCTTATCTTATATGTCTTAGATTTACACGAGGAAACAACATAAAGAGGATAGTTCAGGTTGGGAGTATCCCCAAGGACATTTCAGTTAGGGGGAGCAACCCCATATGGAAATATACATTTTCCATCGAGGACAAAGGGAGAGAGATTTATGCGATGCAAAGGTAAAGGTAAAAGGGGAGAATTATTGACATGAATTCAGTATTGCATCAGAGTGTTGAGATCAATTCCAAAGGGGGATATTGTTGATTAATTGGGTTGGTTTTCATTGATGTCAACCCTTAGGGAAAGTCCGATAGCAAATTTAGGTAGCACAAAGTTTTGGGTAATGGAACCAAGTTTGTTTGATGGATAATGGTATGAGTTTTGACATATTTGCAGGTAAGACTATTCCAAATGGATAGTACATGTCATGCAATTTCCGGTGGTATGTGGAACGTCACATAAATCCTCACGGTTAGAGAGTTATGTATTAAGGTTTAATGTATTATTAAGTTTCTTTTCATTTCACTAGATAACAATAGAATAGATAGGATCACTGATAAATACACAATCACAAGAGACACATCATTTATCCTGGGAAACCCTCATGGGGGAGAAAACCCAACAAAAAAATCCTTAATATAGATAGCCAACACAATGCCAAGAGATAACTAAAACAAATATAGAAAGTCCTCTCCCAAGAATGCACCTCTCTCTCTCTCTCTTCTTCTCCAACTGCAGCTCCAAAATTTCACTCTGATGAACAAGTGAGCGTGTGTCCAAATGAGGTGCTAGCCTCTTTATTTATACAATCCGGTAGGTGACTTTTCACTAGCAGGGATGACTTCTCAATCTGGGTGGTTATAACCACCTTTAATTAATTTGGGGGGCGACTTCTCATTCTTCCTATTACAATTAGTGTTTTACCAATCCGCAAAAAGGGATTTGGTTATTTACAGTACCCGACATGATCAATCCGCAAAAGGGGATTGATCTAATGAATAATACATTAATAATAAATAGAATACTCTTTGCAGTTACATTATTTCAACACTCCCCCTTAACAAGAAGGGTATTCTACAACATCATCAGGTGAGAGAGAGGACAACATCATCAACAACATCTTGGAACACTGACTGGCATATCTATAAATCATCGAATTTTTTTCTCATCAGCAACATCATCATTCACAATGGAATGAAATCATCATCGGCATCAATATGGATTAGTATAAAACTAATACGTCATCATCACAGCACGACGTTGTCCACATCATCACAGCACGAGGCTGGTACATCATCACAACACGAGGCTGGTACACTACACAACAATTAAGCTGGAATCAGAACACAACAATTAAGCTGGAATCACAACACAACAATTAAGCTGGAATCACAACACAACAATTAAGTTGGAATCTCAACACAACAATTAAGATGGAATATCAACACAACAATTAAGTTGGAATATCAACACAACAAGTAAGTTGGAATCTGAACACAACAATTAAGCTGGAGGCACAACACTAGGATGGCATCACCACACAACAATTAAGTTGGAAGCACAACACTAGGCTGGCATCACCACACAACAATTAAGTTGGAAGCACAGCACTAGGCTAGCATCACCACACAACAATTAAGTTGGAAGCACAACACTAGGGTGGCATCACCACACAACAATTAAGTTGGAATCACAACACTAGGTTGCCATCACCACACAATAGTTAAGTTGGAAGCACAACACTAGGTTGCCATATCAACACAACACTACTCCCCCTATCGAGGGAGGTCCGTTTGGACTATACCAAGCTTATCTCGAAAGTTCTCAAACTTTACACGAGATAGAGGCTTGGTCAACACATCATAAACATGTTCATCCATGCTAACATATTGGAGCTTTATGGCTCCTCTCTGCACCATGTCACGGATGTAATGGTATCGGATCTCTATGTGTTTCGACTTGCCATGAAATACAGGATTCTCTGTCATCTTTATGAAGCTCTAGTTATCACATAGGATCGTGGTTTCTTCCATTTCTAGGTCGAATAGACCTGTCAACAACTTCTGAATCCATATGGATTCACAACTGGCAGAACACACAACAATGTATTCTTCTTCCACTGTACTGAGAGAAATGCTTGATTTCTTCCTACTCTACCATGAGATCATGGTTGATCCCAAACTGAAACAAAATCCTGAAGTGCTCTTCCTATCAGAAACACTTCCAACCCAATCTGAATCAGTGTACCCACTATGTGTGAAATTGTGATCTCCATCATAGATGAGACCATAATGTAATGGACCCTTAAGGTACCTCATCACATGTTTTGTAGAAACTAGGTGAACATGTCTGGGTTCTACCAAAAACTAAATCAAGGTGTTCACAACAAAACAAATATCTGGTATGGTGTTCGTCAAATACATCAGCGATCCAATGATCTGTCTATACAACATGGCATCAATCAATTCTGATGAAGTGTCGACTAGAAGATTCAACTTCGTTTCCATGGGTGTATTCATGGAATTGCACTCCAACATATCAAATCTCTTAAGGATTTCAACTGCATACTTCCCTTGCTTAAGGAATATTCTCTATGGGCTCTACCATACCTAAATACCTAAGAAATAATGCATTAGGCCAAGGTATTTCATCTCAAATTCTGAAGCAATATTCTTCTTATATTCGGTGATGAGCTTTTCTTCTCCAGTTAAGAATAAGTCATCCACATACAGGAGAAATATCATCGGCTCATCATTCATAACCTTGAAGTAGAGGTTAGAATAAGATTTCCTCTTGGTAAAGCCCAAGCTCGTTAGAAAACTGTCTATCCTTCCATACTAAGCTCTAGGAGCTTTCTTCAACCTGTATAGAACCTTCTTAATATTGCAAACATGAGTCTTCCTGTCTTCACATTCAAATCCTTGAGGTTGTTCTATATACACGTCTTCTTCGATGACACCATTTAGGAAGGTTGTATTTACGTCCATCTGCTATAACTTCCACTTCATCTTAGCTGCAAGGGCTATGATGGTTCCGATCGAAGTGTATCTGGCTACAAGAGCGAATGTATCTCCATAGTCAATGCCTTCCTTTTGAGAAAATCCACGAGCAACAAACCTTGCTTTGTAACAATACTTCCATCAGCAACATGTTTTATTTTGAAAATCCATTTGGAAGATAACACATCCTTGATTTTTGGTCTCGGAACTATTTCCCATACATCATTATTTATAATGGATTGGTATTCTTGTGTCATGGCTTCTTCCCATTCTTTCTTCCGAATGGTTTCTTCAAAGCAGGTATGCTCCTTCTCTAAGAGATCAAACATCAAGGCCATATAACTGGAGAATGGCTTAGGTCTCTTCACTTGTCTTGTGGTTCCTTCGGGAACACCATACTTCTCTCCATATCGAATAAGCTCCCTAGCCCAAGAAAGATTTCTCTTATGGGAGATTGTCATATGAGGGGGTTCTTGAAATTTGACTATGTCATGATCTTCTATAATTTCCTCATCAGGGGAAGTTATGACTTTCGTCACTGGTTCTGCAATTCTGGGAACTTTCCTCACTGCAACTCTGGGAGCTACAGGTTCCTCTTCATATACTTCTTCAAGCTGGCATCTTCTGGATTTCTTGAGTGTTGCGTCATCATCAAAGGTCACATCCCTTCTGATTTCAATATGATGGTGACCTAGTATATAAACACTGAAGGCTTTGGAGAACTCACAGTATCCAAAAAATATTCCCTTCTTTCCTGAAGGGTCCAGCTTGTTTCTCTTCTCTTTCGGAATATGTACAAATACTGGGCAACCAAATATTTTGAGATGGATTACCTCTGGCTTCTTTCCAGAGAACATCTCTTCCAGGGTATTGAACCCAAGTGCACTATGGGACAATCAATTTTGTACATATATTGTTGTTTTTGCTTCTTCTTCCCATAAGCACATTGGAAGATCTTGATCATGGATCATGATCTTCACTGCTTCCATTGTAGTTCGGTTCTTTCTTTCTGCTACACCATTTTGTTGAGGATTGTAGGGAGTGGTGAGCTCCCTCTTGATCCCAACATCTTTGCAGTAGTTTACAAACTCTTTTGAGGTGTATTCTCTTCCATTATCTGACCTGAGTACCTTGATCTTTCTTTTAGAAAGATTCTCTATCAAGGATTTGAATTCCTTGAACTTACTGAACACTTCATTTTTTGATTTCAAAAAGTAAACCTAGGTTTTACGAGAATAATCATCAATAAAAGATACATAGTATACATACCCATTGATGGAGGATGATGGAATTGGGCCACACACATCTGAGTGAATGAGTTCTAGTACTCCTTCTTCTTTTTTGTCTCTCTTTGGAAAAGGGTTCTTGATGTTCTTCCCTTGTGTACATCCATCGCACACACCTTCATGGTCAACCTTGAGTTCTGGTAGACCTGTGACTACCTTGCATACATACGATAATGCCTTGTATTTGATGTGTGCTAATATTCTATTCCAAAGTTCACATGGATTCTCAATGGCATGGATCATGGCTACTTCTAAGTGACCCCTTAGCTTATACAAGCCACCTTCTTCATTTCCAATGACGATCGCTTCTTTCATGGTTTCTCCTTTTTCCCACATAAGAACTTATCAATATATAAAGGTAATTCTGAAGCCTTTCTTTTCTAAAGAAGATATGGAGAGTAGGTTCTTTTTCAAACCTTGTACATAGAGTATGTCCTTCATATTCATTGGAGTCCCTGAGTTAAGTTTGTAGTTTTATTCTCCCACTCCTTTGATAGGGTATTGATAATCATCTCCAAGTGTAACTTTATGAGAAAACTTCTTTTCTAAAAGGCAAGAGAGAACATTAATTTGACCTGTCATGTGTTTGGAAACACCACTATCAATGAGCCAAGTGTCCTCTCCAGGTTTTACCGATACTGAGAGGGTCAAGATTAAGACATAGTCTTTAATTCGTTCTCTTAACATATTTGCAGGTGGTTCTTCATCTTCAATTGCATGGGCATGATGCCTCTTGTTTTTCCTCTTGTATTATGCTCATCTATCTGGACAATGTCTCGCAATATGTCCCATCTTGTCACAATGGTAGCATTGGATAGATGATTAATCTCTTTCCTTTCTTTGCCCTTTATTCTAGAATCTATTTGGTTGAGATTCTTTATAATTGAATTTGTTTTGGGGGTGAGACTCTTTATGAGTTTCTTTCTGGAAGTAAGACTTCTTTCTTCCTCCTTTAGTGTGAGTAGATAGGGCTTGATCTTCGTCTCTTGAAAGTAAATCTTCCCGGTTAGCTACTCTTGATTCTTCTTGAATGCATTCTTCCCACAGACTATCAAATAGTAATTTCTCCTTTCTTGCACAAATGGTTTGGATGAATGCATCCCAAGGTATTGAGAGACCATTAAGGGCCATCATTATAAGTTCGTCTTCATCTATAGCATCTCCAATTACTTCTAGTTKTTCTTTGAATTGAGATATTCTAGAGAAATATTCTTGGATTGATTCTCCTCTTTTCATCCTTGTATTATTGAGATAAGTTCTTAGATTCATCTTCCAGTTTGTGTTCTTTCATTTATATAGTCTGGTTAGGGAATCAAGAATTTMTTTTAGATTCTTCTTTGATGACAGTTGAGGAATCAAGTGATCTTTGATAGAATCTGTAATTACTCTTTTGGCCCYAATTATGTCATTGTGGTGTTTTTMTTTATCTACAACATCGGCGGGTTMTGGTACTTCTTCTTTGACRAATMTTGCTAGGTCATTCTCTTCAAGAATGAGACCAATCCTATACTTCCAGGAACAGAATTTTTCCACACCTTCTAGCTTGTCAACAAGCTTAGTGCTTGCAGACATCTTTTACCTGGAGCTAGGAAAAATACCAAAAAAAATGAAAATGATCAAAATTGAATTTTGAACTTACCAGGAGGTGTGCTTGGCTGAGGCGAGTAGCCTGGTGTGGTTAGATTTCATAAAATCCAAATTTTACCCCTCCAAATTTGATCTACGAATTTCTGGACTGGTGCTTTTGGTACTCTAGTAATTCTGGTACTCTGGTACTTTTGGTTTTCTGGTACTTTGTGAAAACTAGGGTTTCACTTTCCAGGAGATCTAGCCACTGAAAATATGCACTGAGGATGTGAAAGTGATCCTTGAGGAAGGGACAAATTTTCTAGATGGTTTTGAGGCTGAAATACTTCTTCAATAGAAATCCCTAATCTGCATGTACGACAATAGTGACATTTTTCACTTTCTCTTGTGAAAGATGCTCTCTTCAGCATAGCTCTGAAACCATGTTAAGGTTTAAGCTATTATTAATTTTATTTTAATTTCACTAGATAACAATAACATAGATAGGATCACTGATAAATACACAATCACAAGAGACACATCATTTATCCTAGGAAACCCTCATGGGGGAGAAAACCCAACAAAAACTTCCTTAATATAGATAGCCAATACAATGCCAAGAGATAACTCAAATAAATACAGAAATTCATTGTTGGCATGTTTTCAGACAGAGGCAGAGTATGCATGTTTGTCATTGATGACAAAGATCATGATCAGCAACACAGGGATAATAGCATGGGGCAATTTCAACAGTGAAGAGAAACAATGATCGTTGGATCCCATTCAGAATTCCCGATGACTGTCAGATCTGAATCCAGAAAGGAGGAGCCCTAACCTCTCGAAATCGTGAAATGTGAAATGCTGAAATACTGTGAAACCACGATGTTTCAGAGTTTTGGATACCGGGAGTTGGAGGAGTCAAGAGTCGAGACTCTTCATCACAGAAGTCCCGAAGTTGTGAAATGAAAAACGCTGAAATCCTGAATCAAGCACAACGAAGGATTGTGAATTTGTGAAATGATCCTGGCCATTGAAGCCAGAGGACACATGGAAAAATATTGGCATTTCACTGACTGAAAGGTAAAAGGAAGGAGTGATCTAATCAATCTAACTCGTGATATGCGAAATCGCGAAATAATCCTAGTCGTCGGATTGAGAATTGATTAGGACCATTGATCAGACACAACAAAGGCCTATGAAGTTTTGAAATCACGATAAGATCTGGACAGTTGGGTCCATAGGACACATGGTGAAAGATCGTCATTTTGCTGACTGGAAATTCAAAGGAACAAGGTTCCCTAACCTCTCGAATTCGCGATATGCGAAATCGCGAAATGCCGAAATGCGAAATTGCGAAAGGTGCTAACAACTAAACTCCATTTCGAAGATCGCGACTTGGAGAGTTGAGATGCCTCACAACAGGAATTCGCGACATGCAAAATCGCAAAATGACGAAATGCAAAATTACGAAAGGCACTAACAACTAAACTCCATTTCGAAGATCGCGACTTGGAGAGTTGAGATGTCTCACAATAGAAATTCGCGACATGTGAAATCATGAAATGTCGAAATGAGAAATGCCAAAATGATTAAAGCTAGTCTAGCTAAGATATTTTTTTGGAGTTTTGGGGATCGCGACATGGAGCATCAAGATATCTCATCACAAGAATTGTCGAAATACCGAAATACGAAAGGCATTTTGATTAGGCCTGTTGTTCGTGCTCGAATC
>ML776711.1:1961949-1973095 GCA_009831015.1 Picea engelmannii | reverse complement strand
TTAAAAGACTGCCTATCATTTCGAAGAAGAAGAGGTTTTCTCCCTTTATGGGTTTCCTCATGAAAATTTGTCTCTGTGTATATCTTATGTGTGAGTGATGCTCATTATTTATGTTGTTCATATATTGTATAATATTGATGGTCGCTTGGAGAAAGATTAAAAATGGCTTAATTGACTTAAAATTGTTTAAGCACAGTAACAACTGATTCACCCCCCCCTCTCAGTTGTCTTAGTAATTTCATCAATTGGTATCAGAGCAGGTTTCTTTTATTTAAAGGTATATCTATAAGCTTAAACATAACAATTCATGAAGGGGCTTCAGCCAGTAAGCCTCCTCTATTTGATGGAACAAATTTTACCTTTTGGAAGGTTAGAATGAGAACATACCTAATGGCCTTAGGTGTTGATGTTTGGGATGTAGTAGAGACTGGATACATAAAGCTTGTTGTTCTAGCTTCCAAGGATGATAAGTTAGAATTTATCTTTAATGATAAGGGAATGAATGCTATATTGAATGGACTTGCAGAAGCCAAGTCTGTAAGGGTGATGCATCTTCAAACTGCCAAAGAAATGTGGGATAAACTTATTAGCAGCTATGAAGGAAATGAAAAAGTAAAAGATGCCAAACTTCAAACATTTAGGTTGAAGTTTGAACAACTAAAGATGAATGAAGATGAAACAGATAGCAAGTATTTTTTAAGAGTTGAAGAACTTGTGAATGCCATGAAGGGTCTTGGTGAGAAGTTTGAAGAATCACTCTTAGTTCAAAAGATTTTAAGATCTCTGCTTGATAAATTTTATCCAAAAGTCTTTGCAATAGAAGAACTAAATGATCTTAAAACCATGTCCATTGATCAACTTCTAGAAACTTTAACTGCATATGAAATGAGAATTAGCAAAGATAAATCCATTACTAGAGAAGCATCGTTTAAAGCAGACAAGAATATTGATTCAGATTTAGATTATATTGAGGCAAAATTTGTGAGAAGGTTAAAGAAAGGATCAGGAAAATATCAAGGCAAGCTTCCCTTCAAATGTTTTAACTGTGGTAAGATAGGTCATTTTGCATCTAAGTGTCCCCATCAGAAAAAGGACCAAAACTTTGATGATGAAAAGAAGTAGAAATTCAAGAAATATAGTAAGAAGAAAAGTTTGTGTGCAAATAATGACAATTCCTTAGAAGACACCGATAGTGACTCTCCCTGTGAAGATAAGGTAAATGACTTTATTCTTATGGCCAAAGAGGATTATGATAATAAAAGCACAGAAAGTGGTGATAATGATGAAGAAGTTGTGGTTAATATGGAAGGAGAATTGATCAGTGCACTGGAAGAGATTGATAGACTCAGAATTAAGAACAGAAAGCAAAAACAATTGTTGATACAGTTCGAGAAAGACAGTAAACAACCTGATGAAGACTTTGCCCTGTTGAAAGTGGAATTAGAAGAGGCAAAGAAAATAGAAGACATACTAAAACAATAGTTGTCAGAGAAGAAATCAAGGTGTGAAGCCTTAGAAGAAGAGATAGTAAAAAACATAAAAGAAATGGAGAAGTTTAAGGGATTATATCACCAAAATCTACCAAGTATTAAAGCCTCTGAAGGATTAACCTCCATTCTAAATCAACAAAGAAACCCAAATTTGAAAGCTAGATTGGGGTATGAAGAAGGATCAAGTAGTGATCATACAAGTAATACAAAACCTATCAAGTTTGTCAAATCCTCAAACATCGATAGCAGTCACTCTGCAGAAACAAAGAAAGAAAATCAGCCACCAAGAAGGAATGAAAGAAAAAATACCAGAACCGAATCTATAGATCAGAGAGATTATCGGCATGAAAGAAATTGACCTCCTCAAAGAAGATAGACTTTTTCAAGGTACAAAGGTTTTTTCTATGGTTATTGTTTTTTCTGCTCTAACTTTGGTCACAAAGCTATAAATTGTTCTTTAAGATTTAGATATGAGCAATCAAGTTTTTCAAGGAATAATTATCTGCCACCACAAAGATTGAGACAGCCAAGCAACAAACAATCACAGACTATAAATCATGTGATGACTGGGAGAAGGACACAGGTGAAACACAACAACAATTATGAGCATAACAATCATTATGATCTGTTATTCAGTGAACCAGAATGTTACAACTGCCATAATTATGGACATAAAGCTACATATTGTCGCTGTTGTGGTGGGAAATCCCCTTACAAACTAGCATTTAGGGTTATATTATGCATGCAGATAAGACCAAAAGAATCATACTTTCTACCTTTGTCCCAGACCTAATCCCCATTTCTTTTAAGCAAATACATGGTTAAACAAACATACCTTGTTCCAGACATTCGATGTTGATCCTCTTCACGCTTGATCGCTTGTTGGTAGCTATCCTCTCAAGACTGACCTACGTACAAAACAAGCAACAAACTCTACATGCATTTGTTCTGCAGATTAATGGGTTAGAGATTCAAACATATATTCGCTAAACTATGAAGAACTCGTATAGTGGGATGGGAAAAGAATTTCTTTATTATTAACTTTAATGAATCTACTTACAATGTCGAGACCAACCACTACTCTATGAACCTGATCCTAGGCTCCTCTTCAAATGTACTCCAACTTCTTTGATTTGTATCTCTCTTTGCACAAGGATGGATAAAGAGTTGGGACAATGGGAATGTGCAATTGGGTAGAGTTTATTTACTCATATTCTCCTCCTCCAAATAGGACCCCTAACCCTTCTTTTATAGGCTAGAAGAAGCTAGGTATTTGGGTGAACCCTCGGCCATGCATGACCGGAAGGTTCAGTTAACTCACCCAAAGTTGTGTGTTCCGTCAGAAAATTTCCTTTTTCCGTTCTTCTATAGGTCCATGCAGGCTGTAGTGGGCCATCTAGCGTGGACATTGTAGATCCACGCGGGTTGTAGTGGGTCAGCTAGTGTGGACTTTTAAAAATGGAGTTTTATAGAAGAGTTGTTCAGTAGTGGCTTGGAAAAGAAGGGCTATGAGATGGCCTGATGCCAGGTAAGAATGTATGGTGAAAATTAGGGTTATAACAGATTCCCCCTAACGTGTGAGGTCAGAAGAGCATCTGATGGCCGAAATACATTACCAATATTTATTGATGTGCCGAACAAGTGAGCCCAGGGACCAGAAATCAAGAGACGTCATCTGCAAAAATAACAATTGTCTCACCGAGGCAGGCATACCCATGCTCGAGATAAAATAAACACATGGCTACCAATCAAATACACAGTAGATCCATGTCATACAACTATATAAAGTGTAGCCATGAACAATACACAGTGTAGCTACATCTCAAAATCAAAAAGATGTACATGTAGAGTATCCATCTTTGTAGAAGCTGATAAGGCCTGATGGTTGGAGATGAGGTCTTTAGAGCTCGAGCAAAAACTTCAAAATATTCAAAACTTGGGTAGGAGTGTAATATGAGTGTACGACTTCACTACCCAGAGGTCTTTGACGGCTCGTCGGTCATGGACTAGAGAATCTTGATGATCAGACTGAAGGCTTCATTGATTTCGAACAAAGACTTGATTGGACATTCAGGATGGTCGGGTATGAGGGCAATAGACAAACTGCAGAGGGGCCGACTCAGGATTGGTAAAAAATTCCCTTGGACAATAGCACAATAAATGATGAGACTCGGGCAGCATGGAATTAATCATAAGTTTACGAGGTAGGAGGCAACGCAAACTCTCCATATGTTTGGAAGAATAACCAAATGGAGGAGGGCACAACTCTATGTAGCAAGAAAATCTTCCTAAGGTCATATTAAATCCCATATTTTGATGAACAAACGGATAGATGTGCTTTGTCCAAGGGTGACTCATTGTGCTTCCAATAAAGAAAATACTTTTCCCTTCCTCTTTTTGGGGTATATTTGATTTTTTTTTGTCTTTTTTCAATGATTTTGGAAAAAAAGAATAAAATAATGTTACATTACAAAGGAGGATCGAGTGTCGCAAACATACTAGTTCCAAGCACACAGAACACAGGGATGCTCAGGGAAAAGGGACATATGCAAGAAAAGGACACTTGGGAAAAATCCTCTAGGGGCCAAAGGTATCAAGACGCAGAGGCAAAGTGATATAGGGCTTGCATATGAGGCATGCTTCAGATGGTTCAATTGAGAGCAACATGGAGCTGGCATTAGGCCAAAGACGTGGTTATGCAAATGTGATTAATAAAACACACAATGGTAATGTCTTTCGATGTAAGTTTAACGAGCCTAGAGAAGGTAAGCTCAGTGGTTTTTCATATTTAGAGAGTCTGAAAAAACGTAAAAGGAGACTCCATTGGGGTACCTTTTTCGAAGGTAGTCTAATCGGTTCAAAAAAGGGGTAAACTAGCACTGACAAGACGTCTATTCAAAACCATTTTAATGAGTGTGATAAAGACAATATCACTCGACCATTTTTCATTTTTAAGGAGTTTGAAAAAATCTTAACTATGGACTCCGTCGGGAATGTTCTTCTAGACCATCTTAACGGGTGTGAAAGAATAAGGTCACTCGGTGATCTTTTCAATTTTAGGGAGTCAGAAAAGAGCTTAACTATGGAGTCCGTGGGGGTCCCTTTTTCGTAAATTTAGTCCCTCAGACCTGAAAAAGGGTTAAAATGATACATGAGAGTACTCTTCTAGAGAACTGAAGTTCCATAGAGTATACCTTTGTTTTTACAGTTGACCGTCCAGACCAAAAAAGGGGTAAACTACTGTCGGATAGACGTGACTTCAAATTTTAGTTTAATGAGCGTGAAAGGCCACAAGATCGCTCGAGAATATTTTCATGTTTAGAGGGTCTGAAAAGGGCTTAAAAGAAGACCCGTATAGGTTAATTTTCTCAGTTAATCTAGATGAGATCGAAAAGAATAAATGCAGTCTCGTCGAATGTTGCTTTCGGATCTCAAAGTGAGCTTGAAAATCAACAAAGATAGCTCATGATCGACACTTTGTGGGTCGATGTTGGGTATCTCCTTGAGGGAGCAGTATGCTTCGACAAAAACATTGTCTATGATGCCAAGGGTTCTAGAGAGATTTATAGGTACCGTTTCAACGATACTTGCCATATTACCCTTGGCATAAACAACACGAGTAGCCAAAGGATTGATAGGACAAGACCTATCTCTAGTCATAGTCAAAGTGAATTCCCCTGCTTCGATTCTTCTTAACTCTAGGAGGAAGTATGATCTATGATGAAGATCATCCTAGGGTTTTTCCAGACTATTCATTGCTTTAATTATTGCTTCGTCAGAGGGCAAGACTAAGTCTAATGAATCGGTGTTAGCGAGAGAACCTTGAGCCCAAATAGACTCTAAAGCAGATCAAACTCTTGTGCAGGAGTTGGATCTGGGTTGGATGAAGCTTGCTGGACTAAAGAGTATGCTACTTTAGCTGTAGAAAAGGGCATGGACATGCCCGGATGCCCTGTCCCCTCCATCGTGGTCAATGGGGAAGGAAGTATCCACGAATCGGTGAAGTAAGTCATGCGAAACGATGAAACTTGGAAAATATCAACCTTATGGTGGTCGGATATAAACTTGGCATCGCCTTGAGGGGGTGGGTAATCAAAGGTACCCATCAAATATGGGCACAAACCAACCCCTACGTTGACTACGCCTAGTTGAGGATTATCAATCATCAGGACCGTGGATGCCCCCAATGAAGGGTCAGGTCAGGAGAAAGACAATTGATTGATGGTCACAATCTGGCCCTCGTGTGGAAACAACAAGACCCAAAAAACTGTAGCAACCATAGCTTGCATGGAATAAGTCCAACTCCTCCCTAACAAGACGTTATAGTCAAGGGGCGCGTCGACTACTTCTACCTCGACACACACGGTCTTCCCTCCTAACTGCACGAGGAAAGAGGAAATGATACCATGTGGTTGGAACGAATGACCATCAAAAGCAGTGAGGAGAGTAGGTGACAGAGACAAAATGGGTTGGCCAATGGCCTTCCAACATGCCAACGACATAACGTGTGTCAAGGCACCCTCATCAACCACCGTGTAGAATATATTTCGAGTAAAAGTTTTTGTGGGATAAGCCACTACTATCTAAAATGCTACGTGGTAAGGCATACGAGGTTTTAAGTCGGTTGTATCCAGCATGATTGTACCCATATTACAAGTCTCGGTAGATCCTAAAGAGGTTAACAAGGCTTTCCTCTAGGAAGGGAAGCTTTGGAGGACCTCCAAAGTGGACATCACACAAGGGGTTTGTGATAAATCTTCCACCATAGAATAGTTCTGGGCGGCCCTTGCATTTGGGTTGTGAGAATATTTTTTGAACACACCTTTGGGGATGCATGTCATTGTTTCACCCAATGTCTTCTCAATCTGTAGGGGAAGAGATGGGAGTTCAACTTCTTTTCCCTTCTCAGAAATGCTTGGTTTACTATAGTCATGTGCTCTAGTCGATATAAAAGCCTCACCCTTCACCATATATACATTCGCGGATGCGGGGTTGTTCGAAGACGGAGGGGGTCCTTGGATGCCCCCTTCCGTGCTTGCAGAGGCTTGGGTTAGATTTTTCATTGAAATGAATTGGTTAACACAGCAGGCAGTTGCTATGCCACAAAATTTTGGGCTTTTGCAAGCCAAGGAAATAGATGGGACGGGTGGTCTTCCACGCACAACTTGCATGGATACCTTGCCTTCTGTTTCTCAGTGTTGTCCCCGCCAGCATTATCAGTAGGTTTTTTATCCCCCTTACCCTTCTTTCGTTGTTGTTTCTTTCCTTTAGGCTACTGGGTGGCCTTTGGATTAGACGATTGCACTGTGTGTACATCCGACATTTTGGTAGGAGGATCAGCCAAAGCAGTAGTTTGGCTAGCCGTTGTGTGTTGTATAGACACCTGCTGCAACAGCTTCGTCAATTGCTCAGCAGGCTTTGTTTGTGCTGAACCAACAATACCATCGGCATGTGGTCCATCTCTTTGTCTGGTTTTATCAAGTATTGAGCATGGCGCATCTGGCAAGATCTCGTATAACAAACTGGATTGAGAATAGATTAACTCAAGTTTTTGAGCTCTCATGATGGCATCTTCTTAGGAAAATACTCCCGATGTCGTGACGTCTTTGGATAACTGTGGGACCAAAGACTTAAGGAACCACTCGAGCAAGAATGCTGTTGGGACTGGTACCTTAATTAAACTCTTTTTGTGACTCCATTCTCGGATGTGATCAGAGATATGGTCCTCTTTTGTTTGTGATAAATTGGATAGCAATTTGGTGCCAGCGTCGTATCTCATAGGTAACTGGAAATGGTTTAGGAAAGCCATCGCCAGTTCGCCAAAGGAAGAGTATCTTGAGTGATCGAGCTCAATGTACCATTTCACAGCACTCCCAATGAGAGTACATTGAAACAATCACAACTGTACAGAGTCGTCTTTCAATGAGTTAGATGAGAACCAAAGATGGAAGGTAGTCACATGATCTCCTGGATCTTCATTTGGCTTGGCTTCAAACTTTGGGATGTCTGAAGGAAACTTCTTCCGCATAGGAGGCCAATGCGGATCATGACAGATAGGGTCTTTCAACAACCTTGTCAAGTCTAGAAAATGCAAAGTTTCCACGAAGGGTATTTTGGGTTGTTGGTGATAACCCGAGAAAAAGGGGCCTGGAGTTTGACTGGCACCAGGTTTCCTGGAAAAGTTTGGCGGCTGGCCTGGGTTCTAGTAAAAACCATGGCCATGGCCAGCGTATGGATTTTTCATGTGAGGAGACATCATCGGTTAATTTCCAAAATAGGACATAGATGGGTGGGCATGCATTACATTCGGAGGACTTTGGGAAGGGTTTCCCCATGTTGATCCCGTGGGGATAGGCATAGAACTTTGTCCAGGGTTCCATTGATTGTGAAAAAGAATTACCCCATATCGGCATTCCTGGCGAGGGAACAAATCCCTTCTAAGAATTCCAAGGCCCTGATGCGGAAGAAGTTCCTGGGTGTGCCCCCTGTGCAGGAATAATACCCTGCATAGGAATAGGTTGTCCAAAACCAATATTGCCCCCAATCGATAAAGTAGCTGACGAGAAGGTGTTCTTACGAAATGCAACAAACAAAGAAAATAGTGTCAAACCTACTGGCATATTATGCGAAGGTGGTCCTTGACTCCCCGCTCCAAGTAAACTATGGTGTACAGGTGGCCCGGTAGAGTGTTGATGTGTGCCACCGAGCGAAGGGGACGAAGGAGGTATATGACCTCCCCAGTAAGGGAAAGCATTAAAAGGAGCAAGAGTGCCCCCCATGTGTCCTTGCAGAGGAGAATTAGAGCTCCCTGCCCCGAGACCTGAAGTCTGTGAAGTGGAGTAGGAAAGTACAGGACTTGTACCTGAACTAGGCATCGCGTATGAGAACAGAGGGCTTGTCACACTTGGTCTAAAAGGGGTTGTGGCCACCGTCAGAGACGGGATCGGAACACTAGGTGATGTAGAGGTAGTCAAGACCATGGTGGCTCGGACCAGTGACGGTGGGTTAGGAGGTGGAAACTCTCTTGTGGTGACAACTGTAGTGGGAATTGAAGAATTCCCAGAAGGAGTAACAACATTTGTTTCCATTGCTGCATGTGACATTGATTGGCACTCGTAAGAATGAACCGGTACGATGGTGGGTGCCAAAAGATCAGTGGTGGAGGTTTCAACTAGACCAAAATATTTCACTCCAAGGTCTATAACGGTTGATTCCTCCAGATGTTGGTCGGGCACAATTTCTTATGACCCGATCGCTTCAAAAGACTCTCATTGGTCTAGCTTTCACCTTAGTGGTGGCAGGGGTGGCTCCAATGTAACCGACGGCAGGCTAAGAAGACTTCGTGACTGGCGGAGCTTGTGATCCTCCACTATGTGAGAAGATTAAAGACACTCTAGGGCATTCTAGTCATTCAAAAACAACACACACTAAAAAATTCCCTATAAGATAAGACAGACAAAAACTAAATTAATTGGAAGAACAGTTACAACAACCAACACTAGAGTAACTTACCGATGCAAGTGCAACTCGAAAAAAGAAGCACCCTCTGGATATACTCTTCAAAGCGTGGCTCGATATTTGTCCTAGGTACCACGGTATACCCCCGCAGTCACCTGTGTATGTCCCTAAAAAAGATAGGCAACTAGGTTGCCAGCGCGCGAACAGTCACCAGGCGGGTACAGTCGAAAGTCGGGTAGACCACAATGAGTAGGGTATCGAGCCCAAAACCTGTCAAGGGTGTCGAGAGAAAGTGGTTTGGAAGACAACTGAGGAACTTAAATGGATTTGAGACCCACGAAGCTCCATGGAAAATGCAATCGACGGAATCCCAAGACAAGCCCTCTATATGTGTTCTCCACTACGATTGGTCCAGCCTTGGAGGGATTATCTCTGCTACCTTTCCGCACGTGACCTCATCTTTATCCCCTGTGTTAGAGGGGGGTCCCGGATAACTTTCACGATAATGGACTTGGACACTCCCTAACTTAGACTCCAATGTTTGATTTTAATGGCCTTGAAGAGTTTCCTCTCCAACCTAATCCTGAACTAGTTGGTTAACCCTACAAACATAAAAGTATAATGAATTTTAGATTTAGCGTTAATTTTATGGATTGTCTTAGGTCAAAGGGTATGAAAGTGAAACTAGTGATGTTTGAAAGACGAAAGTAAAAATGAACAAAAACTGGAAACAAAAACCTTCACTTAACGCAAATTTTCAACAACTTTTCAAAAAAAAAAAATTCTAAGATCTTTTGAACAACAAACTCAAAGTAGGATTTCACTCGACTACGAGCTACTTACCATCTAAGTAAACTATCAAGAACTTATGAAATAAAAGACTTTTCCCTGGTTACTAATGCAAAACAACACTTTTCAACCAAACAAAGAAATGACATATTTTTTTTTATTTGAATGCTAACAAAGAAAAAAGGAAAAATATCAACAAGTCAAAAACCAAGAACAAATTCTGGCCTAATCGCATATTGCAAAGAATCACTTCAAGAAATCACAGACTAGCAACTTAAAAAAGGAATCTCACACTTGTCTAAAAACCCTAAAGAGAATTTTGATGAAAACTTTTAAATGAAAAAAAGAAAGTTATGGCTAAGATCAAACCTAAGCTACTGACTGTTAGGAAAAAGATTCAAAAACCTGAGAGGTATAACTCTCTTCAAGGGAAAGGAAGGCTGCCTCACCCTCAACAAAAACTATCTTGCACAAGCACACTACTGACAATTAAACAACAAGCATGTGCACGCGAGCTGTGTAGAGCCAGAGGGCATGTACACGCGTGCTGGCCTTATACAGGTTGCGTGTATCTCTAAAACTCTGAAACAAATAAAAATAGACAATCCAAACTAGGAAGAGACCATTGATATCAAGAACCAAGATCTCTTGAAGGCTTAGACACTTTCTTTAACAGAAAAAAAAAAAACAATGTAAGGAAAAAATTTGTAAAACAATCCAATCTGAGATGAACCCTAAGCTATAGACTGCAAACAACCAAGACTAGAAAGAGTTCTAGAAAACCCCTAAGAATGATTGATTCTGACAGAGAAAAGGATGACTGTCTCAAAAAATTTATGGAATCATACACGCTATTGTTACTTCTTCAGCTAGTGTTTACACATGGGCTATAAGAAAGTAGGGCGCGGGTACACGCGTGCAAACCTTATGCAGGTCGCGTGTACCTCTGTGGGTCTCAAAAAAAAATTACAATCAAGCAAAGAAACAAAGATAGCTGGTATGGAAGACCAAAATCTCTGTCAGCTCAGACTTTGTAGAAACTTCAAAGAATAGGAAAGAAAACCAGTCTTTTAAAAATACCCAAAAATATTCCCAGGAACCCTAGAGACTTCCCCAGTATGGTTGCCAATTCTATTGTGGTGGGAAATCCCCCTACGGACTAGCATTTAGGGTTATATTATGCATGCAGATAAGACCAAAAGAATCCTACTTTCTACCTTTGTCCCAAACCTAATCCCCATTTCTTTTAAGCAAATACATGGTTAAATGAACATACCTTGTTCTGGAAGTTCGATGTCGATCCTTCTTCATGCTTGATCGCTTGTTGGCAGCTATCCTCTCAAGACTGACCTGCATACAAAACAAACAAAAAACTCTACATGCATTTTTTCTATAGATTAATGGGTTAG
>ML776711.1:1948651-1960138 GCA_009831015.1 Picea engelmannii | reverse complement strand
AGGCTGATACAAATCAGTAGAAAAAAGAAAAATCACCTCTCAGAATTGTTAGAAAGAATCATCCTAAAAATCAGATAATTGGAGATATAAATAAAGGAGTTCAGACAAGAAAGAAATTGATTAAAGACTTAGAACAATCTCATGTTGCTTTTTTATGTATGACTAAAACTAAAAAATTTTATGAAGCTAGCCAGCATGATGATTGGAATAGAGAAATGAATGAAGAGCTTGATCATATTGATAAGAACAATACTTGGGAGCTTGTCCCTAGACCTGAAGATAAGAATGTAATAGGTTCCAAATGGGTGTTCAAGAATAAAATGAATGAAAAAGGACAAGTTGTTAGAAATAAATCCAGATTGGTCTATAAAGAGTATGCACAAGTTGAAGGTCAGGAATTTGATGAAACTTTTGCACCAGTGGCAAGATTGGAAGCCATCAAAATGTTTCTTGCTTATTCATGTCATAAGAACTTTAAAGTTTATCAGATGGATGTTAAGTCAACATTTCTTAATGGAGATATAGAGGAAGAAGTATATATGGAGCAACCTTAAGGATTCTCATGGACAGATAATCCTAATTATGTTTTTAAGCTAAAGAAGGCCTTATATGGACTGAAACAAGCACCACGGGCTTGGTATTATAAACTGGACAAATTTTTACAAAACAAAGGGTTCAAGAAAAGTACTGTTGACAACAATCTCTACATTAAGTCTAAAGGTGATAATTTACTAGTTGTTTTGGTTTGTGTAGATGATATTATTTTTGGCTGCACTAATGAATCATCTGTCCAGTGGTTTGCTAACTCTATGCAAACAGAATTTGAGATGTCCATGATAGGAGAACTATCATATTTTCTTGGCTTACAAGTAAAACAGAGTTATGCAGGAAGTTTTATATCTCGAGAAAAATATTTGAAAGAGATGTTGAAGAAATTTTAGATGGAGGATTCCTCTCCTGTTAGTACACCTATGGTGGTTGGTTGCAAGCTCAGTAAAGATGATATTTCACTGGATGTTGATCAAAGGACATATCTCTCTATGATAGGTAGTCTTTTGTACATCACATCATCCCGTCCTAATATAATGCAAGTTGTTGGAATGGTAGGTCATTATCAGTCAGCTCCTAAACAAAGTCACTTGGTAGTTGTCACAAAGATATTCAAATACTTGAAGGGAACAATGACTTATGTTCTATGGTATCCCAGAAATCAGAATTTTCAATTAACTACTTATTCAGATGCAGATTTGGAAAATTGTGTTGATGAGAGAAAAAACACCAGTGGAGGGGAATTCTTCCTGGGTGACTCATTAGTAGCATGGCTTAGTAAAAAGAAAGGATCTATTTCCTTATCAACTACAGAAGCAGAGTACATTGGTGTTGCTACTTGTTGGACTCAGATTTTATGGATGATACAAACTCTTGCAAATTTGAAGGTAACTTATACTGATCCCATTCAACTTCACTATGATAACACCAGTGCCATCAATCTCTCTAAGAATCCTGTACTTCATTCAAAATCTAACCACATACCAATAAAATACCATTTTCTCAGAGAAAAAGTTACAAACAGAATTGTTTAGGTGAATTATATTCTGTCCACATAATAGATAGTTGATATCTTTACTAAACCATTAGCAGCAACCCCTTTTGGATATCTTCGTCAAAAGTTGGGGGTTATAACTTCTTTCATCCAATCTGTTCACCTGGTCAGGGGGAGTACTTATTGAATATCTTTTGTATTTCTAAGCTGCTCATAGTTGACAAGGGGAGTATGTACTGCAACAGCTCAGGGGGAGCGTGTTTCTTCTTTGACATTGATTTCAAAGGGAAGAAAGTGTGGTAACTTCAAAGATCGATGCTACAGTGGTATAGTTGGACATTCTTCAAGGGGTTGCCATCAATGACAAAGGGGGATACTGTTGGCATGTTTTCAAACAGAGGCAGAGTATGTGTGTTTTTCATTGATGGCAAAGATCATGATCAGCAGCACAACAATAATAGCATGGGGAAAGTTCAACAGTGAAGAGAAACAGTGATCGTTGGATCCCATTCAGAATTCTCGATGACCGTCAGATCTGAATCCAGAAAGGAGGAGCCCTAACCTCTCGAAATCGTGAAATGAAAAATGCCAAAATCCTGCAAAACCACAATGTTTTAGAGTTTCGGATACCAGGAGTTGGAGGAGTCAAGAGTCGAGACTCTTCATCATAGGAGTCCCGAAGTTGCGAAATGCAAAACGCCGAAATCTCGAATCAGGCACAATGAAGGCTCGTGAATTTGTGAAATGATCCTCGCTATTGAAGCCAGAGGAAACATGGCAAAAGATTGGCATTTCGTTGATTGAAAGGTCAAAGGAAGGAGTGCTCTAACCGCTCTAACTCACGATATGCGAAATCGTGAAATAATCCTAGCCGTCGAATCGAGGATTGACCTAGACTATTGATCAGACACGACGAAGACCCGTGAAGTTTCGAAATCACTATAAGATCTGGATAGTTGGGTCCATAGGACACATGGCGAAAGATATTCATTTCCATGATTGGAAATTCAAAGGAACGGGGTTCCCTAACCTCTAGAACTCATGATATGTGAAATCGCGAAATGCCAAACTGTGAAATTGCGAAAGGTGCTAACAACTAAACTCCATTTCGGAGATCGCGACTTGGAGAGTCAAGATGCCTCGCAACAGGAATTCGTGAAATGTGAAATCATGAAATGCCAAAATGTGAAATTGTGAAAGGTGCTAACAACTAAAATCCATTTCGGAGATCGTCACTTGGAGAGTCGAGATGTCTCGCAACAAGAATTCGCGACATGCGAAATCGCGAAATGCCAAAATGATCGAAGCTAGTCCAACTAAGCTCTTTTCTCAAAGTTTTGAGGATCACGACATGGAGCGTCAAGATATATCATCACAAGAATTACCGAAATACGAAAGGCATTTTTACTAAGCCAATGGTCACAGCCACTGGGAATATGGAGTAAGCGTGAGACTCATCATTTATAATCCAATGGTGCAGGTTAATCAGGAATATGATCGAAGGGTTATTGTTTCTCTTCATGATTAACTGTTCAGTTACGAATTAGTTAGCAGAATGGAATCATGGTTCTTGGACGATTGGTGATTCAATTGCTAAGGTGTGTGTGAATAAAAGGAGATATGAGACGATTGTGCAAAGTTGGTTGTTCTGATTGAAAAATGAGTTGAACTGTAGAAATGTAAAACTACAGTATACGTAGTGTGAAGAAAGCTCAGAGATAAGGAACAAAAGCTGAATAGAAGAGAAAAGGTGAAGAGAGCAGAATGTGCACATATCAAAAAGAATGAGAAGGACAGAGAAAGAACAGATAGATAGTGACAGCAAGTCAAGCAAAATATGAACAGAGAAGAAGAATAGTGTAGCAGAGAAGAATTGCAGAAACGTGAAGAAGTGGTAAGAATTGATTTATCTGTGTTGTTTGTTATTCAATCATTTATTTGTAATGAGGGTGGTAGAGAGGTGCTAAGGAGGATTGTTGTCCTCATAGGTTCAAGTAGGTGCTTGAACACAGGGAGTTGTAGCTTCCATCTGGTTGCAGCTAGAGAAACCATGGTTGTGCAAGGGAGAACAAGTGTTCTCTATTATATAGGTTGGAGCCTGTGTAACTGGAAGTTGGTGCTTCCATCCAATTGGTGTTGGAATACTCAGGGATTTGGTGCTTCCTTCTAGTGGGTGCTAGAGAAACCAGAGAGTTGGTGCTCTCAAACAAGTTGGAGCTTGTAAAACAGAGGTAGTAGCCTCACATTGAGTTGATGCTCAATTATAGATGATGTACAGAACTTAAAAAACTGCCTATCATTTCAAAGAAGAAGAGGTTTTCTCCCTTTATGGGTTTCCTCGTGAAAATTTTTCTCTATGTATATCTTATGTGTGAGTGATGCTCATTATTTATGTTGTTCATATATTGTATAATATTGATGGTCACTTGGAGAAAGATTAAAAATGGATTAATTGAATTAAAATTGTTTAAGCACAATAACAACTGATTCACCCCCCCCCCTCTCAGTTGTCTTAGTAATTTCAACATTCCTCTCCCAAGAATGCGCCTCTCTCTCACTCTCTTCTTCTCCAAATACAACTCCAAACTTGGGCTCTGATGAACAAGTGAGTGTCTGTCCAAATGAGGCGCTAGCCTCTTTATTTATACAATTTGGTAGGGCCGACTTCTCAATATGGGTGGTTATAACCACCTTTAATTAATCTGAGGGTTGACTTCTCATTCTGCCTATTACAATTAGGGTTTTACCAATCCACAAAAGGGGATTTGGTTATTAATAGTACTCGACGTGATCAATCCGAAAAAGGGAATTGATATAATGAATAATACATCACTAATAAATATAATACTTTTTACAGTTACATTATTTCAACATTATGGCCATGTGAAGTTGGAGAACCCTCATGAGTCATCTAGAAGCCCCAAAAGGTCAAAGTAGTCAAAGTGGTTTAAGATATTTTAGAAGGTAAATAATAAAGTGAAATGATGAGTATACTATAAGTCAAAGTGAATAAAAAAGAAATTATTTAAATAATAAAGTTAATGGAGAAATAACTAAGTGGACAAGTGGTTAGAAGTGGGTTAGCCCTAAAATAAGGAAAGTGGTTTAAGATGGTTAGAAGGTAACCCCTTGAGGTAAAGTGAAGTGATGAGTGTACTATAAGTCAAAGTGGATACAAAATAAATTATTTAAATAATAAAGTTAATGAATAAATTACTAATTGGAAAAGTGGTTATAATTTGGTTAACCCTAAAATAAAGAAAGTGGGTTAAGATAGTTAAAAGGTAACCCCTTGAGGAAGCTACATGAAAGTACAAATAAGAGGAAAGGATCTCTCATTTTAATCACACTTGAGAATATTGAATATCTACAAGTGATTGAGGTAACCAAAGTATATCTAAGTCGAATTTAAGAGGGAAGATGAAGTAAAGAAGGTCGAAATTCAAGGGAGAATAAATTATTTTGATGATGCTTTCTAAGGTATGTTATTTACAAGCATCTCACCATTTTCACAATAATTGTTTTTTCTAGAATCATTCAGACTGTGAAATTGGTAGGCCATTGAGGAAACATATTCAAGTAGCGGTGATACAAATTTCATCTTGTGGGTCATTTTATTTTTAGAGTTACACACCGTGGAAAATAGGGTTTGTGGCTAGTCTTGAAACTAGTCTAAAACAGGTGTTTTGGGTAAAATGGTCATAACTTCTTCGTAACAGATCCAAAATCAGTAATACAAAATGTATTAGTTAGAGTATATTTTTTAGTATTATGTGTAAAATTTTCAGATTCATACAACAAATATTCCATGCGGGGCATGCTCTACAAGTTCCCTCTCTAGAGTAAGCCAGAATTCAACAAGGTATGCATTTTTTGCTATAAATCATTTTGTGAGAGGTTCCAAGTAGTGAAATCTAGAGGAATTGCATAAAATACATTGAAGAACAATGTGTATCATTTTCAGATATTTATTCATTACAGGTACATAGTTATGATTATTGCAACTTAGGGTTGTCGACTAATCCAAAGATAGTCATGTGAGACTAAAGTAAATTTTGATAAAATTCTAGTCTCTTGTTGTTAAAGTTAAGGAAGGTTTTCAGGTATGTGATCATATACACTAGGTCTATTACAAAGTTACAATTCAGATTTGGATGATGAAATTGATGAGAGCTTTTGGTTGAGGTATGTTAGAGATAGAGGTTGTATAACAGTGAGGTTGTGGCACATGGTTTGATGCAATGGTTTATGGTATTTGGTTATGGATAGTGTGATGTATTGCTAGAGAAATTTTGATGGTTATATTGGTATATGTATTTGGTATATTAATGAGGTACATGTTGGGTACATGGTTGAGACAATTAGTTGATGAGTTGGCACATACATGAAGTGTATAGTTGATGATGTTGGTACATCTTGATGAGTCATATTTTATGTGTATTTAATGCATGATTGGTACATATTTGATCCATGGTTGATGCACTCATTGATGGTACAGGTTGAGGTACAGGTTGGTGCATGGTTGATGCACTTGTTTATGGTACAATTTGATTACAGGTTGTTTAGTACAGGTTGGTGCATGGTTGATGCACTTGTTTATGGTATAGGTTGATTACAGGTTTGGTGCATGGTTGATGCACTTGTTCATGGTACATGTTGAGGTACAGGTTGGTGCATGGTTGATGCACTTGTTTATGGTATAGGTTGATTATAGGTTGATGCATGGTGCAGGTTGATTGGTACATGTTTACAACAATATATCTCATAGTGATAGTGTGACAATGGTTCCATCATTCAACTTATACATCAATGCGTTTGGATAGGGAAAGGACAAATGGTTGTAGCCACATTTCAGTTGTAGCCAGGGAACATAGGGGGTTGTAGCCTCCTTCTCATTGTAGCTAGAGAATTGAGGAGTTGGAGATTCCCTCAGGTTATATCCTGAGAAACTAGGGGGTTTGAGCCTCCTTCCAGTTGCAACTAGAAAACAAAGGAAGTTGGTGCTTCCAATGAATGCAATTCTTAAAGACATATAAGAAAAAGAATTATGTTGTTTTCTCCCGCTTTAGGTTTCCACGTAAAACACTGGTGTGTTGTGTATGTGTGTGACTGCTCATTTGTTCATTGTTTAATTACTCTGAAATTATTGGATGATAATGATACATTGATATAACACTTACATTTTATGGTGAAAAAGGATTAAATTGTTTTATTACTGATTCACGCCCCCTCTCGGTAATCCAACAACACTTCGACACTTCGGAGTTGTGTCACTTCGACACTTTGGCACTTCGGCATTCGTGATATTTTGACTATAAAGTATGAATATCTCCCAGAGGATGATCTCCTGGAGTGACATGGCAGTTCGGGGCTCTGACACTTTGGGAACTTTTTAGGATTGAAAGAATGACAATCTTGAATGCCCAAACGCTGAAGTCAGGGAGTAAAACTTCATATTGATTTGTTGTTAAAACATCACGCAATTTTGAAACCCCGAATACAGAAGATTTGTTGATCTTAATTGAYTGTTGGATCTCCACCGTTGAAAATTTAACCTATTTGTTTGCTCACAATCTAAGCCCGAAATCCACTACTCTGAATTACTMTGTTTTTTATTTYGGATGTTTCCTGTGTATACAAAGGACTTGGTCGAACTGTTGCATGCTCAATTAGTGGAAAACCAAGAAGAAATATGTTTCAAACTCAAACCAGAACATGTAATCACCTTTCAAGAAAGAAAAATATGGTTCATAATAAGTAAAKATGGGTAGGGGCCATTGAAGTTGAGTCATTAAAATGTGGAGGATAACTAAGAAAACACAAAACAAAAATCAGTATTTTAACAAGATGTTATAGGAAAACGAAGGGTAGGGAAGCGATGCAAAACTAATTTCCAACACTGTGTACAAGAAGAATCAAGGATTAACGCAAAAGAGAAATCCCAAAAGAAATATGATGATCAAGCCTTCATGGAAAAATTCAATAATTTTAGGAATATGAGGAAGTTTGTCTTAAGGAAGAAACCAAATCAAGAAAAGGATATGTCAAGAATAAATGCTTCAACTGTCAAAAATATGGTCACTACAGGAACCACTGTCTTGAGTTAAATAAAAGGAGGGAAACAAATGAAGCAATAGTTTCCGAAGAAAAGGAACCCTCAAATAAAGTTAAGCAGAATAAAGCAGACTTCTTCTTCTAGTCAAGGTAACAATATTCTTCTATAACATAGTTCTTGTACATACCATGTTTACATAGTTCGTGTGTATCTATTTCTTGGAAGATAAGATGGCCAGTGAAAAACTACCTATGGAAGAATAACAAGATAAGGATTGTTATGACAACAAGTCAAGTAATGTACATGAAAAAGATGAAGTACGTTGACAATCTTTAGTGACAAATCCCTGAGGAATCTATTATATAAGTAACAATTGCCAGATAGGCCAAAACCATAATCAAAATTGAAGAGAGCCAGAAGGAGTCAAATCGGAAAGAAGTCAATAATCAAGAGGAAATTAGAATAAGAATTGTGACACTTTGCATACGACAATAAGGATGTAGACATGAGAATGGAATCTCTTAGATGGAGGGAGATGATTAAATAATTCCAGAAGAACAGCATGCATTCATGCATGAAGCGAGGATTAGGAGGGAACTAGTCCTAAATGATATGATCCATTGAATAATTTGTGAATATTATGAAGTATCTTTCCATGTTCCCATTGAAATTAGCATCCATGATAAGCAGCACGTGGAGAAGTCTTCTTTGAAAATAAGTCTTAAGTATCCTTGGTTGTCCATCTACATCCATGGTCCTATGATGAAATGAAGAAGTTGGAATCTTCAAGAAGGAAGGGCATGGAATCTATAGAAGACTCCATGGACCCAAAATATAAAGAGGAACATGAGGAAGAACATGAAGATTCCAAGAAATAAAGAAAATCTAGAACAACCAGTTATTATATTGAGAATTATAAGACTACCATCTTGGGTTGAACCCACTAGAAGCAATCAACCAGAAGAAATGGAAGTTGTGATGAATAATAGTGTATGTAAGAAATCTTAAAAATACATATGAATGGAATCATTTTGATATTCAAAACTAGAGGTTCTTCCAGAAGGAGGTAGAAGACTATGACGACAACTTGATCCAGTAAACTAGATATACCTCTTGTAGTATCCATGGATTGAAATATTACATGTAAAATATTGTTCTTCCCAATAAAGAAAATTGAGAAAGAATATTAATCAAGAAAGAGACTCGTGTATGAAAATGGAAGAATACCTTGAATGGATTCAAGCAACTTGATGCAAAGTATCTCATATACAACAGATGATCCAGATTTAGGAGTGGAACAAATTGATTAATAGATGGAATAAAATAAACACATAGATATGAATAAAAACACAAATATCTAGTGAACAATATCTTCTATTGAATAAATGAAATAGGTTGAAACTGTAAAACTGCATAACTGAAACACTTGCTCAAATGGTGGTAGTTATCTATGAGAAGAGATGTGGTTGCTACATGCATCTGTCTGAGAAGAATGATTACAATGAGGCTCCAAAGGAATTTTAAACATTACTCATGAATTCCAAAACCCTAGACATCCAAAATCCTAACCCTAGGAGATGAAACACCAAAATTTATGTGGGGCCCTATGGGTAAGTTGGTACCTCAATGTCTCGGGGTTGTAACATTTGCATACAACCTCCGTTTTAGGCGCGTGATAGCCCGTTGGAAAGGTATTTTTGAGAACTATGAATTACATTATCAAAATTTGACATTGTCTATAGTTTGATTGTGGTGAGCGAAAAAAAACATTGTTTAGGTCCCCAAAATAGCCCTGGAAGTACAGAAAGATGTGTTGACATGAAAAATTACAAAATAATCCAGTTGGATTAGGTGGGAGACCACTAGTATCCACCTGGAAGATGTGTAGGTATTCAGACAACCCCGAAAGTGTAGAACCCACAATTACAAAGAAGTACATAAGAATGTATTGAAATAAAAACTATCAAGTAGAGCCAGTTGGAATAGGTGGGTGGCCACCAATATCCACCTAGATCAGTCCTCCCCCCTTAGGAAGAAATGGTCTCCATTGCATTGAGTTCCCCTATTAGGTGAGGAAACTTCTGTTGAATTTGGCCCTGGGTGAGCCACTTTCCTTGGTGGAGGACTAGCCCTGCCTTGACAACCAAATAAATTTGGATCCTCTTCTGGCGAGTACCCTTGACCTGTGTTCCCATTCTCTGATCAGTGGATGAATTTTCAATGCAGTTGTGGTTGAAATATGTTGGTGTCAGTTGTTCTGCGATATTTGAGGTGTCCAATAATGGTGGAAAATATGGTCAAATGTGGTCCACATTGAACATTGGGTGCAAGCCAAGGAAGGGTGGAGTGTTGAGCTCAAAATCATTTCTACCCACAGCCTTGGTGATAGTTTAAGGCCCATAGCAAAGTGGGTGGAACATCTGATGGGGCCTTGTAAGATGTTATTTCTAAAAATGTAACCAGACCTTGAATCCAACCTGAAACTAGTGCGGTACCCTGTGTTTATCATGGCATTGCTTTTACTTAGCATTGGCTTTCTGCAAAATCTCATGGACCTGCTGGAAGATGTGTTGAATCTTCTCAATGAATCTGGTGGAATTGTTGGTCTCAGACTGAACATGGGAAGAGTTTGCTTGTATGGTTGCAAGAGCTAGTGAAACATCAATGGGACCCAAGGGTTGGAATCCCATCCCCACCTGAAATGGGCTATGGTCGGTGGAGCTATGGAGAGTCTTGTTGTAACTCTATTGAACATAGGGAGACTCTCATCCCATGTACGCATATGCTTAGAGTTATACATGCGCAGGATGTGCAAAATCATACGATTGATGACGTCTATTTAGTCGTCTATTTGGGGGTGGAAAGAAGTGGATTTAGTGAGCTTGGTGTCCAACCATGATGAGAGGATCGACCAAAATATGTTGAGGAACCTACTTTCCTGGTTAGAGATGATGGTCTATTGTATCCCAAAAATGGAACCAAACTCGTTCAAATAAGAGCTTGGTAGTATCTGTATTTGTGATGTTCTTCTTGCAAACTGTGAGGATGGCCATATTTGAAAACCGATCAATGACCACAAATACACAATCATTTCCTTGCTTGGTGGATGGAAGGCCAAACATGTAATCCATCGAGATGGATTCCCAAGGATTCTTGGGAGTAGGAAGAGGGGTGTATAAGCCTTACTTCTTGATGGTTGGCTTGGAAATGGCACATGAAGTGGAAGATATGATATATTTGTTGACATCTTGCCAAAGTTTTAGCCAATAAATTGTTTATGTAGAATGGCCACAGTTTTCGCCATGCCAAAATGTCCTGCCATCCACCTATAGTGGGATTCCCAAATCATATTTGCATGCTCGCTTACAGGAACATAGATATGGAACATATGGCATAATAGTTTGTCCTGAATGTGAAAATCAGTGGCATTCGCGCATGTAACCAAGAGATGATATGTGGTGGGGAAGTCACTCAGATGCCTCATGTCCACAGGAATGGAACACAGTGGTGAGTGCAGCCATGGGAGGTTTACTAATGTAGTCAATGGCATGATTCATTCTCCATGTCTTATACTTGATGTTGAGATGGAACTATTTCAGGTAGGTGGACCACTTCTAATGGCGGTCATTCTGCAACTTCCCCTGTGTCTGTATGAAATGTAGAGGCTTTTGATTAGTGTGGATGATTGTCTCATTTCCCATAATGTAATGTTTCCATTGATGATAGGTTTTTACAATGGAATACATTTCCTTATCATAGGTGGGGTATTTTTGAACAATATCTGAGAGTGTCTCACTATGGTATGCCACTGGATGACCGTGTTGAGTGAGAATTGCACCTACAACATAGTCATATGCATCAGTCTCAATATTGAACGGTTGTTGGAGAT
>ML776711.1:1928807-1947599 GCA_009831015.1 Picea engelmannii | reverse complement strand
TTTTGATGAAGCTCTTGGATTTAACGCTTGATTTCATCATTTTCCATCAGTGAGCGATGATAGACTGATCCATTAGGAAAAGGTGGATCGGGGGTTAGGTCAATTGGATGCTTGACTTGGCAATGCATTAGTACCCCTATGGGTGAGGATAAGATGTCTTTGTACTCTTCCACGATCCTGTTCTCTTGCTTCTATTGTAAAGAGAGGCTCTATGTAGAGGCCACGGATGTGGCGGTGACCTTCTGCTTACTATGAGCATGGTTAACAAAGAAGACGAACTTCTTGGTCTGTGAAATGACTTTACTTCATTTCTTAGTAGAGATTAAAGAAATAGTGGTAGGCGATGCTACCTCTGTTATTTTGTACAATTGTCTACCCAAAGTAATAATAACACTATGGGGTCTAGAATCATACACAACATCACCCTTCCATAAATATGGTTGTCCTAACAGAACATCACAAACTTCAAGGGGATAAATATCACACAATATCTCATCTTTGAAAGGCTTGATGTCATAGGGCTGACGAAATTGTTGGATGACACAAAGATATCTTCCTTGTCAAAGCCATCCGATGGTGTAGGGCTATGGGTGAGGTGTCGTTGGAATATCCAACCACTTGATGACCTTTGATGAGTTCAGGTTCTTTTGAATACTGCTATCGATAATGAAATTAAGCAGATCCCCCTTGACCCACATATGTGAGTGAAAGAAGCATTTGCCTTCCTATGGTTCTTTTGGTTTCACTTGGTTGGAATTTGGTGGTAGCGACAATGGAACTAGGTTCAGAATCGATAATCCACTTCCCTCCTTTTGGATTTGATTCAGATTTAGAATCAACATCTGACTCAGAACCCTTTAGTTCGACCATGAGTGAATTCTTGGAGTGGCATTCTTTCGTGTTGTGCCAAGGGATTTTATGGTATTCACACTATTTTCCCGTGTCCTTCTTTGTCTTCTCATTACCCTTCTTGTGTTGCATCTTGGACTATTTTTCATGAGAGTGGCCATCTTTGCTCTGTCCCTTGTTGTGTGGGTTGGGACCACCTTTTCCCTACTTCGGCTATGAGGATTTTGCAGATCCAAACTGTCGCCTCTTCTACTTAAATATTTTTTCGATCTTGACATCATATCTGTAAGCCATACCCAATGAGGCGATGTTCAAAAAATCCATTTCTGTTTGGATGTATCTATGTAAATATCTGTGGTATTTGAGAACCAGATGTCGCTCAGAGTCTTTGATATCCAATTCGGTGCGCAAGGTACAAAAAATATTGGTGAAATTTGGTACTGTCTAGTCCATTTCCTGACACAGGGTGGTCCATCTAGTGTATTGGTCCTCATAGATTCCAACAGGGTAGTATTGTTATTTAATGGCATCCTAGAAGGAATCCCATGTAGGGGAAACCAAAAATATTATAGATTCCTCTATGGCCCTTTGCTCAGATTAAATATCCCACCAGTCCTTAACATGGGGGATGGCCTTGAGGAGTGAACAAGTAATATTTTCCCTATCGGAAAAATTGTGGACCGAAAAATACCCTTCGAGCAGATTCAACCATTTATCTACAACATTCGCATCTATCAGTCCTTAAAATAATGAAATATCAAAATTTAGTTGTACCTTGAAGGGGGTTGCATGGCTGCTTGATAAATATCCTTCTCTTGTGGGAATTCGTCGAAGGATCTGCACAAAGTTGTACATCATTTTGTTCCTTTGTCACACAATGTCTTCCTCGAGCAACATTTTAAAAGGATCTCCTACTCCATCATATTTCTTTTCGTCCCCCATGGGTTGTTTCTGGGCTCGGTGCAACCAATCTTGCAATGACTCGATTGGTTCGAGTCCCAACTTATTGTACCTAGATCTTGTTGGGGACATGCAGGAAGAAAAGTAAATGAAGAGAATATCTCTCTAATACCACTGATCCAGATTTAGGAGTCGAACGAATTGATTAATAGACTAAAAAAAATAAACAAATAGATTATAAGAACAACACATATATACAGTGAACAATATCTTCTATTGAATAAATGAAATAGGCTAAACCTGTAAAACTACAGACCTAAAACACTTGCTCGAATGGTGGTAGCTATCTCTGAGAAGATATGTGGCTGCTACATGCATCTGTCTGAGAAAAATGATTACAATTAGGCTCCAGAGGCATTTTTAACATTACTCATGAATTCCAAAACCATAGACATCGAAAAACCTAACCCTAGGAGCTGAAACACCAAAATTTATGTGGACCCCTATGGGTAAGTTGGTACCTCAATCGAAGATTCACTACTTAGGGCATGTCATCTTCGATGAAGGTATCATTGTGGATCCAGCAAAGATCGATGCTATTACGGATGGCCTGTGCCGACAAATGTCTCGAAAGTGCATAGCATCATGGGTTTAGTGGGATACTATTGACGGTTCGTCGAGGGTTTTTCAGAGATACAAAATCTGATCATGGAATTGCAGAAGAAGAACCAAAAGTTTGTTTGGACCGAGAAATGTGTGGAAGAATTTTGGAGGCTCAAGGAGCTGTTGACAACAACACCGATACTAAAGGTCCCTAACATGGACGTGAACTTCTTGGTATGCACTAATGCATCCAAGGAAGGCTTAGTCAAAGTATTGATGCAATATGGTCGAGGGATCACTTACATCTCGAGAAAATTGAGAAGGCATGAGGAGAACTATGCAATTCACGATTTGGATTTGTTAGACATTGTTTATGCCTTGAGATTTTGGAGACACTACCTGATTGGATGAAAATTTGAACTAAAAATGGACCACATTGGACTACAACACATCTTTACACAAAGTGACTTGAACGCGCGACAATGACATTGGTCAGAATTACTTAGCGAGTACAATTTCGAGATTAATTACATAAAGAGAACATTGAACAAAGTAGAAGATGCGTTGAGTCGGAGACCACGTATCTTTTCGGTGATGCCTCTTCAGATGAATCTACATGAAAATATTCTAACTTTACAGTGTGACAATGACTGGTACAAAGAGGTCAAGGATTTTATCAGACAAAACAAAATGATGGTGCCAAAATTTGAAGGATTTACTATGGACAACGATGGATTATTGAGATTTAAAGGTCGAATTTACGTACCTACCAACGATGAATTGAGGAGTTTTATCCTAAACGAGGCTCATAGAGCAGTGTACATGGATCATCCTAGAGTCACGAAGATGAGGGAAGACCTTAAACACTTATTCTTCTGGAAGGGAATGAATGCAGACATAGTCAAATATGTGGTAAGATTTCTAGAATGTCAGCAGGTGAAAGTTGAACATAGACATCCGACAAGATTATTACAGCCACACGCTATTCCAGAATCTAAATGGGAGGTCATTTTGATGGATTTCAATGTTGGATTGCCACTGATGGCAAGGAGTCATGACTCAATTTTTGTGGTAGTTGACACTCTGACGAAGAGTGCTCATTTTATTCCTGTGTGTATGACGTATCAGGCACCTAACATAGCTAGAGTTTTCATCAGTGATATTGTGAGGCTGCATGGCGTGCCTAAGAGGATTATATCTGATAGAGGATCGGTGTTTACCGGATGATTTTGGACTAGATTCCAAGAGTCCTTGGGAACCCAACTTAAATTTAGCACCGCGTATCACCCGGAGACAGACAGGCAAACCAAACGAGCAAACAAAATCTTGGAGGATATGTTGTGTATGTACGTGATGAACCAATAGAAGCATTGGGAGGAATTCTTGCCACTGGTAGAATTCGCATATAACAACAGTTATCAAAGCACCATTAAGATGGATACTTTCGTGTTTCTTTACGGGCAACCATGTCAGATGCCTTTGAGTTGGGATTGGCTTGAGGATAGGGTCCTGGTGGGACCATAAGTGATCCTAGAAATGGAATATAACATGAAAACAATAATACAAAGGATCAGATAAGCGTAGGATCAATAGAAGAGTTATGTCGATGCGCACTGTGTCGACCATAGTTACGAAGTTGGTGATCGAGTCTTCTTGCGGGTGAAACCACATAAGAGTTCGATCAAGTTTGGAAAGTGTGCTAAACTCTCTCCTAGGTTTATGGGACCCTTCAAGATTGTGGAAAGGAAGGGGCTTGTGGCCTATCAACTAGCCTTTCCTGATTCTTTGAGGCGTATGCATGATGTTTTTCATGTATCTGTTTTGAGACATTACATCAGTGATCTTACACATGTTATTGACATGAGTTCCTTATAGGTATCTGACGAGGGTGCGTTCATGGTGGAACCAATGCACATCCTGGACCATCACATTCAAAAGCTACGATGTTGAACAGTAGATCAGGTCAAGGTCCAATGGGACAACTATAGTCTGCACTCAACGACCTGGGAGGATGCATATGATATGCGCCAACAATTTCCATTTTGTTTGATAGATAGACTTATGATACTGTGATACACTTTATTTCAGCACTTATATACTGTGAAACTTTGGGACGGATTTTACACCAAGAGGGGGTGCATGTAACATCCCTCTCTTGCACGCACTGAGCGAACTTATTCTTTCAGGACATTTGCGTGCAAGTGATCCAGGTTTTTTTACTATTGGTCATTTTGATAATGATTATGAGATATTATGGATTTGATGATGTGTTATTTTGTTGTATTTAAATAGACATGTGATATTGACTAGTTCTCTTGAGTGTGTAGGACTTCGGACATTGAGGATGAAAAGGCATTGATGAAACACCTTGGACTCCGAATAGAGTAAGGGAGTGGGTTGTTTGGGGTTTGAATGTTGTTTATGTGACATGTGTACATATGATTAGATGTTATGATGATTGATTATTATTGTTGACATGATTCATTGATGGATGCAGGTTGAAGATAGCTTGTCCATCAGACTCACATTTGGAGTCGAGGGGTCACATATGACAACCAGAGACTTTGAGGGAGAGGTGTGGTAGCAGCCCTGCCACAACCTACTATCACTCTTTTCATGGCTCGAACTGTAGGTTAACGATTACCTAGATCACAAATACCCACGATGTCACGAGGGCAGACTGTGACAGTCACTCAAGATGATACTAAGGGGCGTGCAATAAGGTAGGGGCCTTATTGCTTAGAGTCCCTTAGTCTTCCACAAGATCACCTGACGTAGTATTGACTCCAGGGGTTTGACGTCTACCAAATTCATTCAAGAGGCGAGTGGCACCCTTGGATCACATAGTGCGTCTTGAAGGGATCGTCGTGCAAGGAAAATGGAAAGAGGCAAGTGGCACCCTTGGAGCATGTGGTGTGTCTTTAAGGGAACGTCATGTAAGGAAAATGGAAAGAGGTGAGTGGCACCCTTGGAGCATGTAGTGTGTCCTGAAGGGCACGTCGTGATTTTACCTGGTAAGTGAATAAACCTAGTCGGTCTTGAAATGAATTCTATGATAAGTAAAGGTTAAAAACAATTTTTCCCTTAAAAATGTCGCCCAACCTAGTGAAATTAAAACCTAGGTCTAAGTAGAACATGTGGTAAAAAAATAATAATAAATAAACATGTAACAAGAAGGGGGTAAGAAATTCAAAATTATTTTATTAAAGTCAAAATTATAATGGAGGATTAAATTATTAAAAAATGGGTAGTGTTCGTTTTTATCTACATTTGCTAATTTAATTTTTAGTTAAAAAGAAAAGAGGGAAAATGGTTGTTTTTATCTACAACTGCTAAATTAATTTTTAATTAAAAAGGGAAAAGGGTAAATGGTTGTTTTATCTACACTTGCCAAATTGTTTTTTTTAGTTAAAAAGGAAAAATCGGTAGACTTAAAAGAAATAGGAAACTTAAAGAAAAAGGGAAACTTAAAGAAAAGGGGAAACGTAAAGAAGAAAAAAAGTTTAATGTCTAACTTTGTAAGGAATCTTTCCTTGGAACTTTCTAATTATGAACTCAACTAGGAATTAAGTAAGGCATAAGTTATTTAAGAAGTGTAAGGGAATTTTGGGACACCAAGGAGCGTTTTTAGGAATTCCCTTAGGTGGATGAGGGAAATAGGAATATTTAATTAATTAATAAAATTGATTTTTCTGGTGCAATTAGGGGATCGAGTGACATGTGTACGAGCGAGGTTTTTCGAAATTAATTAAATGAAAAAGGAACTTAATGAGAATATGAGAAACTAATTACTTGAAAACTCTATAAAAGGATGGAGGAGGAGGAGTATGGATCTTATCTTTTGCGTAACACTACACTGCTGAAATTTTATCTGGACTGAACTTTCTCTTGTGGGCGTTGGGATACCCAGCACAGGTAACAAGTGGTAGATCGACCTTGCAAGGTGATATGGCTGCTAGCATTCTCTGGTATCATTCTTTGGGAGGTATCGGTGAGATCACATCGGTAATAAATAGGGAGCTCGAAGGAGCGCGCGCGGGACAACGACTTCGAAGCTTTCGCATTTGGCTATGATATGCATGTGTATATTTGTATTGAATGGTAGTTTAAATATTTTTCCTGTTCCTTTAGTAATGAACTTCTATTGTGTTAAAGTTTATGTTTTATTCAGCATAACACTATCCAGAGATTTCATTTTTATCTTCAACAATTTGTCTTGATGAGCCCATCATTTTATGATCAGAGAACTTAAAGTCATCCCAACCTTATGCTCTCTGTATTTTGAAATGATTTCCCATGGCGAACCTCGACTCTGATTGCAATGACTTCTCTGCATTTGTTTTATTGATTTAATTCTAAGAAAAATTATGTTTTTATCTTCCATCCCTTATCCTTAAGTTATTCGTTTGTGCCTGAGAAGTCAGCTAGGAGCCTAATCGACTGTCTTCACTACAATGTTTAAGACTGAGATTTAAATGCCCTGATTTCCTGTGCATGGATAATAAGTGAAGGATAAATTTTCTCCTAGCTATCTATCCCTTACTTATCTCTACAATTTTCTCTTGTCATTAATCTCTAATATGTGTTCCTTCTTGTGAATGAGCATCTTTGAATTTTTTATTGATTCATTGTTGAATGATTAGTCTTTGCACCTTCTTGTGATTGAGTATCTCTTCATTTTTGTTTGATTCATCTCTGATCGATTAGGATCTGTGTTTTTGTTTGATTCATCGTTGATCGATTCATCTCTGCAATTTCTTGTGGATGATTATCTTTGTGATTCATCTCTGATCGATTCTTGGAATATTATCTCTGCGATTTCTTGGCATATTACCCAGTGCTTTGATTGGTATAATCTCTGTGATTTTAATGATAGATCCTAGTGCTTTGATTGGTGAAATATATGCGTTATATTACTTACCACTATGTGAATTTTTACTCTGGGATTTTCTTTTTAGATAGATAATTACTTGGAACTTTACCCAGCATTCACGCCACAATTTCCTTGGAACATTACATAGAATCTACACCATGAATTATGGGTGAATTACCCAATTCTAACACAACAAATTCACCCAGCCTTCATCATTGTGTTTTGATTCCATTTGAATAGCAACATTGATTACTGTTGACAACGATTTAATATTATGAATTTCCATATCATGGATAACGAAATTATATATGCCTACGTTTTTGTTTTCTTTGATATCTCTACATTCATTTTAATGATATGGATGTGAGTTTATATATATCTATAAATATATACATATGTCTGCGTTTCTTTTTATGATATACACAACGAAATGTATAATTCTCTAAACACAGCAAATCTCGATAGTGTTTCAATATTGTTGACAATAAATATATTTGACAACAATTTATATGTATTGTATAACGATTTTAATATTCATGGAATGATTTGATATTAAGAAATGATTTAATAGTTAGAAACAATTTTATCGATTGATAGCATTATTGGACAACGATATTTATTTATCAAATAGATATGGTTATTTACACATCGAATTTAGTATTTAATGGACAACGATCTCATGTATTTACTAGACAACGATTCCCATTTATTAGACAAAATTACCATATATACCAAGCAATATCATATTTAATAGACAACAATAATTTCTACCAATGATATCATACTTAATAGATGGCAATATCATATACACCAGCAATATAATAATTAATAGACAACAATATCGTATTTAATATACCAAAAATATAATAATTAATAGACAACAATGATAATAGACAACAATATCATATATACCAGCGATTATCAATAGACACAACAATAGTTATTAATCGACAATGATTTGGTTGCGAACAACGATTATCAATAGACACAGTAATAGTAATTAATCGACAGCTAGATTGTTGTTGACAACGGTTCCCTTAAATTATATTGTTAGACAGTGATGTGTGTTAAGATAGTGTTACCCATAATTTATTTTTGTTAGTCAATGATATATTTGTTAAGATACATTATCCCCACAATTGAGTTTTGGATTTTCTTCATTTTTTTTTATAGCGTTGGAGAATGGATCATGGGGTAGATAATTCCATACTTTGATGCCTTGACTTAATGAATTTTTTGGTCCAAAAATTGCACCTTTATTCCTTAACCTCTTATGTCAATTATGGTTAAGCCAACACTCGAATACTACTTCCATTTTATAGAGAGTCAAGCAGAATATCCATGCACCTGAATTCTTAGATTTTATTCAAGTTATTTATGTTTTGCAGTGGGAGACCTCCTCAAAAAAGTGCCTCATGTGAAAATAACTCCTTCAGTTAGTTGCGCAATTTAATTTGAATGATGTCACTTTGCGTCTTGTCGACTTGTTTATTGGGTGCTTGGGTATAGTCCTCGTGTATTAATGACAGATGATTTGGTCTCCTAGCGCGAGGGATTTAGCTTGGGTTAAAGGTATAGATATGTTATGTTGTGCCATGGTTATTGTCATGCCTATCACCTTGTGATAGTGTGATTCCTGATGAGGGGTCACTATGCACCTTGCTAGATAGATGTGAATGATAACTTGGTCGTAGTCTTGTGATACCCTATGGGGGCATATTTTTCATTGTAATTGATGTTGGTACTTGGTTATGCAATCCCTTAATGCCATTGGTTTCACATGTCATAGAGGTTTCTAGTTACTGGGCGTCGAATTCGTTGTGTCAGATTGTTGATGTTGTCTTTTAGGTTGTAGGCGTTGTCTTGCTTGTTTCGGGCGGGTAGCCATTTTTATCTATCTATTGATTATCTCATGTTTCGTCCAGTTGCATGATGTGCTAGTATGTTGAGTCATTTTTGTCTGTTGCATGATCTGTGTGCATTGTGTTCTTCATCAATTTGTGTTGTTTAACTGTTGTCGTTGTGGTCATCCTTCTTAAAACAAAAACAAAAACAAAAAAATTGCAGCGAGACACTTGTATTCGTAACGATGGGGGTGTTACTTCTTTGATACATAACATGTTTTAAATATTCTATTTCATCAATGCACCAAATATATGTAGATCCATCATTAATAATACATATCAACTATTTTGAATGTATTGTTAGACACATAGATCATTTACTACGTCCAATATGGATGGAATGAATACCCCATTTATTATGTTTTATATCTAATGAATATATTCTATATGCATACAAAGCATCATCTTTAGATACAGTTCATATATGTGCCCAATACAATTTACCTTTAAAAAACATTGCATCTTTTGGAGGTATCGGTTCACCATCAGGAGCAATAACACACCTCCAATATTCACACATATTGCTCCAAATAAATAAAAAATCAGGTCCATTTTCATCATGCAATGATTTTACAACTATCCATCCATACTTTTGTTCACCAATATTTCTAATTAGTGAAAGGAGTCGAAAATGACTAGTTTCAATGAGACCTATATGTGTAAAGAAATTTTTGAATGGATTTACCATAAAGTAATTTGTATACCCAAACATTGGAGTAGGTTCGGAAAGCAAAACTATGGAGCAGAATGTACATTCAATTTTGTACGGTTTGTTTGGAAAAGGCACAGTCAAATGACATGTGTGTCCTATATGATTAATATAATTACATAGGATATGATCTTCTTCTATATCCCATATTTGTAGGAATCCACTTTCTTCTATGTAGTGAAGTCGCCAAGCTTCCATAAATGATTGTTCATGTATGATTTTATTGCAATGTGTAGAAATTGAATGAAACTGAATTAAAGTTGATAATGAAAGCCATAAAAATATTATTTCCAATATCTCCATAGGTAAAAAAATCCATATGCGAGAATCCATATTGAATTCACTAGCAATTTAATAAAAGAATATAATTATTAGTAAAAACACATAACCTTTAAAGAATTGAAAATTAAGTTAGAATAAAAATACATTTATTATGTATAATTTAATTACTGTAAAATAAATCTTAAAATTGCATTTTTTGAGAGGATACTATTGAACAAAATATATGAGAAATGCATTATATTGGGAGTTAAAAAGTCTTTAAAGACTACATTTATAATTCGTAATTAAGATTACACTATTCAGATGAGTAAAGAGAACTCTAAGAGGACTTTCTAGATATATAAAAACATAATATAAAATAATTACAATTTTTTTTATTGAATCATATGAAGAGTGGGTCCAAGTCTCCTATTTATTTCTTAACATAACACCATAAACTATTTTTGCTCTATTTTTACTATCTTTAACACTTTTATATTTTGTTTTACAGAAACTGAAAATTTTATATATATAAAAGGAACGACCGAGGTCGCATATTACAGAGGAGGGTATTGATGGAAGAGATACTAGCCACAAAATTTCCACAAAAAGGCTTACAAAACTAAGTCTAGAATTAGTTCTACTTCACTAAAAACAAAGCTTTTCATTTCTATCCTAAAACTATCTTGCGAGAGATTTAATTATGCCATTTTTACAAAACTGATGAGTGTCTTACTGATCTTCTTTAGGATCGGTCTTCCTCTGGAGCGGATCTTTACCACTTTTATTACCATCAACATGAATTCCATTTTTCACCAATATAGATTTAGGTTCATATTTGATGGCATATTCTAACTTATCATATACTATACAAAATCCAGAAGATCTTTGTCCATAAGTACAGAACCCAAAGACAAATATGTTTTGTGTAGCATCAATTTTAAATAGTTTATCTATCTCTTTTCTCAGTTCTCGCTTTGAAAGATTTCCTTGTCTTGGGTGCAGAACGTTGATTTGACACCTCCTTCTCAATTGTGGTTCATCGATGAGATCTTTAATACAAATAGTGGGTTGATATTTTGACAGGTCCATTTATACTATGATTATCTAAAGATAATATATAGATAGATAGATAGATAGATAGATAGATATTCAAAAACAATTAAAAAAAATTCAATGATATTGTATATGGAGAATAATGTAAAAGATATCGAGATACAAAATCAGTATAGAATGTAATATTTTTTTTTTTATTTTGTAAGTGAGTGTGAGTATTTGTATTACTAAAAAAGACTAATATACCAAAAGAGGAATTCCCTGGTCTTCCAAAAAGGAAACCAACCTAGGGGTTCCGGAGTTGCGTTCTTTGAGATAGCAGAGGGGTATGGCTGGACCGCCACATTGGGAAACCAATCCAGTCCCATCATATCCAGTTTTGACAAGCTAATCATAACAAAACCATAAAAACAAAAGACAACAATTAAGACTAACCCAGTAATATTCACTGATCATTGGCTACCTGACGCTAGTCCAGGATTATGAGATTCTTCTTTCCATATTTCACCTTTTCCTTTCTCTCCTCCCTCTGGGCCACCGTGTGGGTCTTATTTATTTGGGTTGGTTCTCCATTCCCATCAGTAGGTGTGATGTCCATATGATGGACGTAGTGCAAGTATAAGTGGAATTGGCCAGCCATTCGCTCCAACTTATCCTTCTGGTTCTTTTGATTCTTTGCAATTCATTTTGTACTAGCGTTCAGGTTGTTGAGGTGACTCAGGAATTCTTTTATCATTTTTTGGGGGCCTTATTACCCTTTCGGCTGGCATATTTCTTTTATGTGCTCACTTTGCCTATTAACATATTTGTCCTCCAGGTTATCTCTACTATCTTATGGCAGAGGGTTTCCCTGGACTGCGTGGTCCTTGGGTCCGTTATCCAGTCTGTTTCCTGGCTCAGATCCTCCCAGGCTTTACCCTTGTGCTTGGCAGTGATTTCCTTCTCTGACCTAGTGATGGTAGCTTGACCTTTCAGTTCGACCAGCACTTGGAAAGTTCCCTTGGCATCTTGGGCTACTTGATCCATCCTTTAAATCTTCCTATGGCTTATCGGATTTTCATCCATCTGGGTGTTTCTTTTGCATGCGTTTTCTTCATACCCACCATCTTGGTTGGCTTGTGGCAGTTCTTTCCCTGAATTATCCTCATGTTCCTATCTACCCAGGGGTTCCTTCTTTCCGGGCCCTTGTTTTTGTGGTGGCTTCTATTGTTGCACTTTGTCCGACTGCATCTATTCCTAGTGCTTCACCTCTTATGGAAATTCTCCTGTTGTGGACTCGTCCTTGCAATCAAGGTCTGCCCATAGAGGTGGTCCTTCCCATCCTTTTTATCTGTCTCAGTATGTGTGACCATGACATTCCGTCCGTTATCCCTACGCCATCCATTTCCCCTCCTCGTTGTGTAACCAGATTTTATCTTCCCCTTACCTGTTCTAAGAAGGGGTGTGACCCTACTGGTGAATGGTAACATCTTTTTTCCTACGTCACTCATGACCTGCTGAGTCCCATTTGTACTTTCCCTTGCACTAAACCTTCACTTATTCCTACTGATGTGACATTGATGTTATACCCCCATCTATTGTGTGGTATGATCCCACATTGTCACTTGTAATTGGGTGTTGGCCATGAATATTTTGTCTGGATTCATCATGCTCGCCTATTGGCCTTGCACCACTCCTCTCGATGTGACCTTCTGTACTTAAGCTTTTATCACTATCTTTTGTCTCTAGTTGTGTGCAGTCTGTTATGAATTGACTGTTTGGGTTTTTTCTCTAGGTGGTGTCTAACTCTAATCCTTCCTTGTTAACCCCTTCATTAGTGATTCTATCTGCCAGGCCATTCGCTGACCTGCGTACCTAGTGCAACTCCACTGTGTTCATCTTTTGCAGATGCTCCTGGATTTTTTGCAGGGAGTGTGCCAAGCGCCAGTGTCTCTGAAATTTGCCCATTCTGGTGCCATTTTGGAGTCTCTTCACCGTGTTGATTACCAAAGTGGAGTCACCTTCCATGATAGTGTTTTTCATCCTTTCACGGCTTAGAATCTTGAGGCTAATCTTCGGGGCTCTGAATTACGTTGCATTGTTAGTTGACTTTCACATACTCCTGACATATAGCCAGATTATGTTGTCACCACTATCCCTGATAACCCCACCCATTCTTGTCATGCCTAGGTTTCCTTTTGTCGCCCCCTCGAAATTAAACTTGAGGGACCCTTCTGGAGGGGGATTCTAGTTGCACTCACCTAGTTGGAGTTGCGGTGGTCGTCCTATTTGTGTTCAGTTGTGCCCATCTTTTAGGTGAAAAGATTCTAGGACTCTGGAGTCCTGACCTGGGAGTTACGCTTTCCCATTCTGGTAGTTGTGGATCTACATCGTTTCTATTATCATGGAGATTATTTTTTCTTTGATTTTCCCTTCCGGAAGGCTTTCATTCTTGAAGATGCRTCAGTTCCTTTATTTCCATATTGTCCATATGATCATCCCCGGAATGAGAGTCCAACATATATTCACCTCTTCATTTTCACTATAACTCTCATTCCAGTTGTTGATGGTTGCACAAATGTTACCTAGGGTCCTATTGGAATGTCRAAAAATACCTGTCGCTCAGTCCTAGATCTCTTCTRTGTAGATAAATTCATCGAGGAGATGAATCATTATTTCTTCCTTATCTTGACATAGGTGGAACTGTGACGGACCTATGAAGCCCCTTTTCTTTAGGTTTTCCCAGGTTAGAATTCGGTTGTGAAGTATTAACCATTTGAAAAAAACAAAATTGGCCATTGGGGGATGTTCCAAAGCTTATCCCATACTTGCGTTGGGTCTTCATGGTCTTGGTCCATGATGTAATGTTGGGCTTCCTTCAAGTTTAATTTCCCGCCATTTTTTCTTCCCCGTCATAATTGGTCTTATTCTTCCAAGACTGCAATTTTCCTTTTCCTCAATTCCTCCTCCACCTCTTTCGCGAGGGTTGTGGTCTGATTACTATTTTGGGAATTGAGATTGTCTGAGATTCTCCATCTATTTCAATCTATTTCTTGCTTCCAATAGTGGTGGATGTTGGTTTTTCCTTACACGATCATGTCCTGTTGGAGTTCCTCCCTGTCTGGATTTCCCATATTGGGTTCTTGTTGCCAGGCATCCTCCCAAAATCTAGTTGTCTTACCATTCCTTACTCCCCAGAAGATGTGTGTCTGGACCTAGGTCTTGTTGCGCCAAGCTAGGTTCCAAATGGTTGATCCCTCCCTGGTGCCCATAAAACAAATTTGGTCATGGTCATTTATGTCTGGGGCATAGTTGGCCTTCCAGAGGATTTCCCACGAGGTAGAATTTTCTTTAACCCATCGCCACCAGAGTTTCACCCCATAGGCTTCATTGATTACTTATGGATCTTGTAGACCCAGTCCTCCTTTTCATTTTGTCTTGCAAACCTTCTCCCAATCCACCAGGGCCCATTGTTTCTTTGTTTCCTCTCCTCACCATAGGAACTCCCTTTGGATGGTCCTTATTTTTTGTAGTATTCCTTTGGGGGCAGGAAAAACAGACATCATATAGGTTGGAATTGCTTGCAGAACCGTCTTGTATAGTAAAGTCTCCCCACTAGGTTGAGGGATATGTACGTCTAGTTTTTCACCCTCTCTTGTGGCTTGTTGAGCACTCCTTCCCAAGTTTCCATTTTGTAAGATCTGTCCATCGGGTAGATGCCTAAGTATTTAGTTGGGAGATTTTTGCGCTCAAAGCCCAAAATATTTGCCATGTTCCTTTGGATTGCAGGGTTGGTGTTGAAAAAGTAGATCATTGATTTGGAATGGTTGATCTTGTCTCCCGAGGCTTCCCCAAACTCTTCTAAGATCCTTTTGAACGTTTATGCTTCCTTGATCATGGGTATCCCATGGAATAAGGTTCCATCCATGACTTGTTGGTGTGTGGAAGTAGGGAAGTTTTTGAAAGGTTTGAGGCCTGTTATTTCTCCTGCTGTTGTTGTGCTTTTTATTCTTCGACTAGGACCTTCCATCATCAGGATGATTAAAAGGGGGGTAGCGGGTCTCCTTGTTTGATGCCTCTAGTGGGCCAGAAGGGTTTGGTTGGGGCTCCATTTATCAAGAGAAAAAAACTTTTCGTTGAGACTAGGCTGATAATCCATCTGATCCAGTGTTGGGTGAAACCAAAGGATTCCAGAGTCTTAACCATGTAGCGCCAGCTAATTTTCTCATAGGATTTTTCTAGGTCAAGTTGTATTATCATCCCCCCTCTCCTCTGGATTTTCAGGGTGTGGATTAGCTCATGAGCATGGATGATATTGTCCATGATTTTTTGTCCTTCCACAAAACCCGCCCGTTCTTGTGAAATCAGTGTGGGTAGGAGGGGTTTCAATTTATTGGCTATGACTTTAGAGATTATCTTATAAACCACATTGCATAAAGATATGGGTCTGTATTGGTCAAGTGTCCTTGATTCATTTTCTTTGGGGATTAGAGTAATCATTGTGGCATTTAACACTTTTAGGATGGAGGTCGACCATCTAGAGTCCTCCACCACCATATAAACATCGTGTTTGACCACTTCCCAAAAGGCTTTGAAGAATTCCACTATGAAACCATATGGACCTGGGGCTTTCCCGTTGGGCATCTCCTGGATCACTTGATCAATTTCCTCCTTAGCTATGGGTTTTTTTAGGTTTTTATTCTATTCCTCGGTGACTAGACAGGGGATGTGTTGAATTATCCTTTGGATGGCCTCTGTTCGGTCTTTGTTGGGTTTCTGGGCTATCCCATGGAAGTGACTTACCAGGGTATTTTCAATCTCCTTATGGGATTCTCGCTCGATCCCATCCTGATCCTTAATTTTCAATATTTTTTTGTGGGCTCTTCTGGATATGGTTGTTCTATGAAAAAACTTGGTGTTCCTCTCTCCTTCCTTTAGCCATCTGATTCAAGACTTTTGGCACCATAGAATTTCTTCCTGCTGGCATATTCCTTACCATTCTTGGGTCATTTGGATCTCTTCCTTTTTTTGTTTTTTTGTGTATCCCTCCGCTATGAAAACTTCCCAGAGTCTTCTCATTATGTCTTCAATATTTTTCTTCTCTTGGTTTATGTTGCCAAAAATTTCCTTATTACACTCCCCGACCTTATATTTGATGTACTTTAGTTTCTTATAGAGTTTGAACATCCATTTCCCTTGCTCTCGTTGTTCCTCCCACCACCACTGGTTGATGTTCTCCTTGAAGATGGGGTGTTCAATCCAGAATTTCTCAAATCTGAATGGTCTATTCTTCGAGGTGGTTGGGAAGTCTGCTTCCAGTTGGACTGGTCAGTGATCAGAACCCCCCCAGGGAAGGACATTGCAATCTAAGGTTAACCCCTGCATAATGATGGATTTCGACACCAAGAATATGTCAAGTCTTGTCGCAACATGATGTTGATTTATCCATTTATTGTTCCAAGTGAAGTGTCCATTATTGATTCTAATGCCCACCATCTCCGTTGTGTATATGAATGTTGAGAATTCTTCCACATATCTATCCATTATCTTGGTGCCTCCTTTTTTTTCCGCGAGTGATGTGATGATGTTGAAGTCCCCTACCAGGATCCAGTGGAGGTTGCTAGAGTGGGATTTTAGGTCTTCTAGGTCTAGAAGCATTATTCTCTTTTCCTCTAGCATCTATGGTCCATACACATTAGTGCATATAATCATCTATGTATTCCCAATGATTTGCATGTTAACCGAAAGTGTGTGTCTGGTAGCCTCGGATGCTATTAGGTTCATCACTTGCAAATTCCACAAGGTGAGGATTCCTCCTACCATCTGGTGTCCTTCAACAGCCAACATCTTGTACTTGATCCATCTTTTTTTGTTGATTGTTTCCATTCTATCTACAGTGCATTTTGTCTCTTGGATGAAACAGAGGTCCGGTTGTTCCTTCCTAAGTATATTTTTAAGAATTCTCTACTTTCGTGGGTTCTTTAGGCCTCTTATATTCCATGTTATAATATTCATTTAAACATGTGGGGGAGAGTTGGGAAAGATATATTTTTATCTTACCTGAGTTTATCAACAGAGCTCCTAGTTCCTGTAGGGCTAAGTTGTTTAATTTCCTGCCTTTTTTTCTTCTCGTCTTCTTGGGTGAGAGTTCCAGTTGTCCTTCACCTGCTTTGATTCCTAGGTGTCTTATCTCCCCATGTGTGTGCTTGATCCCTTTGTATTTGGCTTCCTTCCTTAGGAGGAACAAGTATTGGATGCAATCTAGTTGCTCCGCTGGTACATTGTCTACGCCCTGCCTTTTCCATTGCTCCAATATGTTCAAGAGATCGATCCCTTCCCTTTCCACAATGTCTCTGAGATCAGGATATTCTGTTCCTACCTCACTTGGAGACATTTCCTTGTCTCTGTTTGCCTCCTGCATGGGGGTGGGGGTATCTCTGGTTTCTCCGTCCATAGGATTTGTGCTTCCCCCTTGTCCCATCTCCTTTCTTTGGCTATATGTATCCTCATTTGTTTCTTGTTCCCTGGATTCTTTAGATTTTGTCTTTTCCTTTCCTCCTTCCTTCTCTTTGTTGGTATTGTCTCGTCCTTATGCTTTATTCCTTGCCTCCAGATTGCTCCATGTTCGGGTTTTACTTTGTTTCTTGTTAGCTTTGTTTCTGTGGTTTGGTTTTATAAACCCATCTTCGTCCTTCTATAGTTTGGTGTTTTCTGTCTTGCTTTTTAATGATCATACATTCTCTGAATAGGTGTCCATGTTCATGATATATCCTACATATGAAGGGGATCTTATCATAGTCAATGTTTTGTATCCATTCCTCGACCCTGGATTATAGGCTTATGGCTTCTGGGAGTGCCCCTGACACATCCATCTCTATGCAGATTCTTGCATAGGAGGTGTATCGTCCTTTTAGGGTTTCTTCTGTTGTCTTCACGTATTTTCCCAATTTGTTCCCTATTGCTTCAAAGGTGGAAGGTAGCCAGTAATATAACAACAAGGAGTAAAGCCTCATCCATACAAGTACATTTTTTAAGGTTTCTTTTTCTGAGGAGAATTTTTCCTTCCATGGTCACATGTACAGTCCTGCTGAGGCATGGAAGTATGGCCCCCCCTCAAAGATATTATCCCTATCTTCCAAGTTCATGAAAACTGTTGCAAATAAGCCTTTTGAGCCTAGGTGAATATCCACTTCTCTGCTTGGATTCCATTGATATTTAATCCAGTTGCGCAGTGTTCTTTATGTGGGCCACAAACCCATAAAATTGTAGATTAGTGCATGTGTCTTCATATGGTCCCTGTAGAGTTGCGGTTGTAGATCGTCCAGTATTACCTTGGGTATCATTGTTGTCTTTGGTTTACATGGGTTGCGCCCTTCTACCCCATTGGGGCTCATCGTTTCTTGCACATCATTCTGAGTTTCTCTAGCTTCTTCCCCCATGCCATCACTTTTCCTCTGGTTGCTTTCCTGACTCTTTTCAGGTTCTAATCTCGAGGTGCTTGTCATTGGCGCCTTGAAACCTATGCCTCGTGGGCCTTTCCCTCTATCTACTACTACCTTCTTGTATGATGGGGTTCCATTACCACCCCCCTTGGTACTCATGATGTCGTTTGTTGTCGCCACGACTACCAAACCCTAGCTTGTGTATATATATATATA
>ML776711.1:1898094-1919256 GCA_009831015.1 Picea engelmannii | reverse complement strand
ATTCCATTGACGAAACATATCCAAGTAGCGATGATACAAATTTTAGCTTGTGGGTCATTGTATTTTTGGAGTTACAAGTCGTGGAAAATAGGGTTTGTGGCTTCTCCTGAAAGTAGTCTAAAACAAGTGTTTCGAGTAAAAACCTCATAACTTATTCATAACAGATCCAAATTCAGTAAGACCAAATGTATTAGTTAGAGTATAGTATGTAGTATTCCATGTACAACTTTCATATCCATACAACAAATATTCCTTGCGGGGCATGCTCTACAAGTTCGCTCTTTAGAGTAAACCAGAATTCAACAAGGTATGTCATTTTTTCTATAACTCATTTTCTGAGAGGTTCCAAGTAGGGAAATCTAGAGGAATTGCATAAAATACATTGAAGAACATTGTGTACCATTTTCAGATATTTATTCATTACAGGTACATAGTTATGATTATTGCAAGTTAGGGTTGTTGACTAATCCAAAATTAGTCATGTGAGACTAAAGTAAAGTTTGATAAAATGATAGTCTCATGTTGTTAAAGTTAAGGAAGGTTTTCAAGTATGTGGTTATATACACCAGGTCTATTACAGAGTTACAATTCAGATTTGGATGATGAAATTGATGAGGGATTTTGGTTGAGGTATGTTACAGATAGGGGTTGTATAACAATGAGGTTGTGGCACATGGTTTGATGTAATGGTTTATGGTATTTGGTTATGGATAATGTGATGTATTGCTAGAGAAATTTTGATGGTTATATTGGTATATGTATTTGGTATATGGTTGAGGCACATGTTTGGTACATGGTTGAGACTAGTAGTTGATGAGTTGGCATATACACGAGGTGTATAGTTGATGATGTTGGTACATCTTGATGAGTCATAGTTTATGTGTATTTGATGCATGATCGGTACATATTTGGTGCATGATTGAAGCACTCGTTGATGATACAAGTTGAGGTACAGGTTAGTGCATGGTTGATGCACTAGCTTATGGTACAGGTTGTTTGGTATAGGTTGGTGCATGGTTGATGCACTTGTTTATGGTATAGGTTGATTACAGGTTTGGTGCTTGGTTGATCCATTTTTTCATGGTAGAGGTTAAGGTACAGGTTGGTGCATGGTTGATGCACTTATTTATGGTACAGGTTGATTACAGGTCGGTGCATGGTTGATGCACTTGATTATGGTACATGTTGATTATAGGTTGAGATACAGGTTGTTGCATGGTTGATGCATGGTGCAGGTTGATTGGTACAGGTTTACAGTAGTATATCTCACAGTGATAGTGTGACAGTGGTTCCATCATTCTACTTATACGTCAAGTCGGTTGGATGGGGAAAGGACAGGTGGTTGTAGCCACCTTTCGGTTGTTGCCAGAGAACATAGGGGGTTGTAGCCTCCTTCTGGTTGTAGCCAGAGAATTGGGGAGCTTGAGATTCCATCAGGTTGTAGCCTGAAAAACTTCGGGGTTGGAGCATCCTTACAGTTGTAGCTAGAAAACAAAGGAAGTTGGTGCTTCCAAGGAATGTAATTATTAAATACATGTAAGAAAAATAATTATGGTTTTCTCCCGCTTTGGGTTTCCACGTAAAACACTGGTGTATTGTGTATGTGTTTGATTTCTCATTTGTTCATTGTTTATTTACTCTGAAACTATTGGATGATAATGATGCATTGATATAACACTTTCATTTTATGGTGAAAAAGGATTAAATTTCTCTATTATTGATTCACCCCCCCCTCTCAGTAATCCAACAATTGATATCATAGTCAGTTCCTTCATGAAACAGTTTAACCACTCGAAGGAGATCATGAATTATTCTGAGAATGAAGTGTCATTGTTTAATGGTTAGAAGGGTTTAAATTATGAGTTATGGAGTGGAAGCACGAAAGTGTTTATACAGGCACAAGGGCATTATATTTGGCTACCACTCGTTACAAGATATGATAGTTCAAAAAGGGAAAAGACTGCAGCCAAGAAGGAATTGAAGAAGAATATCAAAATAGCAATGGATTTCATCTAGGAAGGATTATCTAATTCAGTAAGAGAAAAGGTTGGTAAATGTTCATCAGCCAAAGAACTTTGGGATAAGTTACATGACATGTATTCTTCACCCATCACAGATTCAGAAAATGCCAAAGAAGATTCAAGTACAGATCAAGAAAAAATATGTTCACCTTTTCAAACAGATTCAGAAGATGAAGAGTATATAATCAACAAAGGTATGTTGTTTTGATTTAATTGTGAAAAACATGGACATCTTGAAATAGAACTCCATGAAGGAAATGAGACAAAAAAACAAATTGAAAAAGAAGACAATTATGAGGTAGAATTGATTAGTGTTTTAGATGAACTAAGAGAAGAAAACAACTCACTCAAGAAATAATTAATGAAACAAAAGGAAAGTGTTCACCTTTTTGAAGAATCCCAACAGGTCATCGAGAACTTAAGAACTCAGCTAGAAGAAGCTAGAAAGATCAAAGAAAATCTTGAATATCAAAAGCAGTGTTTGGAAGCCAACATAGGAGAACAAATGGAAGAAGAAGAAATGAGAGAGAATATATTGGCAGATCATCCTAAGGGAAGAACTAACGATCTAAACCATCTTGAGTCAGAGTTTGGTCAAGAAGAGAAAGTACTTGAAGAAGAAATAATCACATTAAAAATTCAGCTTCAAGAAGCGAAAACAACAAAAGAAGTCATGAAGTCATAAATATTAAAGAAAGAAGAAGAGCTTGAGAAGCTTGAAGAAGAAGTTGTCACATTGAGAAGTAAAATCGTCAAGAACATATAAGAGACAGAAACATGCACATCAGTTATAGAGAATGAACATAAGAACTCTAGGTTTGCTAGAAAAGAGGAATGAAGAAAATAGAAAGAGTTATGCAGAAGTACTCAAAGGAAGGAATCATGGTCAACCAAAATCTAACAAAACTATCGAAGATACATCTTCAAGAAGACCATATGTGTTCAAGCCACAAGAATCTTCAATCATGATCATGATCAGTCAAGACAAAAATTTAGAAGGACTACACCATAAAGAAGATCATTCACTCCTAGGTATGCAAATTTCTTTTATGGTCATTGTTTTTAGTGTACTAATTTTGGACATAAGGTTTCAGATTGTAGGGATTATAAAAGAAATGTTCAAGCAAGAAGTGCATATGTAGCCGCATGTGACATTGAGTGTTACAAATTTCATAAAACCAATCCTTATCTACAGTCGAGATAGAGTATATTGCAGCAGCATCATGTTGTACACAGGTTCTATGGATGAAACAAACTCTAACAGATATACAGGTTGAGTATGATGATCCCATTCCAATCTATTGTGATAATACAAGTGCCATCAGTATCTCAAATAACCTGGTGATGCACTCCAACACGAAGCACATTCCAATAAAGTATCACTTTCTACGGGAATAGGTTACAGAGAATAACATCAAAGTTGAATATGTGCACACAAAAGAACAAGTGGCAGACATCTTTACAAAACCACTTCCATGGGAAGCCTTTGAGTATCTACACCATAAACTCGGAGAAATTTCTACTCCAAAATGAATTATTTTGAATGCTTATATTATATGTCTTATATTTACACGAGGAAGCACCATAAAGAGGAAAGTTCAAGTTAGAAGATCAGCTTTAAGAAGAGTTTAGTTAGGGGGATTATCCCCAAGGAAAGTTCAGTTAGGGGGAGAAACCCCGGATGGAAAGATACCTTTGCCATTGATGACAAAGAGGGAGAGATTTATCATATGCAAAGGTAAATGCAAAGGTAAAGGTAAAAGGGGAGCATGAGTGACATGACGTCAGTATTGCATCAGATTTTTTCCATCAATTCCAAAGGGGGATATTGTTGATTAATTGGGTTGGTTGTCATTGATGTCAACCCTTGAAGAAAGTTCGGTAGAAAATTTTGGTAGCACAAAGATTTGGGTAATGGAACCAAGTTTGTTTGATGGATAATGGTATGAGTTTTGATATATTTGTAGGTAAGACTATTCCAAATGTATAGTACATGTCATGTCATTTCCTATGGTATGTGGAACGTCACATAACTCCTCACAGTTAGAGAGCTATGGCCATGTGAAGTTGGAGAACCCTCATGAGTCATCTAGAAGCCCCAAAACGTCAAAGTAGTCAAAGTGGTTTAAGAGATTTTAGAAGGTAAACAATAAGGTTAAATGATGAGTATACTATAATTCAAAGTGAATACAAAAGAAATTATTTAAATAATAAAGTTAATGGAGAAATTACTAAGTGGACAAGTTGTTAGAAGTGGGTTAGCCCTAAAATAAGGAAATTGCTTTAAGATGGTTAGAAGGTAACCCCTTGAGGTAAAGTGAAGTGATGATTGTACTATAAGTCAAACTGGATAAAAAATAAATTATTTAAATAATAAATTTAATGGATAAATTACTAATTGGAAAAGTGGTTAGAAGTTGGTTAACCCTAAAATAAGGAAAGTGGGTTAAGATGGTTAAAATGTAACCCCTTGAGGAAGCTACATGAAAGTATAAATAAGAGGCAATGCTCTCTCATTTTAATCACACTTGATAATATTGAATATCTACAAGTGAATGCAGTAACCAAAGGATATCTAAGCCTAATTTCAGAGGCAAGATGAAGTAAAGAAGGCCGAAATTCAAGGGAGGATAAATTATTTTGATGATGCTTTCTAAGGTATGTTATTTACAGGTCATCTCACCATTTTCACAATAACGTTTTTTTCTAGAATGATTTAGACTGTGAAATTGGGAGGCCATTGAGGAAACATATTCAAGTAGTGGTGATACAAATTTCATTTTGTGGGTCATTTTATTTTTGGAGTTACACGTTGTGGAAAATAGGGTTTGTGGCTAGTCTTGAAACTAGTCTAAAACAGGTGTTTCAGGTAAAAATGCCATAACTTCTTCGTAACAGATCCAAATTCAGTAAGACCAAATGTATTAGTTAGAGTACATTATATAGTATTCTGTGTACAATTTCAGATCCATATAACAAATATTTTGTGCGAGGCACGCTCTACAAGTTCTCTCTCTAGATTAAGACAAAATTCAACAAGGTATGTCATTTTTTCTATAAATCGTTTTCTGAGAGGTTCCAAGTAGTGAAATCTAGAGGAATTGCATAAAATACACTAAAGAACATTGTGTACCATTTTCAAATATTTATTCATTACATGTACATAGTTATGATTATTGCAAGTTAGGGTTGTCGACTAATCCAAAATTAGTCATGAGAGACTAAAGTAAAGTTTGATAAAATGCTAGTCTCTTGTTGTTAAAGTTAAGGAAGGTTTTCAGGTATGTGAGCATATACACCAGGTCTATTAAAGAGTTAAAATTCAGATTTGGATGATGAAATTGATGAGGGATTTTGGTTGAGGTGTGTTACAAGTAGAGGTTGTATAACAGTGAGGTTGTGGCACATGGTTTGATGTAATGGTTTATGGTATTTGGTTATGGATAGTGTGATGTATTTCTAGAGGACTTTTGATGGTTATATTGGTATATGTATTTGGTATATTGTTGAGGTACATGTTGGGTACATGGTTGAGACAATTAGTTGATGAGTTAGCACATACATGAGGTGTATAGTTGATGATGTTGGTAAATCTTGTTGAGTCATATTTTATGTGCTTTTGATGCATGATTGGTACATATTTGGTGAATGGTTGATGCACTCATTGATGGTACAGGTTGGTGCATGGTTAATGCACTTGTTTATGGTATAGTTTTATTACAGGTTGTTTGGTACAGGTTGGTGCATGGTTGATGCACTTGTTTATGGTATAGATTGATTATAGGTTTGGTGCATGGTTGATGCACTTGTTCATAGTACATGTTGAGGTACAGTTTGGTGCATGGTTGATGCACTTGTTTATGGTACAGGTTGATTACAGGTTTTTTGGTACAAGTTGGTGCATGGTTGATGCACTTGTTTATGGTATAGGTTGATTATAGCTTGATGTACAGGTTGATGCATGGTTGATGCATGGTGCAGGTTGATTGGTACACGTTTACAACAGTGTATCTCACAGTGATAGTGTGACAGTGGCTCCATAATTCTACTTATACGTCAGGGCGGTTGGAAGGGGAAAGGATAGGTGGTTGTAGCTACCTTCCATTTGTATCCTAGCAACATTGGGGGTTGTAGCCTCCTTCTCGTTGTACCCAGAGAATTGGGGAGTTGGATTTTCCCTTGGGTTGTAGCCTGAGAAACTAGGGGGTTGGAGCCTCCTTCCAGTTGGAGCTGGAAAACAAAGGAAGTCGGTGCTTCCAATGAATGCAACTCTTAAAGACATATAAGAAAAAGCATTATGTGGTTTTCTCCCGCTTTAGGTTTCCACGTAAAACATGGGTGTGTTGTGTATGTGTGTGATTTCTCATTTGTTCATTTTTTATTTACTCTGCAACTATTGGATGATAATGCTACATTGATATAACACTTGCATTTTATGGTGAAAAATGATTAAATTTTATTTATTATTGATTCACCCCCCCCCTCTCAGTAATCCAACAACACTTTGAAACTTCAGAGTTGTGTCGCTTCGACACTTTGGCACTTCGGCGTTCRGAAGATTTTGATTGTAAAGTATGAATATATCCCGGAGGATGATCTTCTGGAGTGATGTGGCATTTTAGGGCTCCGACACTTTGGGAACTTTTTAGGATTGAAAGAATGACAATCTTGAATGCCCGAACGCYGAAGTCACGAAGCAAAACTTCATATTGCTTTGTTGTTAAAACATAACACAATTTTGAAACCCCAAATGCACAAGAGTCATTGATGTTAATTGACTGTTGGATCTCCACCGTTGAAAATCTAACCTATTTGTTTGCTCCCAATCTAAGGCCAAAATCCACTGCTTTGAATTACTATGTTTTTTTCTTTTGGATGTTTCCTGTGCATACAAAGGACTTGGTCAAACTATTGCATGCTCAATTAGTGGTAAACCAATATGACATATGTTTCAAACTCAAACCAGAACATGTAATCACCTTTCAAGAAATAAAAGTATGGTGCATAATAAGTAAAGATGGGTAGGGGCCATTGAAGTCGAGTCATTAAAATGTGGAGGATAACTAAGCAAACACAAAACAAAAATCAGCATTTTAAGAAGATGTTATAGGTGAACGAAGGTGTAGGGAAGCGATGCAGACCTAATTTCCAACATTGTGTACATGAAGAATCAAGGATTAACACAAAAGAGAAATCTCAAAAGAAATATGTTGATCAAGCCTTCACAACAAAATTCAAGAATTTTAGGAATAAGAGGAAGTTTGGCTTAAGGAAGAAACCAAATCAAGAAAAGGATATGTCAAAAATACAATGCTTCAACTGTCAAATATATGGCCACTACAGGAACCACTGTCCTGAGTTAAATAAAAGGAGGAAAACAGATGAAGCAACAGTTTTTGAAGAAAAGGAACCCTCAAAGAAAGTTAAGCAAGATAAAGAAGACTTCTTCTTCTAGTCAAGGTAACAATATTCTTCTATAACATAGTTCTTGTACATACCATGTTTGCATAGTTCTTGTGTATCTATTTCTTAGAAGATAAGATGGTCAGTGAAAAAATACCTATGGAAGAATAAAAAGATAAGGATTGTTATGACTACAAGTCAAGTAATGTACATGAAAAAGATGAAGTACGTTTATAATCTTTGGTTACAAATTCCTGAGTAATCTATTATATAAGTAACAACTACCAGACATGCCAAAATCATAATCAAAATTGAAGAGACCGAGAAGGAGTCAAGTCAAAAAGAAGTCAATAATCAAGAAGAAATTAGAATAAGACTTGTGACACTTTGCAGAAGGCAATAAGGATGCAGATGGGAGCATGGACTCTCTTAGATGGAGGGAGATGATTACATAATTCCAAAAGAAGAGAATTCATTCATGCATAAAGCAAGGATTAGGAGGGAGCTAATCCTAAATGATATGATCCATTGAATAATACGTGAAGATTATGAATTATCTTTCCATGTTCCCATTAAAAGTAGCATCCATGACAAGCAGCATGTGAAGAAGTCTTCTTCGAAAATAATTCTTAAGTATCCTTGGTTGTCCATCGACATCCATGGTCCTAGAATGAATGGAAGAAGTTGGAATCTTCAGGAAGGAAGGGCATGGAATCTATAGAAGACTCCATGGACCCAAAATCTAAAGAGGAACATGAGGAAGAACATGAAGATTCCAAGAAATAAAGAAAATCCATAACAACCAGTTATTATACCAAGAATCATAAGACTACCAGCTTGGTTTGAACCCACTAGAAGCAATCAACCAAAAGAAATGGAAGTCGTGATGAATAATAGTGTATCTAAGAAAATGTGAAAAATACTTATGAATGGAATCATTTTTAGATTCATAACTAGAGGTGAATCTTCCAGAAGGAGGGAGAAGACTATGACGACAGCTTGTTCCAGAAAACTAGATATACCTCTTGTAGTATCCATGGATTGAAATATTACATGTAAAAGTTTGTTCTTCCCAATAAAGCAAATTGAGAAAGAATATTATACCAAGAAAGAGACCCATGTATGCAAATGGAAGAAGACCTCGTATGGATTCAAACAACTTGATGCAGAGTATCTCATATATAGCAGATGATCTGGATTTAGGAGTGGAACAAACTAATTAATAGATTGAATAATATAAACACTAAGATATGAACATCAACACATATATCTAGTGAACAATATCTTCTATTGAATAAATGAAATAGGCTAAAACTGTAAAACTACATAACTGAAACACTTTCTCAAATGGTGGTACTTATATATGAGAAGAGATGTGGCTGCTACACACATCCATATGAGCAGAATGATTAAAATGAGGCTCCAAAGGCCTTTTTAACATTACTCATGAATGCCAAAACCCTAGACATCCAAAAGCCTAACCCTAGGAGATGAAACACCAAAATTTATGTGGGCCCCTATGGGTAAGTTGGTACCTCAACTTCCAGGGGTCGTAACTTTTTCATATGACCTCTGTTTTAGGCGTGTGATATCCCATTGGAAAGGTATTTATGAGAAATATGCATTACACCTTCAAACTTTGACATTGTCTATATTTTGATTGTGGCGAGCCAAAAAAACATTGTTTAGGGCCCCAAAATGGCCCTGGAAGTACAGAAAGATGTGTTGACATGAAAACTTACAAAATAATCCAGTTGGATTAGGTGGGAGACCACCAGTATCCACTTGAAAGATGTGTAGGGCTTCAGACAACCCCAAAAGTGTAGAACCCACTATTACAAAGAAGTACAGAAGAACATGTTGAACTAAAAACTATCAAGAGGAGCTAGGTGGAATCGGTGGGTGGCCACCAATATCCACCTAGATCAGTCCTCCCCCCTTAGGAAGAAATGGTATACATTGCATTGAGTTCCCCCATCAGGTGAGGAAAATTCTATTGAATTTGGCCCCGATTGAGACACTTTCCTTGGTGGAGGACTTGCCATGCCTTGACAACCCAATAAATCTGGATCCTCTGCTGGCAAGTGTCCTTGACTTGTGTGCCCATTATTTGATCAGTGGATGTTTTTTCCATGCAGTCAGGGTTAAGCTATGTTGGTGTCAGTTGTTCTGTGATCTCTGAGGTGTCCAATAATGGTGGAAAATACGAATGAAGGTGGTCCACATTGAACACTAGGTGCAAGCCAAGGAAGGGTGGAGTGTTGAGCTCAAAATCAAATTTACCCACAGCCTTGGTGATAGTGTAAGGCCCATATAAAAGTGGATGGAGCTTCCAATGGGGCCTTGTAAGACGTTATTTCTACAAATGTAACCACACCTTATCTCCAACCTAAAACTAGTGCGGCACCTTGTGTTGATCATGGCGTTTCTTGTACTTAGCATTGGCTTTCTGCAAAATCTCATGGACCTGCTGGCGAATGTGTTGAATCCACTCAATGAATCTGGTGGCATAGTTGGTATCAGATTGAACATGGGAAAAGTTTGTTTGTATGGTTGCAAGAGGTAGTGTAACATCAATGGGACCCAAGGGTTGGAATCTCAGCCCCACCTGAAATGTGATATGGTTGGTGGAGCTATGGAGAGCCCTGTTGTAACGGTGTTGAACATAGGGAGACTCTCATCCCATGTATGTGGATGCTTAGAGTTATACATGCCCATGATGTGCACAATCATACGATTGATGACCTCTGTTTGATCGTCTATTTGGGGGTGGAAAGAAGTGGATTTAGTGAGCTTGGTGTCCAACAATGACTAGAGACTCGACCAAAATGTGTTGACAAACTTGCTTTCCTAGTCGAAGATTATGGTCTGTGGTATCCCAAAAATGGATCCAAACTCATTCAAATAATAGTTTGGCAGTATTTGTCGTTGTGATGTTTTTATTTCAGCTTGTGAGGATGGCCAGCTTAGAAAACCGATCAACGACCACAAATACACAATCATTGCCTTGCTTGGTGGATGGAAGGTCAGACATGTAATCCATCGAGATGGATTCCCAAGGCTTCTCAGGGGTGGGAAGAGGGGTGTATAAGCTTTGCTTCTTGATGGTTGGCTTGGAAATGGCACAGGAAGTGGAAGATCTGATATACTTGCTGACATATTGTCAAATTTTTAGCCAATAAAAATGTTTCCATAGAACAACCATAGTTTTTTCCACGCCAAAATGTCATGCCATCCGATTGTAGTGGGATTCCTAAATCATCTTTGCACCCTCGCTTGCAGGAACATAGAGATGGAACATATATCATAATAATATGTCCTGAATGTGAAAATCGGTGACATCCGTGCATGTACCCAAGAGCTGATAGGTGGTGGCGAAGTGTGGATACTTATAATAAAGTTGGGGCCACTCAGATGCCTCATGTCCACAGGAATGCAGCACAGTGGTGAGTGCAGCCATGGGAGGTTGAATGATGTAGTCAGTGATACTATTCATTCTCCATGTCTTGTACTTGATGTTGAGATGGAATTATTGTAGGTAGGTGGACCACTTATGATGACAGTCATTATGCAACTTCCCTTGTGTATGTATGAAATGTAGAGGCTTTTGATCAGTGTGGATGATCGTCTCCTTTCCCAGAACGTAATGTTTCCATTGATGACATGTTTTTACAATGGAATACATTTCCTTGTCATAGGTGGGGTATTTTTGGATAGTATTTGAGAGTGTCTCACTATGGTATGCCATCGGATGACTGTGTTGAGTGAGAACTGCGCTTACAGCATAGTCATATGTATCAATCTCAATATTGAATGGTTGTTGCAGATTAGGAAAGGAGATTAATGGAGTTGAGAACAAGTGATGCTTTAGATCATCAAATGCATGTTGTTGTTCCTTCCCCCACACAAGCTTTTCCAAGCCATCACCCATGAACCGTCGGTAGAATTTGGATAGTCCCAAGAAGCTTCGAAGCTCAGTTAGTGTGGTCGGGGCTGGCTAGTCACAGATAACTTGGATCTTAGCTAGATCAACATGTACCCCATGCTCATCAATAATGTATCCCAAGTATTGGACCTTGTTCGTGACAAAGGAGCATTTTTCCAAGTTGGCTTATAGCTTGTGTTGTCGTAGAGTGCTCAAAACCTGTTGAATATGTCGCATGTGCTCCTCCCATGTTCTGTTGAAGATGAGGATGTCATCCAAACATACCACCACAAAAGAGTTGGTGAAGGGTCTCAATACATCATCCATCAACCTCATGAAACCGATTGGTTCATTTGTTAAGCCAAGGGGCATGACTAGCCATTCAAAGAGACCTTATTTAGATTTGAAGGTTGTCTTCCATACATCAGTTGGTTCGATGGGAAACTAGTGGTAGCTAGACTTTATTTCAATATTGTTGAAGAACCTTTCCCCCTTGAGTTGGTCAAGAAGGTCATCAATCCTGGGAATTGGGTATCGGTTCCTTAATGTGATTTTTTTTAATGCTTTGTAATCAATGCAGAGTCGTCAGGTCCTGTCCTTATTATACACTAGTACAATAGAGCTTCTGCAATGGGAGGATTTGGGTTTGATGTGCCCCTTTTGATGAATATCTTGGATTTGATGCTTAATTTCGTCATTTTCCATCAGTGAGCGATGATAGACTGGTCCATTAGGAAAAGGTGCATCGAGGGTTAGATCAATTGGATGCTTGACTTGGCAGTGCATCGGTACCCCTATGGGTGAGGATAAGATGTCTTTGTACTCTTCCACGATCCTTTCATCTTGATTCTGTTGCAAAGAGAGGCTCTGTGTAGAGGCCACGAATGTGGCAGAGACCTTCTTCCTACTATGATCATGGGTCACAAATAAGACAAACTTCTCGGTCTGTGAAATGACCTTACTGCATTTATTAGCAAAGATTAAAGAAATAGTGGTAGGTGGTGCTACCTCTGGTATCTTGTACAATTGTTTACCCAAAGTAATAATAACACTGCGGGGTCTAGACTCATACACAACATGATGCTTCCACAAATATGTTTGTCCTAAAATAACATCACAAACTTCAAGAGGAGAAATATCAAACAATATCTCATCTTTGAAAGGCTTGATGTCGTAGGGCTGATGACATTGTTGGTTGACACTGTTAGCGTCAGAAGTCACCCCTGGATTGCAGCAGGAGCAGAGCCCAACACCCATCAATTTATGTCATGATTTGTGTATAAAAGGGGTGATCAAATGGAAGTAAACTGAAAATGATATTGTTTCAACTCTGAAACTAGGCCAGGCATGCATGGGCAAGTGAGGTCTTAGATATAATTCAGACAGTGAGTTGTAGTAAGGGTGAGTAGGGGGAAGACTTGTATAAGAGAAATGCAAAGGTCTGTCATAAACATCAGGTTTCTAACAGACTGTAGGAGAAAACATCTAAATGCAAGATCTTCTTACATTCAAACACAGAAAACCGAAGAATACAACAATGCAACAATAAATCTTTTATCGTAACATAATTGCAATAATTCATGTGAATCAGTCAATCATGAACTCCCTCGGTATGAAATTAAAATTAGATGGTATAAGAAAACTGTATGTCATAAAACAAGAAATCTTACATACATATGCATAACCAGAGAACTAGAGACGTCTACTAAAACTTTATAGTCGGGAGCTTCGCTCTACCCTCGATCCTTTGAAAAATATCAAACTAAGTATATATATACTCCTAAACATTTGCCCGACAGAAGCCTACTAGACTTTCAGGATGAGGAGTCTCTTCAATCAAATCTGGCCTGCACTCCTATATCATACACCACCTTAATTTTGCATGGCTCGCACCAGGGGGTAGTTGAGCCCTTAAATGTTGAATTAGCGTGCGCAGGCTTCCCTAGCGAGTTGAGGACTCGGCATGGCTTCCATGGAAAGAACCAGTATAGAGGACCATATCGAGTAGAATTTTAGTCGGGACATCCATAACTTGCAATTAATGAGTGAGGCGAGGTTTCAACCACCCTCTCTCTTCTTCATTCGTTCCAAGCAGGTATCGGGATTTAGATCACGTCGAACCGGCACCTGGAGAACACAATGCCCCCCTTCTGAAACTCAAATCAGCGCTTTCAGCCCCTTTTGTACAACCCTTTCTACTCCCTCAAGTGACCACGGGCCATGACCCTACGCCTATATTCAAAGGTTCTTTCGACATTTCGGGATTCATGGATAGGAAGGAGTAGGTCTTTTCTCTTCAAAATCATGATGAGTGAAATGCCGGGAGGGCCTAACGGTCGCCACGTGTCCCCCACTGATATGATGGTCCTGAACTAATTCGGTAATACTGTGGGCCCGGGTCCGAGACGTCTTCGACGCTTCGTGCTTCGGGGATATGAAAGAGTTTCTCCTTGTTCTTCGAAATCGCGATGGACAAAAAGGAAAAGAACCTAATCGCACACCATGTGTTCCTCCGATATGAATGGCTAAGATTGCTCTCGGTGCTTTGGGACCCATCTTTCCAAATGATAAACATTAACACCCCTCCTCCAGGCCTGCTCCTTTGTGACCAAGCACCAAAACCATGGGCCCAATTCTGGGTGCTTTCGGTGCTTCAGGATTCGAGGTTTCAAGATGTGAAATGATAAGGAGCACTTACCCCTCGAACTCCCAAATGCCGACATGGCACGGATGTGCGCCACATGTCCTTAATATGAATGGCCGAGGTAGAATCTATTATTTAAAAGGGGGGTTGCCTTCATTCCCAAGCTCGCTTGATGTGACCTGGTGCTAGAACCGTGGGCTCGACTCCAAAGGTGCCCTCGGCATTTCGTTGATCGGAGGTCCCTTGTCTCCCAAAACACCGATCTCCGCAATGCTGACTGGATGCCACCTGCCCCAACTGGATCGGATGACCCAGATCTATCTTTAACTATGGGCGCTACCTTTTGTGTTAAATCTTGGGCAAATTGGCAGCCCCGAAATCCCGGTGACCGTCGATCAGCTTTATAGATGAATCTCGGCTACTGACAACAAAACTTCGCCCGCTCGCTTGAATTATAATCAGAAAAAGGATTCTTCTGTGCTTCACTTGGGTGCTTCCCGTGAAACCTGCAAACCTGGGTACTTTTGTGCCCAAGACAAAAATTGTTGCTAACATTAGGCTCCATGGGGGATAGAGTCGTCCCTGTGATGCTCTAAGAACTCATTCTGCAGCTTCAGTACCTTGCTATTGGGCTATGGATTCATTTACTAAGCCAAAAATATGAAAAAAGAGAATGAACAAAGAACCAAAGGATAATATTTACAAACAAAGGAGACATCTAAGGCTCAAAAAAAACATTTCTTCAAAAAATGCCCATTTACTAGGCTGTTGAAAACCTCTTCACCCTCCAGATCTTGCAACCTGTACATGTTGTTTGAGAGAACCTCAGAAATTTTGAAGGGGTCGATCCATAGGGCATCAAACTTGTTCTGTTTTCCCTTATCCTGTCTGGGTGCATCCCACTTAAGTACAAAATCCCCGATCTCAAGCTCCTTCTTCCTGACCTTCCTGTCAAAAGCCCGTTTGATCTTTTGTTTATGGCTATGAGTTGCGTCCCTCACCTGTTCCCTGATCTGTTGTACTTCCATTATCTGATGAATTCTTCTGATCATATGATCCATCTCTCCTTCATAATCTTGAAATAACTTTGCCACAGGTAAGGCAAGCTGAGTGGGAAAAACTTCCTCTGCTCCGTAGACCAGCTGAAAAGGCGAGGTGCCCAGGGATTTCTTCATTGTCACTCGATCAGCCCATAGAGAAAATTTCAACTTTGAATCCCAGGCCCTTTTGTTGTCCTCCAATAGTCTTTTGATGATCCTTATCAAGATTTTGTTGGAGGACTCTGCTAAACCATTTCCCTGGGAATAGTAGGGGGTGGAGTGAATTAGCGAGATCTAGAACTGCTCACAGAACTTAATTAGAGGCTCAGATTTGAAAGAAGCAGCATTATCAGTGACGATCCTACTGGGATAGCCAAATCTAGCTATGATATCCTCCAGGAAGCTGATAATTACTTTGTGTGATGCACTTCGGGTGGGGGCAGCATCTATCCACTTGGTGAAATAATATGTTGTAGTCAGGATCCATCTGTGTTGGCCACTCAAGGGAGGATGGATTTCCCCGATGAAGTCTAGCCCCCATTGTTGAAAAGTTGTTGAATCCATTACAGGCTTCAGTGGCAGTGGTCTAAGCTGCTGCTTTCCTGAGAAATTTTGGCATTTGATGCAGGTCCTGATTTCTCTGTTGACATCAGCGAATAAAGTGGGCCAGTAATACCTAGCCCTGAGGATTTTGTGAGTTGTGGTCTTCCAGAAATGATGCCCCCCACAAAGGCCTCTATGGAAATCAAACATAACTTTCTGGACTTCCGGTGGGTTCAAACATCTCAGCAGCACCCCTAAAGGGTCTCTCCAGTACAAGACTTGCCCAATGAGGCAATATCCGATCGCTTTGAGCTTTAAATCTCTTGCCTTACTTTTACCCATTCCATCTGGGGGCTTCAACTCCTGCAGAAAGTACAAAATGTCATGATACCAAGCACATTCTGCCAATGATAAGTTGTCCTGAGAGCGTTGGCTAGACAACTCATCTTGTTGAGCTCCTGAGAAAGTATTGATGAAACTAACCCCCAAGACTTCACAATTGGATTCATCTAGTAACTTGGCTAAACCTTGCCCCTTAACCAACTTGGTGGGCTTTATCTCCAAGTCAAATTCCAGGATTCTAGCAATCCATCTGCCTCTTCTCCCATCTATATTGGGTTGTACAAGGATGTCCTTCACAGAAGTCGAAGGAACGTATGTGGTTACCTTTGAGTGCAAGACATAGACTCTGAAAGCTTTGAGAGCTTCCACTAAGGCATAGGCCTATTTCTCCATGATTTCATACATGATCGCTGCATCTCTTAATGCCTTGATGAAGAAGGCAATGGGTTTATCTTGCCCTTCATCATTTTTCTGCAATAACACCGCTGCTACCGTATCGAAAGAAGCAAAAGAAAAAACTAGGAAGGGTTTGGAATAATCAGGACTAATCAGCACATGTTCCTCAGTTAGTGCCCTTTTTATTTGGACAAAAGATTCCCTGGGTTCAGCGGTCCATTTCACTTCATTTCCCTTTCTGAGCATGGCTATGATGTGTTTCACCAGTTTAGCAAAATTTGAGATGAATCTCCTCAGAAAGTTAATCTTTCCTAAAAAGGCCTGGACTTCTTTTTTAGACCTGGGAAGTGACAGGGTTTGAATTTCCTCCACTCTGATGGGATCAATTCTCACTCCTTCCACTGATACTATATGGCCTAACAGCTTGCCCTCCATCATAGCAAACAAGGATTTCTTGGGGTTTAGGGAAATACCAAACCTCCGACACTTCGAGAAAACTTTCCTTAAGTGATAGCAGTGCTCTTTATTAGACCTGGAGAAGACTGTGATGTCATCTAGGTAGATCACTACAAACTGGTCTTTCTCCCCGATGAAGGCTATATCCATGGCTCGTTGAAATGTTTCTCCTGCATTCATTAGTCCAAATGGCATTTTGGCATACATGAATGTGACCCAAAGAGTGGTGAAGGTTGTCTTTTCCCTGTCCTCAGGCATGAACGATATCTGATTATAGCCAGAAAATCTATCGATCATGGATATCTTGGATGCACCAGTTACCCTCTGCAGTATGTGTTCCATCTTAGGTAGGGGGTAATTGTCTTTCTTTGAGCTCCTGTTCAGGTTCCTGAAATCGACATAAAGCCTGAATTCTCCACTTTTCTTCCTCACTGGAACCAAATTGGCCACCCATTCGGAATATCTCAAGGGGATGATGATCTGGGCCTCTAACAACTTCTTCACTTCTTTCTCCATGACAGGCAGCAACATGGGATTTATCTGTCTTAGCTTTTTCCTAAATGGCCTAGCCTCTTCCTTCAGTGGGATCTTGTTCTCAATGAAAAATGTGTCATAAGTCTTGAGGTCTTCGTAGGTCCACGCAAACACATCAATGAATTCATTTAATAATTCAGTATATTTCATCCTCTGTTCATTTGTTAGGCTACTTGATAATTTGACAAACCTAGGCTCCTCCTGTGTGCCAATGTTGCATTCGACTGTATCGGCATCTTCATTTGAAACCTTACCCTTTACTGCCACATCATTCCCATCGAACAGTCTTTCTAAAGGGACTAGTCCCCTCGGAATGTGATTGCTAGGCAGCTGAATAATCTGGTGATTAGCAATTTTATTTAAAAACACCTCAGGGTGAGGGTCATCTTCCGGGTCAAGATCCTGATCAATGTGCAACGCAGAAAATTCATCAACAGATTGGAGAAATTTTCTGATTTCCAGATCATCTTTGAATACCTTCCAATGCTTGACATTGTTCGGTACAGAGGGCCTATATTTTATTTCAACATCGTTTTTTACCATAGGTGGCAGAGGAACTTTGAGAAAACTAGCTGAGATAGATAAAGAATCAGCTGAAGTATTTTCCCCCCTCGGAATGAAAGAAATGTTAAAATCCAAGAAGAAACTATCATTAATCAGGTCCCATACTTCATTTCTATCATTTCTGAGATGGAGATTATTAGCACGATAAGCATTTCTAACTTGCTGGATAATCAACTCAGCATCTCCAAATATTTCTATCTCTTCAATTCCCATTTCCTTTGCAGCCCTCATACCCAGAAAAAGAGCTTCATATTCTGCCACATTGTTGGTGGTTTCGAATTCCAGCTTGTATGACAGGGATATGGCCTCTTGACAAGGTGATACGAAAACCACTCCAGCGCCAGCACCTTCGCTAGAAGAATCTCTGTCGAAAAACATCTTCCAAATAGAGGGGGTTGGAGGGGGAATCGGATGATCAAGACTGGGCTTCTTTCTGACTTGGAAAGGGTCTTCAGGAGCATCAGTGAGCTGCAACAAACTAGACCCCAAATCAGTGTCAAGTGCAAAGATGGGGTAATTGGTGGGGTTTGTTCCATCACTAACAATGTAGGCCAACTGAGCTTCTCTATATAACCTCCTTTGTTCCCCTTCGAAGAATGGAATGGTGGCATATGTGAGATCCATCTGTAATGTTCCTCCAAGATTTTTTATCCAAGATCTAGACAACAGCATGCCAAATTTGACGGGGACGTCAGCTACCAAAATATCCATGACCACACTCGTCATGGGCAGTTGAAACAAAGAAACCACTAGGTCTTTGATGACTCCTAGACACTGCACTCTCCTTGAATCAAAAGAGTACAAATCATGATAAGTTTTTTTCACCTCCAGTCCCAATTCTTCCATTACTATTTTGGGCATAAGGTTATGGGAAGCCCCTGAATCCATGAGGCAGTTATGCAGCACTTTATCATGTATGTTCAAGGATGTGTAGAAGGGAGGGGATGAATCATATCTATCTTCTACCATGGGCCCTAGGACAACTGTTGGCTTTTCATCTTGGAGATTTATTGAGTCAGTGGAAGGCTGGGGGGGCTCAGATTGTAGCATCTTAGAGAGAGACCTTTTGAAATCTTCATTTTTAACTAGTTCATATAGGGGTACAGAAATTCTAATCTTCTGAATCTCATGCTCAAAATTGGAGGGAATGGGCTTAGGAGCTTCCCTTACCTCAATGACAGGTTCCTTGGCTACTAGCGAAGCATTCTAAGTTTTATTTTCTTTAGTAGTGGTTGTTTCAGCTTTAGTAGGCCTTTCCACTATGGGGGGGTGATCCTGGTTGTCAAAATTCCCTTCTTTCCTTTTTGACTTGAGATTATATCTTTTAGGAGTGTTGCTGGATTTTTCCCCTCTACTCAACTCGTTGATTTGAGTGTTGATAAGGGATTCTTCATATGCAGATTGAGTCAAATGAGGAAATGGGGAAGTTTCCTCGATGCAGTGGATCTAGAGGTCGAGTTCATCCACCTCCTCCCCTTACTCATGAGAAACTAGGTTGTTCTGGAGAGGGGTATGAATCCTCTGATCATCTCTATCTCTGCTCCTTTGTTCCATGGGAGAAGCCTGTGGCACATTGTTATTAGGCTTCCTGAAACCTCTACTATCTATATTTTGGGGATTTCTGTAGATGGGCTTCCCTTCTGATTCCCACCTTTCCATCCTAGTAGAAATTGATTTTAGAATTCTAGTTATCTCATATGTCTGAAGGGGAAGGGGAGAGGAACTGGATGGGGAATCTTCAAGCCTCTGCCTGGATATGTTTCTACCAGCAGTGTTCCTGAGTCGGTCAACAGCCAATATGTTAGATTCTACCTCCATGGTTGCATCCTACATGTGGGCCAGAGTAGTGGCTCTTCTTTCCCTCAACACGAGGAAGAAATCGGGATCAAAGGTGCTAGCATAAGTGATCTTTGCAGAGGATTCAGAGGGTTTTATCTCAGCAGGGATTTTATTGTACATTTTATTGAATCTCTTGGAGAAGTCAGAGACAGAATCCCCTTCTTTTCTCTTCAAAGACCCAAACTCTGTCATGTAATACATGAAGTCCTTTTTATCTCCCCACTGTCTCAAAAAGGCACTATCCAAAGCTTCGATCCCATCAATAGATCCAGGAGGCAGGGCCTTGAACCATTTTCTAGCCTTGCCTTGAAGGCTATGGACAAAAATCCTCATCCATACGTCTGCGTCCATGATAACATTATCATCTGTAAAACTGTAAAAGGATTCTAGGTGTTCTTCTGCAGTTATGTCCCCCTCGCCTGTAAACTTGGGCAACTGCTTGAGGTAACCATTTGCTGGGAGGGCATTGAGAGGTTGAGGTAACATGAGGGGAGCATACCTAGCGGCTATAATGGCCTCCATTCTGGTCATAGGGGGATTTGCTCCTGCCATAGGGATATTATGTGGAGGAGAACTCGGAGGAGAAGGAGCTCGAAAAGTGGATATTGGGGATGAGATTATAAGGGGAGTGGGAAACAATAGGGGATTTAGGGAGAAGGCTAGCGAGCTTAAGCTGGCAGATGCTTCTCTTTGTGCAGAAGTGGAAACATTAACAAGAGGAGGAGCGGTAAGGCTAGGAGTGGGGAAATATTCTGTGGTCCTGGGTCTACGCCAAGGTATAGCTTCAGGGGAGAGGGGAGTGACAAGGATTTCTCCCTCCAATCCCAGACCAAGGGGGAAAACCTCAACAGGAACACTCTCGAAATTCAAGAAACGGGAAACTTCAGAAAGCGATCTGCTAAGAAACTGAGGATAAAATGGAGTTCCTACAGAAGGAGATGGTGGATTACCTTGCTCGGCAGCGACAGCTTCTCCTTCAGAGGCCTTTCCTTTTTTGACAACCACCTCCAAATTAGTTTCAGGTGTAGCTAGAGGCAGCTGTGGATGGGACCACATGTGCCTGCCTCTGAAAGTCACAATTGACACGGCAGGTTCGCCACAGTGGAGTCGTCACAATGGAGTCGTCAGGTGCACAGTAGCAATCTTCAAAGGATCTAATACCTGATGCACCTTCAGAATCAGAGGCTCAATGTCGTTCAATCTCAGGGAAAATTTTCAACTTCGTCCCCAACAACGGCGCCAGAAATGTTAGCGTCAGAAGTCACCCCTGGATTGCAGCAGGAGCAGAGCCCGATGCCCTTCAATTTATGTCACGATTTGTGTATAAAAGGGGTGATCGAATGGAAGTAAACTCAAAACGATGTTGCTTCAACTCCGAAACTAGGCCAGGCATGCATGGGCAAGTGAGGTCTTAGATATACTTCAGACAGTGAGTTGTAGTAAGGGTGACTAGGG